>OZ010790.1:255672688-256272688 GCA_963932465.1 Maratus speciosus
CAACAGTCATATACTGGGGGGCTTTTCCTTTATTTACAAACAATAAATTTTAAATTATACACTTTACATAATATATAATGACAAAAAAAAATAACATTGTGGCAAAAGTATAGATAATCTGCTTATTTACGGAAAAATATCCATAAATTAAAATCGAACTGCACCTACATTGCCTGCAATTAGTGCAAAAATGTGACTTTCCATCGAAGAAGCTAAATACTGCATCACTTGGGGGTCTATGTCGTACCAAATATGTACAACAGCAGCTCGAAGTTCATTAACAGAAAATTATTGTTAAAAAAATACGTAAAGCTTATGAGATATGATGCCACAAAAGTTTTCGATTGGTTTCAGATCAGGGCTACACGAGGGCTAATCAAGAATACTAATATTTTGAGAGTTAAACCAATTTTTTGTTTTGTATGCAACATGAATGGACGCATTATCTTGCTCAAATACATACTTTGGAACAGCTAAAAGTTCACCAAATGGCAGTAAATTGTTTTCCAATGTATGTATGTAGTCTTACGCTGCTTGGCGACCATTGTTAAACTCCAGAGATACTTGAGCATTAAAACAAAGTGAGGCCCAAATCATTAA
This sequence comes from Maratus speciosus, assembly GCA_963932465.1. Classification (NCBI taxonomy): domain Eukaryota; kingdom Metazoa; phylum Arthropoda; class Arachnida; order Araneae; family Salticidae; genus Maratus; species Maratus speciosus. The sequence goes on from OZ010790.1 coordinate 255,673,289, forward strand.
ATAGTCACCTCCTTGTTCTCGACTAAAAACAGTCGGAGGTTCTTTACGCAAGTCGTGCCAATAGTATGCCCACCTATCTGGTCATCCAAATTCATTAAACAGTCACCTCCTTGTTCTCGACTAAAAACAGTCGGAGGTTCTTTACGCAAGTCGTACCAATAGTACGCCCACCTATCTGGGTCATCCAAATTCCGCTTTTTGTTCATCACTGAATATCACAGTACACCAATTAGGTCCATATAACATATGTTTGCGAGACCACTGCATTCTCGTAAATTTGTTGTGAGATTTTCAAGTCTGATTATTTTACCCTTTTCATGTAAACTCATTTACATCTTTCTTTAATTCATCTACGATTCGCATTCGTTGACACATAAAGCTCTGACTCACTTTTAATGTGACTAGCAATCATCATTTGTCAAGATGCCAGTTTATGGATTCTTCTACCATCTCATTATCTGGCCACACGAGGCCTCCCAGATCTATTTTTTGCTTTGAAAGATTCACCCTTAGATAGCACTTTATAGACAGACTTCATTGGAAGATTCAAAATAGCTGACATTTCTACAACAGTTTTTCATTTCGATTTCAGCATCCATTCTTCAATTACTTCAGCTGACTGAAAATTTCCAGCTCGTGGAATCTTCACTAACCGATTATATCGCGAGGTGCACTTAAATACTTCATGCATGTGAGGTCATGAGATTGAAATTTGCTTTTTTTTCCGTGAGCAGTTGTCAAAAATCAAAAAAGTTTCTAAATTTTTGCAATATGGAAATTTCTCTTTTTTTCAGTTAAATTAAATAATATCCTACAAACCGTTATCTCGGTCCTAAAATATTTAAAATATATTTAAAAATAAGTACAACCATTTGTATAACCCAAGTGTTCGTATTTTTTTTAAATGTTAAATATTACCAGTGTCTAAACTTTTGCTGAGGACTGTAAGTGGCTTAATTAAAGTATGTGTAGTTTTACTATGGCTGTAAATAAGTTTCGTATATTATATTGCTCAACTCATGTTTTCTTCAAAAGATTTTGGAAAAAGCATTGCATACAAGTAAATATTTTCAAATAAAGGAATATATACAAAATGCTGAAATAACCATTTTCTTCTAATACACGGATAGTTGTACTGCTATTTACGATTTTGGAATGGAGAATGATTATTTCTGTGATATCAATGAAAAGGTAAAAAAGGCCAAATAGTTCTCGACTTTTCATAAACTTGCAGCAGAATAATGGAGCTTTTATCTTTGTTTTGTTACTTTCATTTCGTTTTACGGTTCCCTTTTCCTTAATATCGGATTGTAAAATTTAGAGATTTTCTCTAATCTCGGGGAAAGGGTTCTTTGCAAATAGAATTCAATCGTTACAATGTCCTGGAAATTCTCTTATCCAGAAGCTCAGTAACTTAATTAGAATTCCCAAGATAAATTTGTTTTTCGTTTTAACCTAATATGCTAAGGTAATAGAAAATATGAGTAAATATAAGTTTAAAAAGAGTTTATATTTAATGTCCTAGAAATATTTAAAAGCATATTCGATAACGGGCTTTATTTTTCCTTTACATAAAAACGGTATGTTTGATCTTATATTTGATTCAATAGGTAGTAATAAAAACTAGGATGTCTAACGCCAATTGCCCCGCCACCGCTAACAATATTAACTAGATCCATGCATTTTTCGGAAAACTATGAAGCTGCACATAATGTAACTATCTCATTAGTTAATTCCCGTTTTGTCACAAATTTTATTGCTCAAGAAGTTCATTCCAGTAACTAAGTAATATGAGTTTGTTTCAATAATTATTGTCCCGAGTGTGTATAAAATACTTGTACTGCAATGGTTGATGTGAATATTGAAGCCCAATATCTTATATGACTATAAGCTCAATTTCAGAATGGTAGCTGCTATATTAACATAGATTTTTTTTTCATTTCAGGAGTGAGAGGTGGCACCAAGCTTGAAATTAGGGGGGAAGCCTGGCTTGGAGTTTACGGGGCTAGATTTGTGACAGTGGACGAGATGTACCTACATTACTATGATCCCGAGCCCAAATGACAGTAGCCACGTCTCATCCACTGTGACAAATCTTCACAGAACTGCTTCAGGTCTGGCCCCATAAGCTACGAACCAGCCTTTCTGTCCCTACCCCTCCTTTCAAGCTAGGTGCAATCTCTCACACCTGAAACGAAAAAAAAGATATGTCAATATAGCAGCTACGGTTTTGAAATTGAGCACATAGGCATCAAAGACATTAGGCTTCAATATTCCACATCAGCTATCGCGGTACAAATATTTTATAAAAACTCGGGGCAATAATTATTGAACCACCCTCGTAAAATATTATTTAAGAATGATATAGTGTTTCAATATTTTTTTAAATAAGTATATCTCGGAATTAATTGAATACGTTATTGTTTTCTTCTCTAATAAACATATTTTATTTTTTATGTTTCATCTAAATTTTTAATAATTGCGTAAAAGCAAATTATGGGTACGTATGAGATAATGAAAAGATTTTTATTTAATATTAAGAAAACGTAAAATAAAACGTCCCATATTAAACAGATACAAATGAAAGTTAGGTGTTGTCTTCGAAATTGAAAACCTTGTTTTGAATGAAAGAGAAATATTTCATCTTTTACCTGGGTATGGGTACAGCAAGCTCATAGATTTGTTATAGTTTATTATAGTATTGATATATGTCTTTATATCTTCATGATGCTAGGTACTCCACAAAATAGCATAGGAGTTTGCTACATAAGTAATATTCATTTCTCGAGAAAACTATATATTTACGCTTTTGGTTTTTCCCCTTTTTTTATCATTTGGGATCCCTAGACACATCGCAACAAGATATGGAGCTCTTTTGGCCCACAGGAGATTTTTTTTATAATTGTTATATGTTGTAACTTATACTGTTGTGTTTTCTATTCTATCAATAGTTTTACTTTAAAAAGCTCAAGTTTTTAAAATTTGTAAACATAAGTAAGAGATTTTTTTTTATCTCAGCAAGCAGAACACCTTAGTCGAAATATACACGTTTTGGTGGAGGATGATGAAAATTCCTCTAGTTAGTAAGCTTCAATAAGATATTTAATTTGAAAAGAAATAGTGGTCCACTGATAAGAATGATTCTAGTTTATTTTCCAAAATTTAGTACTAAAAATTTACAGAAAATGTTTGAGCTTGATTGAAAAGTTAATTCTCTGTTACAAAAACATAAACATATTAAGAAATTACATATTGCAGTTCACCAAACCGTTTCCTTTGCAACGCTCTTAGCCCCTGAACACCGACAGATTTAAAGATTAAATATACTAAAATCGCTATGCACATTTTGCTGTTAATATTTGTGGCGGCACCTAGTGTTAAAATTCGGAGTAACTGTTCAAATATCTTCAACTATAGGACATCCGATATAACACTGAACAAAGAGGAATAGCTACATGATTTAGAACAAAGAGTCTCTTTTTACACGTAAATGCTATAGTGTGCATATAATGCTCATTTGTTTATTCGCTATTTTCACTGGAACATAACAAAAATGAGATACATAAACACTTTTAAAATAGTAAAATCATTTCAAATACTTAAATGCATTTTTTGATTAGCTTTGCATTTCAATTTTTAAAGCAATTTTCCTTTAATTCTGCTTATTTTCTTTTAAATTGGTGAATATTTGAATTGAGTTTATCACAGACACATCACCACTAAGTCTATTAAACAACACATCTTAGGGAGAGTTAAGTAAGACTTCCTGAAACAGTATATAATTCTTTATATAATTCATAGAGTGGTAGATAATATCAGGTATTTAATTATTGCACATAGTTTTAAACAATAACAAAAAAATTATTTTTACAAGATATTTCTGAGATCTTTCTTTAAATGCATCCATTTAAAATTTTTGGCAACTGACAGATCTCAATAACTTGCTTAATCGATAAATCTATTTTAAATGTGTCTATGAGAATTAACCTGTTAACTATAGTTTTATATCAATCGAAAAAAATCTTGATATTTTCATAAACCTGGATCACAATCATCAACTTCTTACCTCTATTTTGTTGCTTTTATTTCATTTTATGGGTAGATTTTATTTGAAATCTGAGGCTAAGTTTTGAATTTTTTCCCCATATATCGTGAAATATTCTTTGAAAAAAAATTCAAATTTTATAATATCTTTCGTATTTGCTTTTGCTCCACATAGTAACTTTAATAAAATACTGCAAAAATGTTTTTTTTTCTCTTTTAACCTATTGCGTTCGGTAATAAGAGATAAGGGAATATATGCGTGTATACGATTATAAAATGCAGGATGGAGATAAATCATATGGAGAAAAAATTGTTTATTATGCTTACTTTTGGAGCAAAACATGAAACCACACACGATTGTAAAATAATGGAACACACAAAGTTTACCTTTTTAGATGGATTTTTCAAATATGCTGGAATCAGCATAGGTAGAGTACGGACCTACATATAATTTTGAATTGTACTTTGAGGCCCAAATGTATACAGACGAGATACTGAGACCCCATGTCGCACTTTACACAGCCTGCTTCGATTATTCCTTTATTTTCCTGCATTATAATATCAGACCGAATACAACTCGCATACAACTCGGAGAACATAACTGAAAATGAAACAAAACAGCGTATTGTATGCTTAGCGAGCTCTCCCGACCTGAATTCGATCGAGTATGTTTGAAAATGTTACAGTATATTTAAAAATATTCCAGTACCTAAATATTATCAAATTGTATTTATATACACCCACTATATCTTTGTTAGAACTCTTAAAGTACAATGTTGTTCTGCGTATTTGTTTCATGTTTTGGGGCAGAGTAAAAAAAAAAAAAAAAGAAGAAGAAAAAGAGAGAGAAGTGTCTCTCAATACCAAACAAGGGAACGGAAATGTAACAGGTGCACCCGTGACAATGGCAACCTCCTTTTGTTCGTATAGAGTGAGCGCGGGAAAAAACTCTGCGGATGCATTTTCCCACAATTTTGTGTTGCTTATTATCGCAGCTTAAAAGCCTGCTTGGGTGGCCAACAATGTATATAAAATTTTATGAGCCTTTTAAGTAAAATGCTTGGTGCAAATTTATAACCCTCCTTTTAAAAGCTATTGTCATACTGACAATTTTGGAAATTTTTATGGGATACTGCCGTGAGAAAAGATAGTTTGCTTGGTGTTTAAAGATGGGTGGCCCATTAGAAAAAGTGTATAAGGTGGGAAGTGGATTACACCCCCTTTTAGATAAGTGGTTGAACCCTACCAGGTTAGCGAATAGGAGCGTCTGACGTCAGCAAGTAGTAGTGCACGTGTGAAATTTTATTACACGATACGGGGAAAAAGTGAGTTAAGGCAGGAGTTTCCGAGAGTAAAGATGTGATATTTTTCTCTTAGTAAGTGGGGGTAGGGGGAAAGGAGGCTTTCTTTTAGCCCTCCCCCTGTCCAGTGGATAGTCCTTTTTTAATTTTGAAATGAAAGAAAAGGATGAGAGTGCAGAATGAGTCTAGCTGCGAAAAAGAGAGGGCATTTTCTCTTGTTTATCATGTGAAACGTAGTCCCTAAGAATCAAGTAGTACGCCGTGCGAACTATTTTCTGATGGAGCAGTGTCCGCTGAGTACAATCAGTAATACAGTGAGCCTGTCCGAAGACATGCAACAGTTTGGAGTCTCTTGTTTATACCATCATGTTATTATGGTTTCCTATTGAAAGTTGCGCGAACGAATGCCGAAGGCTTGCTTCTTCCAAGTCATCGTGTCTTTCTGAGGACCGGTTGAGTTTACACCGAAAGCAGAAAATTTATTAGTGTATAGTGGGGTCACCAGCAATAGAAAAAGGGAAGAGTTTGCGTAATCGTCAACGTACGCTGGACTTGAGAGTGGAGATATCAATCGTCAGGAGATGTTTTTGGACTCTATATGTGGAGTGGCTTTTCTCATCCCAAGAGTTCCAATGATCGGAAAATTATAATAGTGCAACTAGCAGTGTGGCATTATGTACCTCCAACTTTCAAGCGTTGAATTTCGTACCCGTAAAAGGACTGCCAACCATAGATTGACAGTGAAGAATGTAAAAATCATGGTGCCAGTACAACTCCTGTTTAGCAGTCTATAATGTAAGTAATTTTTGCATTAGTACCTTTATATATTGAAAGATGTCAATTGCAAGAAATGTAAATAATGTGCAATTAATAAGTACTGAAATATCCATTAATATAATTTCACTGAATGGAGAATCCCATGAGAATTAATAGTGATTTCTCGAAATTTTTGTGAACTAAATTATGATGAGATATGTTATCTAAATTTACAATTGCTATTTTCACACTAAAGTACCATTACAATATATTGATTTAAAGTTATAGTAAAGTTTTAATAAGATCTAATACTTAATAAATTATGTTAAATGTAATAATCTGCTTTGTTTCTCTTTCTTCTGTTTAACTAATATAATCTTGAAAAGTGAAGAAGTTTAATAGCAGTGATAAGTAAAATTAATACAAAAAGTATCTTAAAATTTTAAATCTATGAACTATTATTTAGATCACGTATTAAGTGAAGAATACTGTGCGAAATGAATTGGGGGTTTTGTTACCTTTTTTTTTGATTAATGGCTTTTATGCTTACTATGCGTTTCCCTTTCATTTTATGAGTGTTGTGTGGATTAATTTTAATGTGTGTTACCCCTCTTATTAACTTACTTTTCTGGTTATACTTATGTTGATTCTTAAGTTCTTTAAACTAAGGAGTTAGGGAATGTGGTAACAAGATCCATTTTAGATGGAAATTCAGTCGCACATGTGTTCCCTGAGTGATTTTTAAAAAAAAGAAAAAAAGAAAGTATTATATATAAGTAATTAACTTCTGAAAAGAGTAAGCATTGTTTAAAAAAAAAAATTATAAATACTGAAATCTAGGTAGCCACTGGAATAATTAATACAAATCTTGATACATAAGTGAAAGGCTTAAGAGAGAATTTTGTCAGAAGTGAAATTCATCAGATTTTATAGTTTTCAATGTTAATGACTCATTATACGATTATTTGCCCCCTGGATTTGAGAATATAAAGTGCAGTCATAATTTTATTATTCCATTCTTTTAAATTATTAAAACATATTGTTTAAAATTGGTGCAGACTTAAGAGTTTGCCTTTCACCTTTCAGGCTCTGTGGTAATTAAATTTTACTTTTACTTTTTTTTATTGTGAATGTCTTATATTTTCAAATCCAGTAGTGTTGGTGGTATTCTCTTCATAAGTTGTGAATGGTTGAGGGTGTTGTTACTGCTAAAGAATTAAGGTTTAATCTTGCAATTTCTAATGGTAACATTCAGACATACTTAAAGTTAATTTATGTATTTCCTCTCTATTCTGTTTTTGTTTGTTGGTAATTGCTCTAAATTTCAATTTACTAAATTGATGTTTCTCGAAGCATATTTGCTTATTTTTTTTTTAATTTCTTTTCTTTGGTAACAACATCTATTTTGTGGTAAACTGCTCACACCTTGTTTAAAAATATGAGGTCAGGTTAATGTCATTGGTGAAAATTATTTGAGTAAATTAAAAGTGGAATGTAATTAGTAGAAGAGAAAAACCACCAAACAAGAAAGCCACGTTACAGTATATTTAAAACTATTCCAGTACCTAAATATTATCAAATTGTATTTATATACACCCCCTATATCCTTGTTAGAACTCTTAAAGTACAATGTTGTTCTGCGTATTTGTTTCATGTTTTGGGGAAGAGTAAAAAAAAAAAAAGAAGAAAAAGAGAGAGAAGTGTTTCTCAATACCAAACAAGGGAACAGTAATGTAACAGGTGCACCCGTGACCATGCAACTTCCTTTTGTTGGTATAGAGTGAGCGCGGGAAAAAACTCTGCGGATGCATTTTCCCACAATTTTGTGTTGCTTATTATCGCAGCTTAAAAGCCTGCTTGGGTGGCCAACCATGTATATAAAATTTTATGAGTCTTTTAAGTAAAATGCTTGGTGCAAATTTATAACCCTCCTTTTAAAAGCTATTGTCATACAGACAATTTTGGAAATTTTTATGGGATACTGCCGTGAGAAAAGATAGTTTGCTTGGTGTTTAAAGATGGGTGGCCCATTAGAAAAAGTGTATAAGGTGGAAAGTGGATTACACCCCCTTTTAGATAAGTGGTTGAACCCTACCAGGTTAGCGAATAGGAGCGTTTGACGTCAGCAAGTAGTAGTGCACGTATGAAATTTTATTACACGATACGGGGAAAAAGTGAGTTAAGGCAGGAGTTTCCGAGAGTAAAGATGTGATATTTTTCTCTTAGTAAGTGGGGGTAGGGGGAAAGGAGGCTTTCTTTTAGCCCTCCCCCTGTCCAGTGGATAGTCCTTTTTTAATTTTGAAATGAAAGAAAAGGATGAGAGTGCAGAATGAGTCTAGCTGCGAAAAAGAGAGGGCATTTTCTCTTGTTTATCATGTGAAACGTAGTCCCTAAGAATCAAGTAGTACGCCGTGCGAACTATTTTCTGATGGAGCAGTGTCCGCTGAGTACAATCAGTAATACAGTGAGCCTGTCCGAAGACATGCAACAGTTTGGAGTCTCTTGTGTATACCATCATGTTATTATGGTTTCCTATTGAAAGTTGCGCGAACGAATGCCGAAGGCTTGCTTCTTCCAAGTCATCGTGTCTTTCTGAGGACCGGTTGAGTTTACACCGAAAGCAGAAAATTTATTAGTGTATAGTGGGGTCACCAGCAATAAAAAAAGGGAAGAGTTTGCGTAATCGTCAACGTACGCTGGACTTGAGAGTGGAGATATCAATCGTCAGGAGATGTTTTTGGACTCTATATGTGGAGTGGCTTTTCTCATCCCAAGAGTTCCAATGATCGGAAAATTATAATAGTGCAACTAGCAGTGTGGCATTATGTACCTCCAACTTTCAAGCGTTGAATTTCGTACCCGTAAAAGGACTGCCAACCATAGATTGACAGTGAAGAATGTAAAAATCATGGTGCCAGTACAACTCCTGTTTAGCAGTCTATAATGTAAGTAATTTTTGCATTAGTACCTTTATATATTGAAAGATGTCAATTGCAAGAAATGTAAATAATGTGCAATTAATAAGTACTGAAATATCCATTAATATAATTTCACTGAATGGAGAATCCCATGAGAATTAATAGTGATTTCTCGAAATTTTTGTGAACTAAATTATGATGAGATATGTTATCTAAATTTACAATTGCTATTTTCACACTAAAGTACCATTACAATATATTGATTTAAAGTTATAGTAAAGTTTTAATAAGATCTAATACTTAATAAATTATGTTAAATGTAATAATCTGCTTTGTTTCTCTTTCTTCTGTTTAACTAATATAATCTTGAAAAGTGAAGAAGTTTAATAGCAGTGATAAGTAAAATTAATACAAAAAGTATCTTAAAATTTTAAATCTATGAACTATTATTTAGATCACGTATTAAGTGAAGAATACTGTGCGAAATGAATTGGGGGTTTTGTTACCTTTTTTTTTGATTAATGGCTTTTATGCTTACTATGCGTTTCCCTTTCATTTTATGAGTGTTGTGTGGATTAATTTTAATGTGTGTTACCCCTCTTATTAACTTACTTTTCTGGTTATACTTATGTTGATTCTTAAGTTCTTTAAACTAAGGAGTTAGGGAATGTGGTAACAAGATCCATTTTAGATGGAAATTCAGTCGCACATGTGTTCCCTGAGTGATTTTTAAAAAAAAGAAAAAAAAGAAAGTATTATATATAAGTAATTAACTTCTGAAAAGAGTAAGCATTGTTTTAAAAAAAAAATTATAAATACTGAAATCTAGGTAGCCACTGGAATAATTAATACAAATCTTGATACATAAGTGAGTGGCTTAAGAGAGAATTTTGTCAGAAGTGAAATTCATCAGATTTTATAGTTTTCAATGTTAATGACTCATTATACGATTATTTGCCCCCTGGATTTGAGAATATAAAGTGCAGTCATAATTTTATTATTCCATTCTTTTAAATTATTAAAACATATTGTTTAAAATTGGTGCAGACTTAAGAGTTTGCCTTTCACCTTTCAGGCTCTGTGGTAATTAAATTTTACTTTTACTTTTTTTTATTGTGAATGTCTTATATTTTCAAATCCAGTAGTGTTGGTGGTATTCTCTTCATAAGTTGTGAATGGTTGAGGGTGTTGTTACTGCTAAAGAATTAAGGTTTAATCTTGCAATTTCTAATGGTAACATTCAGACATACTTAAAGTTAATTTATGTATTTCCTCTCTATTCTGTTTTTGTTTGTTGGTAATTGCTCTAAATTTCAATTTACTAAATTGATGTTTCTCGAAGCATATTTGCTTATTTTTTTTTAAATTTCTTTTCTTTGGTAACAACATCTATTTTGTGGTAAACTGCTCACACCTTGTTTAAAAATATGAGGTCAGGTTAATGTCATTGGTGAAAATTATTTGAGTAAATTAAAAGTGGAATGTAATTAGTAGAAGAGAAAAACCACCAAACAAGAAAGCCACGTTACAGTATATTTAAAACTATTCCAGTACCTAAATATTATCAAATTGTATTTATATACACCCCCTATATCCTTGTTAGAACTCTTAAAGTACAATGTTGTTCTGCGTATTTGTTTCATGTTTTGGGGCAGAGTAAAAAAAAAAAAAGAAGAAAAAGAGAGAGAAGTGTTTCTCAATACCAAACAAGGGAACAGTAATGTAACAGGTGCACCCGTGACCATGCAACTTCCTTTTGTTGGTATAGAGTGAGCGCGGGAAAAAACTCTGCGGATGCATTTTCCCACAATTTTGTGTTGCTTATTATCGCAGCTTAAAAGCCTGCTTGGGTGGCCAACCATGTATATAAAATTTTATGAGTCTTTTAAGTAAAATGCTTGGTGCAAATTTATAACCCTCCTTTTAAAAGCTATTGTCATACAGACAATTTTGGAAATTTTTATGGGATACTGCCGTGAGAAAAGATAGTTTGCTTGGTGTTTAAAGATGGGTGGCCCATTAGAAAAAGTGTATAAGGTGGAAAGTGGATTACACCCCCTTTTAGATAAGTGGTTGAACCCTACCAGGTTAGCGAATAGGAGCGTTTGACGTCAGCAAGTAGTAGTGCACGTATGAAATTTTATTACACGATACGGGGAAAAAGTGAGTTAAGGCAGGAGTTTCCGAGAGTAAGGATGTGATATTTTTCTCTTAGTAAGTGGGGGTAGGGGGAAAGGAGGCTTTCTTTTAGCCCCCCCCCTGTCCAGTGGATAGTTCTTTTTTAAATTTCAAATGAAAGAAAAGGATGAGAGTGCAGAATGAGTCTAGCTGCGAAAAAGAGAGGGCATTTTCTCTTGTTTATCCTGTGAAACGTAGTCTCTAAGAATCAAGTAGTACGCCGTGCGAACTATTTTCTGATGGAGCAGTGTCCGCTGAGTACAATCAGTAATACAGTGAGCCTGTCCGAAGACATGCAACAGTTTGGAGTCTCTTGTGTATACCATCATGTTATTATGGTTTCCTATTGAAAGTTGCGCGAACGAATGCCGAAGGCTTGCTTCTTCCAAGTCATCGTGTCTTTCTGAGGACCGGTTGAGTTTACACCGAAAGCAGAAAATTTATTAGTGTATAGTTGGGTCACCAGCAATAAAAAAAAGGAAGAGTTTGCGTAATCGTCAACGTACGCTGGACTTGAGAGTGGAGAGATCAATCGTCAGGAGATGTTTTTGGACTCTATATGTGGAGTGGCTTTTCTCATCCCAAGAGTTCCAATGATCGGAAAATTATAATAGTGCAACTAACAGTGTGACATTATGTACCTCCAACTTTCAAGCGTTGAATTTCGTACCCGTAAGAGGACTGCCAACCATAGATTGACCATGAAGAATGTAAAAATCATGGTGCCAGTACAACTCCTGTTTAGTAGTCTGTAATGTAAGTAATTTTTGCATTAGTACCTTTATATATTGAAAGATGTCAATTGCAAGAAATGTAAATAATGTGCAATTAATATGTACTGAAATATCCATTAATATAATTTCACTGAATGGAGAATCCCATGGGAATTAATAGTGATTTCTCGAAATTTTTGTGAACTAAATTATGATGAGATATGTTATCTAAATTTGCAATTGCTATTTACACACTAAAGTGCCATTACAATATATTGATTTAAAGTTATAGTAAAGTTTTAATAAGATCTAATACTTAATAAATTATGTTAAATGTAATAATCTGCTTTGTTTCTTTTTCTTCTGTTTAACTAATATAATCTTTAAAAGTGAAGAAGTTTAATAGCAGTGATAAGTAAAATTAATACAAAAAGTATCTTAAAATTTTAAAACTATGAACTATTATTTAGATCATGTATTAAGTGAAGAATACTGTGCGAAATGAATTGAGGGTTTTGTTACCTTTTTTTTTGATTAATGGCTTTTATGCTTACTATGCATTTCCCTTTCATTTTATGAGTGTTGTGTGGATTAATTTTAATGTGTGTTACCCCTCTTATTAACTTACTTTTCTGGTTATACTTATGTTGATTCTTAAGTTCTTTAAACTAAGGAGTTAGGGAATGTGGTAACAAGATCCATTTTAGATGGAAATTCAGTCGCACATGTGTTCCCTGAGTGATTTAAAAAAATAAAAAAATAAAGTATTATATATAAGTAATTAACTTCTGAAAAGAGTAAGCATTGTTTCAAAAAAAAATTATAAATACTGAAATCTAGGTAGCCACTGGAATAATTAATACAAATCTTGATACATAAGTGAGTGGCTTAAGAGAGAATTTTGTCAGAAGTGAAATTCATCAGATTTTATAGTTTTCAATGTTAATGACTCATTATACGATTATTTGGCCCCTGGATTTGAGAATATCAAGTGCAGTCATAATTTTATTATTCCATTCTTTTAAATTATTAAAACATATTGTTTAAAATTGGTGCAGACTTAAGAGTTTGCCTTTCACCTTTCAGGCTCTGTGGTAATCAAATTTTACTTTTCCATTTTTTTATTATGAATGTCTTATATTTTCAAATCCAGTAGTGTTGGTGGTATTCTCTTCATAAGTTGTGAATGGTTGAGGGTGTTGTTACTGCTAAAGAATTAAGGTTTAATCTTGCAATTTCTAATGGTAACATTCAGACATACTTAAAGTTAATTTATGTATTTCCTCTCTATTCTGTTTTTGTTTGTTGGTAATTGCTCTAAATTTCAATTTACTAAATTGATATTTCTCGAAGAATATTTGTTTATTTTTTTTTTAATTTCTTTTCTTTGGTAACAACATCTATTTTGTGGTAAACTGCTCACACCTTGTTTAAAAATATGAGGTCAGGTTAATGTCATTGGTGAAAATTATTTTAGTAAATTAAAAGTGGAATGTAATTAGTAGAAGAGAAAAACCACCCAACAAGAATGGTACCGTGACATTTAGTCCTGGTTTGTTGTTTTTAAAATTTTGTTGCATTTTTATATAAACATATGTGAAAGGTAAGTGTGTGGTTCTGTTCTACTGATTAAGGATTGCTGTGGATATTTTTTTCCATACTGGTGTAATTTTAAGAGTTTTCTTGGTATTTTTTTTTACGAATTTACTTTTCTGTGAATAGTTGCACCCCTCTTGAAATTTTTCTTGTACTAATTATTTCTACTGACGTTCACATCAAAGATTTTGCACTGGTCCTAAAGAAGAATGCACTTATGGAAAATATTTCCTCCATTCCACCTTTTAGCGGTGAGGCAAATTCAGTGCCCTTCAATGAATTTTTTGAAAAATTTGATAGTTTGGCTAATTTTTTCAAATGGGAAGAGGAAGAAAAAAAGTTTGCTTTGTTTAGTAGAGTAAATGGGGGAGCAGCTAGATTATATAAGCTTAATAAGGGTAAAACAGTAGATGATATTATAAAAATTTTTAAGGAAAGATATACCCACCATATCACTCCGGATGTAGCACTCTCGATTTTTTTCAGTTTCAAGCAAACACCCCATATGTCAGTGCAGGATTTCTATGATAGGGCATATGATATGTCGCTTAAAGCGTTGGATATTGATGGGCTGCAGGGTGATGTAGTAGAAAAAAATAGGAATGCTATTTTGCACTCGATGCTCCTTGGTTACCTTTCCCCTGAAATTAGGAGGGGGGTTATCACAAAAACCCACAAACACCTGAGGAAATTCTCAGAGTTGCGCTTTTAGAAGAAAAGGCATGTAGGAGTGTTAGTGTAAACCCTTTCTACAATCTGCAAAATGACGTTAGTACCCCTTTTACACCTCAGTGTGTACAACAAAATGTAGCATGTGCCGCTGTGCACCCAAAAAGCGAATCCAGACAGTCACAGCAGGAAATAAATAAACTAAGGGAACAAGTAGAATTACTCACAGCGAAAATCGAAAGTTTGGTGCAAAGTAATGATAAACGGAGCGAAATGCAGAGCCAGGAAAGAACAAATATGCGTAATTTTTCGTGTTACATCTGTTCTGAGATAGGCCACTTTGCACGAGATTGCCCGCAAGCTAGGTATCAAAACAATTATGGTAGGGGCAGGTTTAGTAGCTATAGGGGCCGTGGGGGCTATGGCAACAATTATCGAGGGTATCCTGGCCAACCTGATAATACTTATTTTAGGGAAAATACAGACAGAAACGATTATAATTATAATTAGAGAGATAGACAGGACTTTAACTATAGGGGAAGTGGGGGTAGAAGTGGTAATAACAATAGGGGCAGAAATGATTATAGTGGTAGGGATAGGAATGATTATAGCAATATGGGTACAGATAACCATGATAATCAAGGGAATCAGGGATAGAATAATAGGGAGGGAATAGGTAATAGGGATCAAACGAATAATGTAAATGTAAATCAACCTAGTAGTGACAGCAATATACAGGGTGCTCCTAGAGTACCTTTAAACTAAATAAGGCTGGATCTGAGATGGTCGGACTGATCCCTCAGAAGCCGAACCACTCCACCCCAGTATATAGTGTTTTTTCCCCACAAGTGTACAGTCTCCCAGTGACGAGTATGATTGTAAATAATAAAACTATCACTGCATTATGCGATTCTGGATCTGCGATAAATCTTTTGAGTAGTGCTATGCTACATTTTTTTTAGAGAGTAACGTAGAGGAATGTTGCATACCCATTGTGACTGTAACTGGCGAGAAAATGAATCTAAATCAATGTGTGGTAGCAACGTTTAAAATTAATGACATTCTGTGCAGTGCTAAATTTTTTGTTGTCCCAGGGAAACTGGCGGATGAATTTTCTGCCATTTTAGGAATGCCTTTTTTAAAAAAGTACAGAGTTACCATTGATTGTTCAAATAATACTGCCAGTCTTAAAAGCTCTGAACAAACACAAGGTAAACAAACAACTGAAGACCAGGATCATTCCAAAGTTGAGGGAAATTCAGGTTGCCATAGTATTAGCACAGTAACCGAGGATGTAGAAAAGTGTCAGAATAGTACCAAATTGTGTCAAAACTTTGTAAATAATGCTGTAAATAATTCTAGTAAATGTAATTGTAAATGTAAATGTAATATAGAAAAATGTGTACAAATTGTGGGAAATTTACTTGTGAGAACTACCAATGCAAAAGTGTAAACAAAGCTAATAGTGAACAAAAAGTAGTCTGTAGTAGTGGTATAGAGGCAGTTCAGGGTACCATAAGTAATGAGAAGGAAGAATTAGGTAGTAGAGGGCAAAAGAAGTTACTAAAGGAGAGTAATAATGATTTACAAACTGAGGAAGTCACAGAGAAAGTTGAGAGTACCATAGATAACCACAATATACCACAAACTACTCCTGTTCACCAAGTAAACCTTATTTCGCAAGACACAGGTAGGGTGCAGCAAGGAGGGAAAAAAAACCTGATGCGGTGCAAATTGCTGATATTGAGGAGGATTTAAGTGATGACAATGAAAATAGTGAAAGTGAAAATAAAGTTAATGAAAATGAGAGTGATGACAAAACCATCATAGGTATAGCCGCATTATGTGAAAAAATAACAATCCCTCCCCAAACTAAAATTTTTACAAATGTTAAGTGTAGTAAAGAATTAAATGTAAGCGTACATGATCCTATAATGTTAGAACCCCTTGCTAGGAGTTTGCATCAAGGACTACTTATTTCCAGAACCATTTGCACACAAGAGCATGGTTTATTTTTATCTTTTGCTAATTTTTCAGACAATATGATTCACTTAAATAAAGGAACGTCTGTAGCTAAAATTCTTAAATGTACAGATAACTTAAATTTAACTCATGATGAATGTAATTTAACTTCAAGTAAATGTAATTCAACTCCAAATAAATGTAACTTAACCTGTAATGTAAATTTTGACACCCCAATAGCAGATTTTGATGACGCTGATTTAAAGTGGAGTTCAGAAATTAATTTGGATCACTTAACACCTCCTTTAAAAACTCAAATGCAAGAATTCCTTGATGAAAATAAAGATGTGTTTGCAGCCTCTGTACTAGATTTACCTGGATGTGACACAATTCCCCATACAATAAACTTAACTTCTGACAAATCGGTTCGCTGCAAAGCTTATAGAGTTCCCTACAAACTGCGCCAGGAAATGGTGGATCAATTGAATATTTTGTTAGAAGTTAATATTTTGTCACCTTCAATGTCGGAATTTGCCTCTCCTGTCATCTTAGTGGAAAAAGCAGATGGTAGTTATCGCCTAGCGGTCGATTTTCGAAAGCTTAACAAGAATTTGCTAAAAGATGCGTACCCTATTCCTAATATCACAGACTCTGTAGATTCTTTGTCAGGTGCTAAATATTTTTCAACTCTTGATCTCACGAGTGGGTTTTTTCAACAAGTTATTAGACCTGAGGACAAGCATAAGACAGCCATTATAACACATAAAAGATTATTTGAGTGGTCCCGCAACTGCTTCGGTTTGGCGAATTCTGGAAATTCGTTCCAAAGACTTATGAATGCCATTTTTGGGGACCTAGGAAACTTGGGTATTTTGGTCTACATTGATGATATAGTGGTCTCGTCGAAAGACATTGAGTCTCACATCAAGAAACTCAATCTTGTATTTGAAAGGCTTCGCCAACACAAACTATAACTTAAACCTAGCAAATGTAAATTTTTAACAGATAAAATTCAATATCTTGATTTTGAAATTAATGGTGGCCAAGTGTCTCCCATTAATAAAATATTGAAATTATTGAAAAATTGCAACCTCCTACTACTCGTAAAGGTGTCAGATCTTTTATCGGCACACTTTCTTTTTACAGGCGTTTTATCCCAGATTTTACTAAAAGAGCAATTAATTTAATAGATTTAACTAAAGAAACTGGTCCTTTTGTCTGGAATTAGGCAGCCCAAAAAGAATTTGAGGATCTTAAGCAAGCGCTTATCTCAAAACCATGTCTCATCTTGCCAGATTTTAAAAAAGAATTCATTATATATACAGATGCAAGTAGTGAATCTCTAGGGGCAGTACTTTCACAACTTGACGAGAACAAGATGATACACCCTGTTGCCTTTGCTAGCAGGAGACTCAAAGATGGTGAGGTAAGATATTCGGCCACTGAGAGGGAGCTTCTTGCTCTTGTCTGGGCCACTGCCCATTTTAAATGCTACCTTGCAAACACTCATTTCACCATTTATACAGATCATGCACCACTAACTTTCATGTTAAAGATTCAAGACCCGACGTCACGAAATGCAAAATGGATTTGTACTCTATCAGACTATAACTTTACTATAAGTTATGTCCGTGGTAAATGTAATGGTGTGGCAGACTTTTTATCCAGTTTTGTTAAGGTAGACGAGCCTACATGTGCAGTCAGCTGCAATTTCAATATTCAAGTTGCTAAAGAGACATCCTTTGAACCATACTCCAACCTTATGGAAAAAATTAGTGAATGCCAAAAAGCGGACAAGAAGTGTTGTGAGATTGTAAAGAAATTAGAGCAAGGTTTGGAAATTTCACCTAAATACATGAAGTTTTTTTAGAGATGATATCCTTGTATGTGAAGATACGAGAGATTCTTTAATTGTAAATAATCCTATCAAATTAGTTGTTCCTAAAGCATTAATTTTACAAGTATTCACTCTAACACACGACTCTCTAGCTGCCTGTCATCAGGGGTTCCAAAAAACAATTGACCGCATCCGAGAGCATTTTTACTGGCCGGGGATGTCGTCAGATGTCAAGCACCTAGTGGAATCATGTATTAGCTGCCAAGAAAAAAGAGCCCATAAGGCAAACCATCTTGCACCACTGCAACGTCTTCCCACCCCCCAATTCCCTCTTAATAAAGTACACTTAGATATAATTGGAGTCTTGCCACAGACCTTTTCTGGAAATAAGTATATAATTACCTACATTGACTCGTTTACAAAGTGGCCAGAAGCATATGCTGTCAGTTCGATCACATCTGATGTGATAGCAGACACTTTGGCGGATTTCATATCGCGATATGAAGCACCGTGTTATATTACAACAGATAATGGTTTAAACTTAATATCAGAAGCGATTGAACATGTGTACAATATGTTTGGCATAAAGCATATCAGAACAACTTCCTATCATGCTTCTAGCAATGGCCAGATCGAACGCCAAAATCGTACATTAAAAAATGCACTCTCTCATATTGTGAATGAAAAACAATCTGAGTGGGATACTAAGCTTAAATTTGCCCTTCTTGCAATGCGTACTGCTGTACACTCTTCAACAAAACTTATTCCGGCAGCCGTAATGTATGGAAGAAACCTAAACCTTCCCTATAGTCTATTTTCACAACCACCTAGAATCAATTACAACGATGCACCATCTTTTTGTGAACTCATAATCCCCGCCCTTCAAAAAGTGTATGCTGAAGTCCACAACAATCTTATTTCAGTAGCTGAGAAGCAAGAAAAGTACAGAGAGAAAACAGCAGTTTGTAAAAATCTAAAAGTGGGTGATCTTGTGTGGCTTTACACACCTAAAATTGAGCCAGGTCATAAAAAAAATTAAGTAAGTTAAATAATAATCCTTTCACTATAATAGAGCAGTTAAATGATGTTAATTTTAAAATCGCGCTAGTTACTAGCCCGAAAAATACTCAAGTTGTGCATATTGACAGGCTCACTTTATTCAAAAACAGAACAATTGCAGACCAAAACAATCCACAACAACATCAAACGACTAATGGGGATTCGATTCACAGTCCGCCCATCGATGAAACAGAACCGATTTAGAGTAGCGAGCGAGCAACCCACCCCCACATTAGTAGACGTAGGAGATGCTATGCATGGGTACCGCCCCCTGTAGTGCAACGTAATGTGAGTGAAAGCACCAGGGAAATCGAAACTAATGAAAATAGAGGCAGTACTCCCGATGACGCACGTAGTGATCCAACGGAAATTGTTGCTCTTTCCCCGCAACCGCAGGAAGCTCCGGGAGGAGTAGAATCGCAACCAGAGATTGCACCGGGAGGGGAATGTTTAGGTTGCTCACCAGATGCATCTAGTGTTGCTGAAAGGGTCAGGGACGAAATTGATCATCCAGATAGCAACAATGCAGGGACGTCGGGTGATTCGATACGAACTGTCGCGAAATCGAAACGCGTCAGTCGATCCAGGTCGACTACACGAACCGAATATTCGTTTCGGGATAGAAGTGTTCGACCAGATTATAGGGAGTAACGATTTTATTTGTTGTTTTTTTTTAATGTTTTCTGTACATATATTTTAATTAATTTTTATTTATATGTGTTTTAATCTGTTTTTAGGTAAATGTATTTAATTTAAAACTCAATATCGAAAATGTTGAAGCTTCAAAATGGGTTTGTTTTGATTTTTCGTCCGTAAATATTAGTAGCAGTTTTTGGAGCTTTATATGTCCTGTTTGGAAAAATTCTCATGCTTTGTGTTATATTATGGCCTGCATACCGTTCCGCACCAGTTTTTAAAAAGTTTTTAGCCAATTTTAGCCAAAATTTAAGCTAATTTTGGGGAGTTTGAAATTTTCAGGTGTGTTTTGAAATTTAGGTGCTGCAACTGAAGCGATATGTTTAAATGTCTACTTACGTTTAGTTAAGTGTATTTTGTATTGTGTATCCAATATCTTTTACATAGATATCCTTTTTTTTCTCTCTGAAATAAATAAATTTTTGGGGTATTTTGCAAAATTTTCGGAATGGTATTATGTTTATACTTCTCTGTGTTTTTGATGTGAGTTATCTACTGCCATACTAGTACACGCTCATATTCTTTATGCTTTACATATTTTATTTTCTTTAGCTGTAAATATGAGTAAATGTATAAATTCTCCTTATTTATTTTATTATTATTATTCTTTCCTGTTAATTTTTTTTCTTCTTTGATTAAATTTGGTAGGCATGTTTATTGGATGATTGTAGACAATACATCACCATCCTTGCATTGTTTGTGTAGTTTATTTTTGCCTTTTTCTAAATTTTTCTAAGCTATGAGTAGTGTATTCCTAGTAGTACAGAACTGCAGACATACACTGTTTGCACAAATGGTTTGTAAGTGCATTTGTAAATCTCAAGTTAAAACCCCACCCTTTGGACAATGAACTTTTTCACGATAGGGGTTGTGAAATTTTTTTTCACAGTACAAATTTTACACACCCTGTAATGTTTTTGGTGTTTTTGCTATTTAAACATATGTATGTATATAATATCATGTTAATGCTGTAAGTTAGTTTCAATGATTTTTTTTTAGTTATGAATCAGATACTGTTATGTGTTTTGCAAAATATTTGATTTTTTTTATGTGTATGCATCTTCATCTCCAGCCTGTGTCTAATTGATGTTTATGCATATGTGTAAGTACCGGTTGGCAGTCCTTCACATATTTATTCCTCCATGTTAATTTAGATTTCTCTATTTTAGAAATTTTTTAGGCTCAATTGCAGATATAATGGGCAAGTATGGTCAGGTGTGGTGTTCATTCAGTAAGAGTAGTAGTAGTACTAAAATGAGAGTTCAATGTCTACATGTTTAGGTCAAAAGTATAAACAGGTAAAATTATAGGTAAATATTATGTTGTGCAGATACTAGGTGCTAGTATGAAGGCTGGGATTGGAATTCAGCTGGCTGTAGATTACTTTTATGGCTTAATATTTAACTCTTTTTTGTTAGATTATTCAACTTAAAGTTCCTGTCTATTAAGGAAGTGTTTAGGTAGTCGATTCATTGTAAGCAGCTCATATTGCGCATTCCGGACTGTGCAGAGTGGTGTGTCAGGTATGTAGTGCTTCGAGACTCTTCGAGTCGCTGTTTGATTTGTTCGAGTATCAATTGCTCATGTCGGTGATACCCCAGCATTGCAATGGACATACTTATATTTTCGCTTCTCCCATTTTTTTAAATTATTTATTTAATATGCTTAATTAACTAACTTTGAGTAAGAAAATCGATTTCTCCGCTGGGAGTTTAGTTTTCGTTTCTTGAAAAAAAAAAAAAAAAAAAAAAAAAAAAAAATTTTGGTGTTTCCAAAAAATTTTTGTTTTTCTTTGAGATAGGGGAGCCATGTTACAGTATATTTAAAAATATTCCAGTACCTAAATATTATCAAATTGTATTTATATACACCCCCTATATCCTTGTTAGAACTCTTAAAGTACAATGTTGTTCTGCGTATTTGTTTCATGTTTTGGGGCAGAGTAAAAAAAAAAAGAAGAAGAAAAAGAGAGAGAAGTGTTTCTCAATACCAAACAAGGGAACGGAAATGTAACAGGTGCACCCGTGACCATGGCAACCTCCTTTTGTTGGTATAGAGTGAGCGCGGGAAAAAACTCTGCGGATGCATTTTCCCACAATTTTGTGTTGCTTATTATCGCAGCTTAAAAGCCTGCTTGGGTGGCCAACGATGTATATAAAATTTTATGTGCCTTTTAAGTAAAATGCTTGGAGCAAATTTATAACCCTCCTTTTAAAAGCTATTGTCATACAGACAATTTTGGAAATTTTTATGGGCTACTGCCGTGAGAAAAGATAGTTTGCTTGGTGTATAAAGATGGGTGGCCCATTAGAAAAAGTGTATAAGGTGGAAAGTGGATTACACCGCCTTTTAGATAAGTGGTTGAACCCTACCAGGTTAGCGAATAGGAGCGTCTGACGTCAGCAAGTAGTAGTGCACGTGTGAAATTTTATTACACGATACGGGGAAAAAGTGAGTTAAGGCAGGAGTTTCCGAGAGTAAGGATGTGATATTTTTCTCTTAGTAAGTGGGGGTAGGGGGAAAGGAGGCTTTCTTTTAGCCCTCCCCCTGTCCAGTGGATAGTTCTTTTTTAAATTTCAAATGAAAGAAAAGGATGAGAGTGCAGAATGAATCTAGCTACGAAAAAGAGAGGGCATTTTCTCTCGTTTATCCTGTGAAACGTAGTCTCTAAGAATCAAGTAGTACGCCGTGCGAACTATTTTCTGATGGAGCAGAGTCCGCTGAGTACAATCAGTAATACAGTGAGCCTGTCCGAAGACATGCAACAGTTTGGAGTCTCTTGTGTATACCATCATGTTATTATGGTTTCCTATTGAAAGTTGCGCGAACGAATGCCGAAGGCTTGCTTCTTCCAAGTCATCGTGTCTTTCTGAGGACCGGTTGAGTTTACACCGAAAGCAGAAAATTTATTAGTGTATAGTGGGGTCACCAGCAATAAAAAAAGGAAGAGTTTGCGTAATCGTCAACGTACGCTGGACTTGAGAGTGGAGAGATCAATCGTCAGGAGATGTTTTTGGACTCTATATGTGGAGTGGCTTTTCTCATCCCAAGAGTTCCAATGATCGGAAAATTATAATAGTGCAACTAACAGTGTGACATTATGTACCTCCAACTTTCAAGCGTTGAATTTCGTACCCGTAAGAGGACTGCCAACCATAGATTGGCAGTGAAGAATGTAAAAATCATGATGCCAGTACAACTCCTGTTTAGTAGTCTGTAATGTAAGTAATTTTTGCATTAGTACCTTTATATATTGAAAGATGTCAATTGCAAGAAATGTAAATAATGTGCAATTAATAAGTACTGAAATATCCATTAATATAATTTCACTGAATCGAGAATCCCATGAGAATTAATAGTGATTTCTCGAAATTTTTGTGAACTAAATTATGATGAGATATGTTATCTAAATTTACAATTGCTATTTACACACTAAAGTACCATTACAATATATTGATTTAAAGTTATAGTAAAGTTTTAATAAGATCTAATACTTAATAAATTATGTTAAATGTAATAATCTGCTTTGTTTCTCTTTCTTCTGTTTAACTAATATAATCTTTAAAAGTGAAGAAGTTTAATAGCAGTGATAAGTAAAATTAATACAAAAAGTATCTTAAAATTTTAAAACTATGAACTATTATTTAGATCATGTATTAAGTAAAGAATACTGTGCGAAATGAATTGAGGGTTTTGTTACCTTTTTTTTTTATTAATGGCTTTTATGCTTACTATGCATTTCCCTTTCATTTTATGAGTGTTCTGTGGATTAATTTTAATGTGTGTACCCCTCTTATTAACTTACTTTTCTGGTTATACTTATGTTGATTCTTAAGTTCTTTAAACTAAGGAGTTAGGGAATGTTTTAACAAGATCCATTTTAGATAGAAATTCAGTCGCACATGTGTTCCCTGAGTGATTTAAAAAAAAAAAATAAGTATTATATATAAGTAACTAACTTCTGAAAAGAGTAAGCATTGTTTCAAAAAAAATATATATAAATACTGAAATCTAGGTAGCCACTGGAATAATTAATACAAATCTTGATACATAAGTGAGTGGCTTAAGAGAGAATTTTGTCAGAAGTGAAATTCATCAGATTTTATAGTTTTCAATGTTAATGACTCATTATACGATTATTTGGCCCCTGGATTTGAGAATATAAAGTGCAGTCATAATTTTATTATTCCATTCTTTTAAATTATTAAAACATATTGTTTAAAACTGATGCAGACTTAAGAGTTTGCCTTTCACCTTTCAGGCTCTGTGGTAATCAAATTTTACTTTTCCTTTTTTTTATTATGAATGTCTTATATTTTCAAATCCAGTAGTGTTGGTGGTATTCTCTTCATAAGTTGTGAATGGTTGAGGGTGTTGTTACTGCTAAAGAATTAAGGTTTAATCTTGCAATTTCTAATGGTAACATTCAGACATACTTAAAGTTAATTTATGTATTTCCTCTCTATTCTGTTTTTGTTTGTTGGTAATTGCTCTAAATTTCAATTTACTAAATTGATATTTCTCGAAGCATATTTGCTTATTTTTTTTTAATTTCTTTTCTTTGGTAACAACATCTATTTTGTGGTAAACTGCTCACACCTTGTTTAAAAATATGAGGTCAGGTTAATGTCATTGGTGAAAATTATTTGAGTAAATTAAAAGTGGAATGTAATTAGTAGAAGAGAAAAACGACCCAACAATAAATACTCAGACGACCTATTGGAAAGAAACCAAGGATTTCTTTTACTATTCAAGACTTGGAGATTGCAATTCATGAGGAGTGAAACCGTATTTCCCAAAGTCTTATAAATAGTCTTATCGCATCCAAGAAAAGAGGTGTGCAGCAGTCTTAGCTGTTCGAGGAGATATCACTCCATATTAAACATCTCGCATCATTTCTAAAAATACATTTTCTGTCATCTACAGCTAACCAAATTGTTGCCCTAAATGATATTTTCATGTTCTTCCCAACCACCGTTTCAAAAAATTAAAGCTCCCTTACATTTTTTACGTATTATTTTTCTGTAGTGCGCATTCATACAAGTGTAGTCTCTATTTTTATGCCCATTCGTGTGTGCCTCGCATGGTTTGTCTCCCTTTTATGCTTGTTTCCCATATTTTTTAGTCTTGTAGATCGCCAATACAAATGTAAGGTGATTAATGTCTAAATAAAATATGAAAATCCGTTTTGTTTATTTCTCTAGTGTTACAGATGTCTAAAAAATTTAAAGGGTGCGACAATATGAAAGTATCAGAGAAATTTTATAGTTTTATATACGATATTCTGTAACAGCCCGAATATATGTGGCATGTCTGCAAAGTAGTCGATCTTTGGCGTAAAAAATACGTAAGTTACCTGACGAGATTGGTACCTGATCCCCTTCACGTTAGGCCCCTTGCCCATCCAAGTATTTTACACCGTTCCTTCCACTGCCGAAAATACTTCTATAAGTCTTTTTTGGGAATGTTCAATTCCGCCGTATCATTCTGAACATCCCCTCTCTGTTCTGAAAACGGGATCCTTTCTATACGCCTTCAATTTACGAAACAACCAGAAATCGCTAGCAGTAGGAAAGCTGGCTAACGACTGGAATTCAATGTTTTGTCAAGAAAGTCTGAATCAGGCGCGCCGAATGAGAGCATTTTCGAATAGAGCATTTTCAAATTTTACGATATCTGAAGAATCTTACGAATTGCTTCGCTTTGAGTGTTATCCAGTTTTGACAAAATTTGATGCAGCACGTTTGCTCAACTCGTTCAGTCATCTTGAGAGAAATCAAAATCCGACTAACACGCATGACAGCACTCCACTAGACGAGCCGTTAATTCCCAAATTGGCTCAGCCGAGCTCAGCAATCCGATTGGCTAAAACTGATATTTATATAGTAGAAAATTATATTTATTTTCTTATGAAGTAGTGTAATGTAAAATAGAATGCAATTATAATGACTTAAATTGATTTATTTTGTTAAATTTGAGCAAAAGCACAGTAAAGTAATCCAAAATATTAATATTAACGAACAATCAGATTGCTGAGTCGGCTGAGCCAATTTGGGAATTAACGGCTCGTCTCCACTAGACTGCCAGCACGCAACGACTGGTTCACTAGCAAGCGGTGAAAAAATTCAAGCATGCGCATTTAGCCGTCTTCTTCCAATGTGCACAGTGATGCCTCGTTAGAATCATTATTGTGCGTTGAAAAAATAAAGTTCGTGTACTTATCGGGCAGATCCCGTGTAAACAAATGATTTTATTTTTAGGTATATTTTGGACAGAGGAACAATTATACGTACGAAGTTTATTACAAGAATGGCTATTATAGGAACAACGTTTATACTCAGTGCTTCCTGTATGTTTATACTTTATCTCTACGGTCAATTATAATCTTAAAGGAAACTATAAAGTAACTAGAATTTTATGTGTATTGCAAGTGCTTGCAGGAAAGAAAATTAAATCTATTTCTTAAAAACTGGAGTGCTTGAATGATACAAATATTTAATTGACGCGATAACATAAAAAAGTAAAAAAAATTTGATCGCTTTTTTACACGTTATTTGGTAATACAGTATACTCCCGATTATCCGCGAGTCTAAATTTATTTATTTCTTTTCTTTTCTTTTTTTTTTGTGTAATGACCAGGCTGTAATCGCTTCAAAAAAGAAAAAATACAGATCGAAATTACTGGCAAAAAGAATTGAAGGGGGGAATGATCTTAAAAGCTTTTTCAAAGGTTACACGATTCTCGATAGCATTTACGAGGTAAACAGTGCTTGAGAATCGGTTCAGAAATCAACATTAGTTGTGTCCTAGTGGAAGATTTTGCCAAGTGTAGAAAAATCTCTAGTAAAATCTGAAAAGGAAGAAGTTTCCATTCATGAGTTAGCGAATTTAGCAAAATCTGTTGCTGGTGGAGAAAATGTCGATGAAGATATAATTGAATGGATTATTTGTGACAATAACGATCCAGGCTTCGAGCATGTAACTGAAGAACAAATTGTAAAAGAAGCGTTAAGTATGAAACTGGAAGAGAGTGATGAAGAAGAATGGTAAGGTACAAAAGATGATGAGCTACGACGCAGCTTTAGCTCACGTTACACCTTATTCAGTATCTAGAGGAAGTAGATGACGCGCCACTTTCTGATAAAATAGTACTTAAAAAAATTCAATCTCAAATAATGAAAAAGTGCTTCAATACAAAAAAAACAAAAAACTTTTGACTGATTTTCTGAACAAGTAAACCTACAAGTTTGTAAGTAGTGAACAATTTTATTATTCCTCAAATAATAAGTATGTTTATGTTATCCATTGTGCGTATAAATTGTTCAAATGCATGTTTATGTTACCTATTATGTGTATAAATTTTCAAATGTATGTTTATGTTACCTATTATGTGTATAAATTGTTCAAGTGCATATTTGTGTTGATTTGTCCCTTTTGTTCAAAATTTTGTGGATTATCCGCGAAATCGCCTTATCCGCGACAGTCTCGTCACTCAATTCCGGGGATAATCGCGAGTTTACTGCAGCTAGAAATAATGCCGAACTGCAAACTTAGATAGACTGGAAACCGTTCGCTTTAATTTGATAAATCGTAGACTGTTAAAGATGCACAAATATTCTAACTGAAGTGATTGCATAAAAATAGCCTTTTCTATATCAGTGAATAGAGAAAAAAATTCTACATATTGCCCAAAGTTTCATAAAACTGAAGTACAATCATGGGGTTCTTATCTCTGTTTTGTTGATTTCCTTTAGTTATATGTCCATTTTCTTTCCTATCACGTAGTAAACTTTTTCGTTTTTCTTTAATCTGATGAAAAAAGAATCATTTCCAATAAAATTGAAACGTCGAGTAAAATTTTCGAATAAATTTCAAATTTTTTTTCGTACTGATACGGTAATTTTAATAGAATCCTGCAAAAATTTCATCTTAAATTTTAATATGATGTAATAGCAGATAAATAAAAAGTATGAGTAAAATATTTTATTGTATATCGAAATTGTTAGTTTTATTGAATTAATTTACCGTATTTACTCGTGCATAACGCGCACGCGTGTATAACGCGCACCCCGTACTTTACATGAAAAAAGGGCGAATTTTTTTATCTCGTATATTACGCGCACCATAAATTTGACATGCAACTGAATGTAAAATTTATTTAAAACGCTAATAAAATTAGCTTTTAAAAATGTGACTAGCGCTGTTGTACAAAAAAGTGCAAGGAGTGAAAAAAGGATGCAGCAATACTTCTATTAAGTAATACTTTTCCAGTTTTAAATTCTTCTTTGAATATATTTCCTGATTCATACGTATATCGTGTGATTGCATCCAGCAGGAAAAAATTATTCCGTGTATAACGCGCACCTAGAGTTTTTGCCCTAAATTTTTGAAAAAAAGTGCGCGTTATACACGAGTAAATACGGTATTAAAGATCCGAAATGCTTTTATTAAAAAATAATTCAGTGAAGTTTTTTTTTTCTCTGTGGATCAGATTCGTATACATAAAACTTCGTAAAAAGAGATGTAGGGTAAGACTCTGAAGTTGTACGAAATCAGATATCTCAGTTTTGATACGAATTGAAAAGCATTTTAACGGAAAATGATTGAAATATTTAGCTATTTAGATACAGACAAGAAGAAGAAGCTCATCACTGTTTCTTGAAACTGAAATTTGTATCGCTTTTGCATTTAAAGTTTATTTTTTTTAATATTTTCAAGCGTTCAAAATACTTGTATAAGAATAAATTTAAATTTACTAAAACTGTTTATGTCTCTCCCTTTACCACTTTAATTACTGTCTATTTCCCACAATGAAACTTTCATTAACATTTATAGGCACAATTTTATCGTTCGCATTTGAATCCACTTTATAATAGGTTAAGATTGATTTTCCTATGCAGGATGGAATTAGATACAACCTTTTGTATTGTAAGTACTAAAATAAAATTACTGTTGCATTAAAAAAAAATCCTTAACTTGCAATATTTCTATACGATTAACACATCCATGTGGTCTTACCTCGCCATATCCTGCTGATTTGAATCTTTCTAGAAAAGGATTAATTACTAAAAATGTAGTAAAACATCTATATATTTATAATCTTATTAATTGAACAAAGATTAGCTCCAACTATTTTAGTTTGTATTATTCTGTCGTGAACTGAGGCTTTCAGAAACAGCTAATTAAAAGTATTCGATTTTACCTCACTTTCCACTATGAATCTTTCACGGAAATGTATATACTCTACTTCGAAATTCTTATATTATAAGAAAATATTACAATAATACATCAAACAAATATTAAAGCGTAAAAAACATATTAGCTACATAGTAATGAGTTAACAGATGGAAATCTATAGTGCATTTTTCACGTTGTGTAAGAAACGCAGTTTTCTTCGAATGCTGTTCTTAACAATGTTTCTGTCGTGCTTCACATGAATACATTGAGTTTTTAATAAGCAGCCATACTAAAGAAAATTAATTCAACTCGCATGGGTACAATTGCCCTATGAAATGTAAAATCACGGGCCACGTGCACTGTACGAACACAATTTCTTTGAGATTTCATGTCTCTTTGTGTAATCAGACAATTGTTAAATAAACACAGTAAGAGTAAACACTTACAAGTAAAGGTACGATAGTCTGTGACGGAAAATTTTGATGTTTATAGCTCATTCGATTCGTCTCATCAAGTTTAGTAATTTGGTACCTCGCATATCGGCTATTGGGCTGTAATCATGACAGGGGACCGCGTCACAATTTTAAAATTTGCATAATACGAGCTGCCTAAAATAAAACAGTAGCAGAAAATTCCAATTTGACAAAAAACAATTTGACACTAGAATAAGATAATTGTAATTTGAACGAAAAATTAGCTTTTAAATAACATATTGCTTACCCACAAGAAAAGTGACACATGGCGCAAAAATTCATTTTGGGTTTCATTTCACTAATAGGTCTGTCATAGATGTGTATTGTTACACGATCAGGTTCATATGTGAAGTTATACGGAAAATCCTTTTATTAAGCTATATGTCCATTTGTGACCACATGAAAGGGGTGGAGGAGGTTTGTAAGGAGGTAATATTACCCAAATATATAAATCTTACCCTACGTCTTCATTCTTGAAGCTTTTATGCCTTTATGCACGTTTTTATTTCTGTCTGCAGAGCTAAGTGCTGCAATTTCATCTCATAGTACTATTATGCAAACTGTCTTTTCCCTCTCCTGTGAAATTTACTTTTGTCGAGATGTGTCACTTTTCTTGCGGGAGAGCGGTATATTTTATAGTATTTACAACTTTCCAAATGAATTAAAAAGTATCCAGGCTTGGATTTGAACCAGGGAAATTCGGCTTAAACTAACAATGCTCTGCTAATTGAGCTATCCTGCGGAAATACAGCTGTTTCAATTCGCCCAGAAAAACTTTTTCGTGATGAAATGTGTCCGTTATTTGATAAAATTCAACATAAAAAATCACAAGTAATGGAACTTGAAGAAGCAGATATATGTAGGATGGGTACGTAATTACGCACCCTGCGTTGTTTGTTGTTGTTTTTTTATGTTTAATTACCTGCGTTTTATTATGCTGACCTGTTTCAGATAACAGACAGATGTCATTATTGGCAGCTTAAGTCAAAGGCCAGTGGTTCAAATCCTGATTTGGACGCTTTTTTACACTGTTAAAAATTATAAATCGTATGATTTATTTACCAATTAGAATAATTGTGTTAAATTAATCATTTGTAATATACGCTCATTGTTAGTAAACGCTGTTCAAAAACAAAGAATTTTTTCCAGTCATATCGGTTCTATAATTTCAGAGCTGATGGATGCAGCATTTCACTAAAGTGATAAAATTAAATATATAATACGTGAATCATCACATTACTAACGAAGCGTAGAACCAACAATGTGAAAAATGTCCAAGCCGGGAATCGAAACAGGAACCCTTGGAATAGCGCTCCAAGTGCTCTACCATTTAATATTATATATATATTCGCCGATGTTGGGTTTGTTTGTGTCTCATATTTCGCCGCGGGATTGTGTGCTCATGAAGACTGTTTGATCTTGTGCTGCAGTTGCAAGCTTACCAATAAATGTGGGAAATACTAAGCTTGGCTTCGTCCTCCTAGCTTAAACGGTAGAGAACTTGGAGCGCTATTCCAAGGGTTCCGGGTTCGATTCTCGTGTTTGGCATTTTTCACATTGTTGGTTTTACGCTTCGTTAGCAATGTGATAATTCACGTGTTATATATTCAAGAATTTCGAGCGTAATTTCACTGCTGAAAATTAATTGAAAAATTTAAAAAAAAATTACATATGTGTTCACCTATGCTAGGTTTGCTTGTGTCCCGTGTTTCGCCGCGGTAGTGTGTGCTCATGAAGACTGTTTGATCTTGTGCTGCAGTTGCAGCCTTACCAACATATGTGGGAAATGCTAATCTGGCATCGTCCTCGTAGCTTAATTGGTAGAGCACTTGGAGCGCTATTCCAAGGGTTTTGGTTTCGATTCCCGGGTTAGACATTTTTCAAATTATTGGTTCTACGCTTCGTTAGCAATGCGATAATTCACGTATTATATATTCAATAATTTTTAGCATAATTTTACTTCTGAAAGTTATTGAAAAGTTAATTAATATTATATGTGTGATAACATTAACAAATTAAATGCCTTTAGATTTATTACACGTTTTCAACTGTTCGCAGTCTAATACGAGTGAAGTTAAAATACACACTACTTAGGTAAATAAATTAAATCGTCTTTAAAGCTTACAAATGTAACTCGGTAAGACGAATAGTATCTTACTTTTAATTATTTTCTTTTTTTGGTACTTTGAATTGCAGTTCCTGGATTGGAGGAATCTTTGCTGCATCTACTCTTTTGCATTTTGTAAGCTGTGCTGAAAAACTAGTAGAGGTATGGGTGAACATCATTTTTCAAAAGAATTTTTTGATGAAGAACTGCCAGCTTATTCAACATTATTGTTGCTTTCCGTCATCGTTCGAATCGTCTTATCTTTTTACTGGAGATGAAGTTGTACTCTTAATATTTTGTTCTCATTTTTGAAACTTTTTAATGTTCATTAAATATTTACGGCTTATTACTTAAATGTACCTTTCTGTACATAAAACTGTCTACAGTTACTTGCTGAATTAAAACACATATTATTTCTACGGGAATTAGTGTGTAAATACATCTAAACGTACAAATTTTATTCAATATATCATATAATCACAATCAATCATGCCCATTGTTTATAAAATGAATTGTTCAAATTCATATAGCAATGATTAATAAAATTGGCGACATGATAAAGTGCTCGAAAAATATTTGTTGCTACTCGATCTATGTGTTTACTCTTACTGTGTTTAATTTTATTACACTTGCCTCAGCTTGTGTATAGCCATTGTTAGTGTAAGTAAATGACTTCGGTCACATCTGTAAGCTGTCTAAATTCTGTCTATATGTAGATTAAATAATTTAAATTTAACCGTTTACTTACAACATTAAAAAAAGTTTCACCGAGGAAACTATTGTCCGTACAGCTTTGACTTTGAAGACCACCGAAGTGGGAATTGCTTTGGGGCCTATAGTTACCATGGCTGTCGCCACGAAGGATCCTTTTATTTTTAACACATAAATAATTACACATTATTTTTACATAACAAATTCTTCAACATACAAGGACGAGATAGCACAAGGAAATTTACAACACCAGAGATAAACAGCCGGGTGCTCCACAAAGATTGTGCAACGGAGCCAGCGGGAGTCGAACCCACCAAGCCTCCTACGTTCTCAAGCGATTAGCGGCGTGGTGCCTTAACCAATTGGCCAGGGAGGCCCTGTCTGTACAGCTTCTGAATCCCGAATACGCAGTAAACACTGACAGTTCACACAGATCACACTTTACGATAAAATAATGCATTAACCTTGGTTGGCTGTTCTAATAGCATGTTAACTAACCTATCATCTTCCTGTTAGAGTTTAACATGTTTTACTAAATAACGGTGTGCTAGGCATTCTGTAGCACATACCTCTTGTGTTCTTTACTTACATCTGCAGACTAGTTTTATGTACCATGCAAAAAGCATGTTTAATACTACCAAAATCTATCTGCAAATTTTAGACGAACATTTGACTTATCTAACAACTGTTTTGATATTAAGTTTTGAGTCATATCAGATCAGTAAATATAAAATTAAATAATATATTTATATGTAATACCTTATAATTATCAAACGTAATGTTTTACGGATTTTTTTTTTTTTTTTACAAGATACAAGGAGGATACAAGATATAAAATAGTAGTTTATAAATTATTTTTTATTTATTTATACAATTATCAGATGAATAGGTTTTATTTCTGCACTGATATTTTCTGATACTTAAACGTTGCATCCCTCCCACCCCCAAAGAATGTCAAATAAAATACATTTTCTGAGTATCTTCTCATAACTGCATACTAGGGTGGGCTGGAAAAATTTTATTTTTATTTTCTGATTCGCTATACCGTGGAAAACCGCAAAAACAAATTAAATATATTTACATTTTTGGCGGTAGCGCATCGCACTTGAATATTTGAAATTTATTGAAAAAGCAAAGTTATCTTTCTTTCTTTTAAAGCTATAAACGAAAAAGGTAAAAAAACTGCTATGGTGAAAAAGCTTTAAAAGAAAGATCAAAAACCACATTATAATATAAAAAGAAACAAAACTACTTCATTTAGAATAGCGTAAAGCAATTAAATATTCTTAAATTGGCGCAATCAAGTAGTATTCTGGCTCCTTCTATCGTAGCAGCAGTCCAGCGCAACGTGCCCTGCTGCGAATTGGACCCCGTCAATACTACCTTTACGGACGTTCCACAATGTACTGCGCAATACACGTGCGTGTGCTTTATGACACAACGGTTTCTGTGAGTTGTTCACTAGAATGCTGCCGCAATGATTAGCAATATGTTCTTCTTGTGCGCTTCAATCGCGTTTCGTAAAGATTGATTTAATTAGTGACTGCTTAACAAGTGATTCGATTTATTGATTATATTAACCACTGTGTTGTGGCTTTTTCCATGAAAATTACTCGCAGTGACTTTAACTGCCCGATATTTGGCCACCTAAAAGAGTTACCAGTGAATAAACTTCCAACTTATAAAGACGTTCTGAATTTTGTTTCCATGAAAATTACAACTTAGCCTTGAAATAAAACAGCAGGTCAGTTAATTTTTTCACACGTTTCGGTTATTGTGACACCACAAGTTAAATCTGTGTTTGATAAAACTTCAATACCTACTGTTACGGCTTACAGAATTGTTCAGTTAATAAATGTATATCATGATAGTTATCGTAATCTTATGAATTCCTTTAACCGTGATAAGATAAAGTAAAACATTTGAAGATAAAAAGAAAATTATTACAGTTAAAAATTAATATGATCAATAATATAATCAAAAAATCGATTATGTATGTAGTGGTTAATATAATCTATAAATCGAATCACTTGTTAAGCAGTCACTAATTAAATAAGTTTTTAAGAGCAAACAAGTTTACGTGCAAGTGCAAAATAATATTAGACTGCAATTGTAAAATGGTCCCTGCGATTTGTGAGTGTCATGTCTCTATAATTTGTAACTGTGAAAAAGTGAAAAAGATACCTATCATTGACCTAAAATTCTTGTACTTCCAAAGAATGCATGGTATTGGTTTATTGAAAGTGTGGACGTAAAGGAAGCAAAAAAAAGTCATTGGATGTGATGGCACCGTTACAAATACGGGATGGAAAACCGCAGTGGAATTGAAGAAGAAGTCAAAAGACTATTACAGTGTGTGTGTGTGTGTGTGGAAGGAGGGGGGAGTGTATGCCTCTTACATTTCAATGAATTTCCATTCCGGCATTTGTTTCAAACTTAAGATGGTAAAAAGACTGGGCCAAAATCATTTAGTGGTCCGATTGGCACGCAGTTCAGGATTATGTGAGCTCCCAGTGCTAAATTTTGACTGTGTTGAGTTTGAAATTCCAGAAATTGACCGGCAAATTTTAAGCAAATATCAGCAATATATACTGGACATTAATTGTGCTATAAAGGCAAGAAACTGTCCTAAAGATTTATCTGTTCGTAAGCCTGGCACACATTCCCACTCAAGGTGGCTAACAACGGCGAACAGAATTCTCCGTTTGTATTTAAGTATTGAAAATCCAACAGATGAACACAAGATCTTAGTTTCATTTCACCTAGAGTCATGTGTACCTGTATGGTTTAGTATTAAAAAAAAGGAATTACTTCACAAATGGACCAGAAGATGTATTGGAAGTTTTAAATTCGTCAAAATATACTCCCTGAAAACTTGCTGAATGTCATTGATCCAGTAATTGAGAGAAACACATTTTTTGTTAATCGAGAAAACCTATTTTAGTGTATGATTTTAGATAAAAGGGGTCATACACGAGAGTTATGTTTCAGAAGAATTATAAAGGCTTGAACTGTAGCTTCTTAAAGAAAGTCAATTAGGTATCTTCAAACACACCAAATTAATTTTCTAGCTACAGACTACATCGAAATGATTCACTGGAGCTCAACTACACTTTTACCACCACCTTTGCTGCAAAGAGTCACCGTCGAAGAGATTTGGTTAAAGGTCCAATCATGTGAAACAATTCCAATGGAATTTTGACTAATTCCAATGTCACACCCAAGCAGTAGTGCCACAGTGCGTGAAGCTGGTAACCATGGCGTCACAAAAAGTCTTCGGGTCCAATTCCAGAGATGCTTTTATAAGAACTACACTTCTCTCGAGATCTTCAATGCCTGGTTTTTCAAGCAAATTTTATTACTAACTGTCAAAAGACAGTAAAGACAAGTAATGGACTATATTTTATTACAAAATGAAATTATAGGAATAGTACAATCAGAAAAATAGTTTTTGTTTCAATGGAAATTTGTCATCTGAAAAAAAAAAGCTTTTTTTTAAACATGATGCGCTGCAAATGTATTGCGAAATGTATATATTTTTTTCATTTATTTATCATTCCTATACTATGTTCTACTAAAATATGTCTATAGCTGCTTGTTATAGACGTTATTTGATTTATTTCGATTTATTAGAAAAATTATCAAACTAGTGTTTTTTCTCAAATTTTAAGTACGATGCGCTACCGCCAAACGTAAAATATTTATTTTGTTTTTTGCATTTTACTAAGCTACCCTAGACAAATGTTTTCCGATTGCGATGAAAAAGAAATAAAAATTCGGCCCACCCTGCTGCATACAATCAAACACTTGATAGTTCTATTGCTAGATCTCGCACCGGCTTTACTAACATCCCCGAATTAAATGTGCAGAATTTTAAATAATATAGAATGATTATAATATAAAAATTTCTTCAAAGTAAACTTTTGCAAGAATAAAATATTGAATGAAAAAGCGAAATATTTCTCAACTTTTCATAAAACAGAATATTAATCACGCATGTTTTATCTCTGTTTAGTTGCATTGACTTCTTTGTAAGTGTAGATTTGATTTTATATCACAAGTTAAAACTTTCGAGTTTTTCGATAATCTCCTAAAAAGTGATTCTTTGCTGAGAGAGTATTATTATTTCTTTCTGGCCTGATTCAGTATCTTTAATAGAACATTTGAAAGGATTTCGTTTTTTGTTTCAGTCTAATGTGTTTGGCAATAACTGATAAGAGAATATATGAATAAATATGTTTAATAAATGTCTATACGTATTTTTACCTAATGTAAAATAGAGTATGTGAGACATTCTCACAAAATTTTGACTTTTAAGTCCCAGAATAATAATTTTTATTTTAATACATATTCTCGGGT
This sequence comes from Maratus speciosus, assembly GCA_963932465.1. Lineage (NCBI taxonomy): Eukaryota > Metazoa > Arthropoda > Arachnida > Araneae > Salticidae > Maratus > Maratus speciosus. The sequence goes on from OZ010790.1 coordinate 255,709,845, forward strand.
TTTTTTTGTTTGTTCTACTGAAAACAGCCCATTGCATTACTGTATAACAATATTAATGAGATAAATACGTTTTGGACGTTGTTGGTGGTCCAAGTATACCACAAAATGACTTACCGTCCAGTGTCTCTGATGCTGATTTTTTAAGTTTGGAGCTGTATGTATAAAATTGTTTCAATAAAAGAAATTCGATGTAATTTTTTTTCCGAAACTGGGACTATTGTTTTTTATAAGTATGAAGCGAAAAAATAACATGCATTCATTTTTAGAGTCGTTATCATTTTTTAACCCTGTCCCTGTATTTCCGATTCCTTACCGTCCCTCTTGCTAAAATTATACAGAAAGTCACTTCAGATGCAGCCACAAAATTTTTTTCAACTTTTTACTCATGCAACAAAGTATGCAACAAAAAGAAGGGCTCAATTTTCTTTGACAGGAAATTTACTGCAGAATTTAAATCAGCATTTAAATATCAATTTCCAGTATTGTGGCTTTATGGTAGTCTTACGGTCCCCAAAGTTTATTCCTGCACTTTTTGAAGTAAAGGAATTATTTTTTTTTTAAATTTAATGCAATATAAATAAATGTTGCTAAAAATCAATGAACGTTGTGGTTATCACTTAGACTTAACATGATTTGCCTAAAAATATGTGGCAATTTTCCTTACCGTCCCTTTTTGTCCTTACATTTTCTTTTCTGTTGTTGTTGTTAACTTCCCCTTTTTTCCTTTAACGTTCCTTCCTTAACATCCTTTTAAGACAATGTTATCCCAAAAGTTTGTACTAAAAATACTACATTTTTATTATTTCTTATTTGAGTATTCTGTGGGTACAATGCAAATTCATTATAAGTAAAAATTTACAAAAAAAAAAAAAAATAAATAAATAAAAAGTTAGAGAGGTAAAATGTCAAGGCGACGGTAAGGAAAATTAAACTCGCAAGATTAATTTAAACCTCAGTTAAATAACAAAAATCGTCACTGCTGCTCATTTTGTCTTTATTTTGGATCATTAAAAAATTCGTCTATAAGTTTAAAACGTTATTTTATTAGGTTTAATTTTTCCATGTTTTTATTCCTCAATCTTAAAATTTTGTGATAATGAATCATATATTAAAGCGTTTAATTTGATTTAAGTGTTGATGTTTGTTTATTAAGTTTTTATATTATATTTATTAACCTATATATGCGAGCTCTTAAAGAAAACATTTTTCACTATATAGTGGATATTTGACCACACTTCTCACTGATCAAAAATATGCATTTGTGATTATATCATGTTGCTGAAAATGAAGAGTATGATGGTAATTCATTGTTGTAAGTATGTTAAAAATTTATCTGAAACCAAAATGGGCAATAATATGTGTAATTTTAGTGAGCATTTGTTTTTGTGAAACAGCGTCATCTCTAAAAATATTTTTTACTACACACTTTTATTTGATAAATGACAAGCACATATTTTGAATTATTTAAAGTTTGATTCCCTTCCAATAGAATCATTAGAAGTACTGAATCCCTAAAGTAAGTAATTTATTTCATGGTAACCTGGTATTTAATTGAAGTACAAGATTCCAGAAGGGAGAATGGTTGTGTCTTTTATATCATTGAAATCATTGAAGGAAAAAAAAAAAAGGCTGAACTTTTCATAAAACTGACAATCACCCAGTTTTTATCTGTGTTATATCTCTTTCATTTCCTTTTACAATCCCATCTCCTTTTATATCGGGCAGCAATATTTTTGAGTTTAGAGTATTTCTCTCATCTCATGGAAAAGAATTGTTTGTGAATAAAACGAATGCTACTATATTCGAATGATACTATATCATTCCGAAGTTCTTCCGCAATGATACAATAATTTTATTAGAATGCTTCAGAGGCTTCCTTTTTCATATTTAAACTAACGTTTTTAGGTAATATAGATGAGAAACATGAGATTAACATGATTTATTAAAATTTGGCTGTTAAATATCTTGTAATTATAAAAGAGGCTGTGTTATAAAATTAATTTCATACCTTTAAAAAATGATTTTACTTTCGAAACCCTATAAATAGTTCTAAAACGAGAAATGCATTGTAATTAAATCACAGTTAAATACCTAGACTGTTAAAAATTTGTCGAGTAATTTTAAGTGTTTTATTTTATAGAAAATGGTTACACAACTATAATTTATCTCTATTCTGACAAATGCGAACGCTTCAATTTATAGTCAAATAAGCATTCTCTACAAAACTGTGTAATAAGTGAACAGTTTCCTGCAGATTTTTAGCAGCATATTTTAAAGCTCGAAATGTGTGGTATGGTTAGTGTTGTCATGTGCCCAGCGTAAGTCGGTGCTTCAAATGCTCTGGCTACCAGTATTTTGAAGTAACTATCTTAGCCTTATCCAATGGCATATTTTCTGCGATTAAAGATAGAGAAATGAACTTAAACAAGTAATTTAAAAATTTTGTTTTTAAAGTAAATTCCTACTTGGGTCATCAATGAAAAATTTAATATAATCCCTTACGCTAATATTAGTTTTTGTTGCATTAAAATATCTCAATTTGTTGATTTTCTATAAGCAAGTAGGTTTACAATGGAAGTCTATGGGAATTTGGCGAAATATTAGAGATATCGCCAAGTTGGCGTCACTTTTGGCGACTCATATTGGTCGCCAAATTTGGCGATATATCGTCAAGTTGGCGACAAACTTGGTGGTATTTGGCTACAGAACAGGGTCACTCTATGGTAACCCTCCCTTTTAGATATGAAGATGCTTCATTGAAATGCTTCAATAACCAGTGACCGCCATTTTGTCTCCCATGTAAAACTAAAATTAATTAATTAAAATTTAATTAATGAATTACTATTTGAAAAAACTGTATTAACATCAATTGTCATCCAGTACAAGTTTTGAAAAATTTATTTGAACTTGATAGGATGAATAATAAGTATCTTATTAACGATTGAAAATTTGAACAAGATATATATGTCGTAGGCTAATTGAGAAATCCGGCTCTTTGCAAACAGCCTAGAGAGCACTTGGAGCCCTGATTTAGGTGCGACACCTGGCAGCACTACGTATAATATACTCAATGTTTATGCATTTATGCACATTTATACATTTACTTTTATACATATGCTCGCATTCTATCTCCCCTGGTTTTATTACTCAAAATAAAACTGTATAGAAATTAGAAACGCTGTAGGATTTCGGTCCGACACTGTTAAAATTCTGAAGGAAATTATCCAGTCATTCAATGTTTTGCATTGAAAACAGTTACATAACGGTAATTAATCTATATTATGACAAATAATATCTTAATAATATGGTCAACAATTATCCACTAGGGCAAAGTGCCCTAACTTCGTCCCCCTTTATTTCTCCGGTTCTGCGAAAGTGGCGCCGCTTATCAAGCAAGGCACAGGGAACGGAAGGTAAAAGTGGTCAGTAGTGAAAGTTTCGTTCGCCAAGACGCATACATATATTAAAGACGCAAGTTTTCCTATTTTTAGAAGACTTAAATTCTTATTACATCGTTTGTAGAACGTTATTTATTGTACGGTAAGTATTTATTTCTTATTCATTGCATGTATCGTACGTAGGTAAGATGCTGGCAGTAGCATACAGTGAATTGTAGGACGCTCAATTTAGCTTAAAGGAACTGGAGTTCCGCCATATTGAGAAGTAGCGTGGTCAAAATTTCGTCCCAATTGCAGGTCTTATTTTCGTCCCGGGGACTAAATTGGGAATGCTTTTAAATGACAATTTTTTTTCCTCATTTTTGGATGGCTAATGTTTGCTTATGTTATTCTTCTACTGATAATTAGTACATTTCTTTGTGCCGTAATTAAATGTAAATTAAATTACATCCTCATTTTGAAATAAATTTTGATTTAGTTTTAAGTTAAGCCTCGGCGTATTGGATTTCTTGAGGTGGACGAAATTGGGACCATTTTTTTTTTCTTTTGCCATATATAGATACTTTTGAAAAAACAATTTTTCGCATTGTTAAAAATTTGTTGTACGATCTTTGCCTATGTTTCTATGTGCGTGGGTAGTTAGTCTATGGAAAATCCAAATTTGGTAGATTTTCACTGAAAATTACAACATTTAGGTCCTAAAAGTTACTGGGGGGACGAAAATAGGGCACCTTACCTTGCATAAGAAATGTCGAATATCTGGATACATTGCTAAAGATTTTTAACCGTTTATATAAAAATTATACCAGTTAAATGTTTGAAACTGTGGATCGTTACAGAACTATAAAAAGTTCTTAAAAGCTCATACACGGTATCACAAAAAAACAGCAAAACAATTTTTATAGATTTTATACACGCTATTTGGGTTATCCATGTTTGGAACCGGCTTCCATACATAGATGTTTCTTTTCAAAGTTTGGAGCGAAGAACAACTATTAACAGGATTAGTAATTCGCACTTGGTACGTAGTTTCCAATGCTCCTTCTCGTGTATTTTCGTACTTCTATTCCTAAGAAAGTTAATAATTTCAGAAGAAAACAACCTAAAGTCCAAAAATTTTGGTGGATTGCAATTTATGAATCTCACGCATTTTTAATTTTCAGTCTAACAGAATATTTCAATAGTATTCTTTTTTCTATAGTAGTTAGCTATTCTTTAATAAATAAACACAAAATTACTTTTCAAAAACTCTTAAAAATCCTGCCTTAAATATCTATAAAACGTTATGTCTTAAATTTAGATTAAAATACCGTGCTAAATTGTCAACACTAATTACAAGCCTATACATATAATAGAACGAAAATATAATAGTAGCACTCAAAAGTATTTGGACAAAGATAATAATTCACTTTATTAAAAATAATAATAAAATAAAAAAACAATCATTTATTTTATTTAACCATATTCAATATTTTAATTTTAATAAATTAACAATAATTATTAATAATATCTCTCTATTCTAAAAAAAGGTAACTACCGCTGTCACCGCCGCCGCCGGTTTTGATTTTTTTGTGACCGGAGGCCTTTCTTCGTTAATATTAACAAAAATAATGCATACAAAAATATGAAAATCGGTGGTTTTATACAGAAATGTTTGATAAACACGCTGATGCAGACAGTTTTCAAATCGAAGAATTATTTTAAGAGTTATTTAATGCTAAAGTTGGACAAAATCGTTCCACTAAAAAAGTTTTATAGCAGCAAAAACTATACATGACAGTGTAATCATTTTTAGATCATTTTATGCGTTAGAATTTGCCGGAATGCAGATTGCATTAATTTTTTTATTTTGACTCATTTTTTCAGGTATTATTTCTATTTTAAATTCAAATTTTCAGCATTTCTAGAGATATTTTTTACAGATTTCAGAAAATTGTACTAATTTAAACTGTTGCCAACTGTATAAAAAGCGCAAGCAATAATGTTTGCTTCAAATTAAAAATTTATTTACACGTGACTATTATAAACAGGAAAAAATCTTTCAAATTAGAATTAAATAATTACGTATAAAAAGCAGGAACTTATTAAAAATTACGTCATAAAAAGTATACACGTGAATTTTAAAAGAAAAAGGATATTGTAAAATAAAAATTCATTAACATGCGTTAGAAGTCTTAGGAGAAATTACGTCATATTTACGTCACATTATAGTTATTGCATAAAATGAACACAAAATAATATTGCAAAAAAGTTTAAATTTAGAAATTGCGCTAGACATTTATTTGATATTTTGAGAATTAATTTAAAAGAACTTTCTTTTCGCTTTGTTAAAAAATACCAGGAAACAAGCTTATTTTGAAATGTTGTTACACGTGTATACGTCATCAAGTTATTTTTATTTCGACGTTTTATTTGTGTTTTTATTAATGTTCTACGAATTTATTTGTTCTTTGTTATTTAAAATAAAAATTATATCAATTTGTATAATTTGGCGATTTATATAATTTGGCGAAATTGGTCGACAGGATAATCAAGTAGTACCGCAGCGGATTTGGCGTTAAAATTCCCCAATCAAAGAGAAATGAATAGAAATTCGTTTATAGGGAGATCGCCACTGTTTTTTAAATTATAATTCAATCTTTCGAAATCTTTTTAAAGCCGATCAAATTAGCGTGCATTTAGAGTCTGCGGTGTCTGGACGGGGGTTGGCGAGCGTAGCTCGTAGGGGGCCGAGCCCCCTAGTTAATAAAATTATATATATATACTATATATATATATCTGAATTTTTTCATGCTGTAACTCTTGAATTTTTGAACCGATTTGGAGGAAATTCTTCACATGCATAGTACATACTTAATGCCTCGACCGAGTTCGTTGGAAAGCTTTCTCCGGCATCTTGTTTCAAAATTTGGCGGCCATTTAAATTTTGTGAACACGTTTGGAAATTTTTAGGTTTCCTAACTTTCTCTTTAAAGTGACCTGTGTTGTTAACTTACGCTGTGTGACTCTTTAAAATAGCTTTTAATGTTTCTAACGTTATGTTTAAAATGATACATAAGAGTCTGCATTTTGTAAAACGTAACATTTAATATAAGTATACAATGTTAGAAAACATAAAAAATGTCAAAAATTCCAATGGCCGCCATTTTGAAACAAGATGGCAGATGAAGCTGGCCAAAGAACTCGGTCGAGACATTAGTATGTATTATGCATATGAAAAATTTCATCAAAATCGGTTAAAAAATTCGACAGTTACAGCATCACAAAATTCAGATAGAAATATATATATATATCATACATATATGGATATATATATAGTGTATATATATATAGTGTATATATATATAGTGTATATATATATAGTGTATATATAATATTATTAATATTATTAATATTTATGGTTAATTTATTAAAATTAAAACGTTAAATATGGTTAAATAAAATAAATGACTGATTTTTGTATTTCATTATTCTTTTCAATTAAGAAAATCTTTGTCAAAATACTTTTGAGCCTTACTGTATAATGAAACCTATGATATTGCGTAGATATGATAAATTCTTCTGGACGCGATATCATAGAAAATATGTAATTTTATATCTATGAAAATAATAAAAGCAAAATATTTCTCAACTTTTCATAAAACGGAAGCCAGAGAAAAGGGATTTTATCTCTGTTTTGTTGCTTTCATTTCCTTTGAAGAGTCCATTTCCTTTTATATGGGACAGTAAAACTTCAGAGATTTTCCCTAATCTCGTGAAAAAAGAATGTTTGCAAAAGAAAGTTCAAATGTTACTATTTTCTTCCGCATTGATTCAGTAATTTTAATAGAACACTTGATAAAAATGATCTTTCTCGTTTAAATTAATATTATATTTATTAGCGATATATAATAAAAATACAAATAAAATATGAAGTATTAAAAAGTTTATATTTACTGTCTTGCAAATGTAGAAGAGAATATTTTATACAGAAAAATATGTTCTTAGATTTAAAATTTTATTTTACGCACCATACTGTATATCCAGTTTAGGAAGAAAAGTTTGTACTTACGTATTATTGAGGCCAGATGGATAGATCAGCAAAATTGATTGTCAATTCGCAATTTAGTTTATTGCTGTCAATCTCCGATAGTATTCAAAAGGGTCAATTTGGTGTATATTAAATAAAAAAATAAAATCATTAAAACTGATATCTAATATAAAAGCTAACAAAAATAATACAAAACAGAAATTTAGTATATAACTAAAAGTCATATTGGCTGCTTTTAAAAATAAACGGTATTACCCATTGTATTTGTACTTCTAGCGGAATGAATATAATATAAATATAATATATTAAAATATATATCATATTTATATCTATGCTATATGTTATTATATTGTAATATGTATATAAATGTTATTGCCATTTCCTCAATATGGCAACTATATGCTATTAAGTAAGAACTACATGAATATACATACAAATAAATAAATCTATCTATTTATATAAAATCCAAGTCTCTGTGTGTCCCTCACTATTCCGGTAGGACCGCCTCATTGAAATGAGTAATTGTTGAAAAATATTAATGCAGGGTTACCACAGTAGTGCCAAATGTTAGCCAACCTGGCGATAGCTGGCTAATTTGGCGAAATTCCCATTTAAAACCATTAATCTTTCATAATGGAGGTCACCGAAATTTAATTTAAACTCCACTCTTTTAAGATATTTTTTCGAAATCTATGGGTGATAATTTAAAGTACATCTTTACATCTTCCTCCCGATGCTACTAATAAAATAACCGCCAACAGACAACGGTGTACTGTGTGAGCTCCTAACTGCGCGATTTTAGTGCCTTGGCGAAAAAGGAAATTTGGTAACATATTTTCCGGGAACCTATTCACTGTTTCATTTTACATACACACGCATTTTTTCCGATATTTATACGATTTATTTAACATAAAGAAGCCGTTTCTCTAATTTTATACAGAAACAGATGTAATTTGTACATAAAAACATCAATAATATACATATAAAACAAACAAAAACGCTCATCAAATTTGTTTTCATAGCTGTTTATATGATTTGACAACAAATCTCGATATTTTTCCGTTATACGGACACCATGCCAAAATGTATGCTAATGCTCCAATTATTTCAAAATGCTAAAAGATATTTGTAATTTTATGCCAGCAGTTTAATATGAGTTTTATTTTATTGCTTTATTTTATAGCAGTTATTTGTTCACTTATTTTAAGTATACATTTGTGATTTGATGAAATAGTTCGTAAAAGTCTGGAATTTTCAAATGTTATATTTTTTAAATGCTCACTTTAGTATCGACAATGGTTTTTCTTTTATTTTTCAAATGCTTCAATTCACGATTTTGCGCCAACTATTAAGCTTGGCGACAATGGTGTCCACATAACGGAAGAGTACCCAAATCTCACTTTCTGATGCCCAAATTACACCAAGCTTTAAAAAAAAAATGCCATAGTCCCTACAGTGGAAAAGTACCAAACTGTCTATTATTTTGCGCTATACGTGTTATAGTGTGTACTATATGCAAGGGAAGTGGAGCGAAGAGTTTAAACATTAAATATTAAAGTTTCGGCACAGATGTCATATACGCGCCCCATATTGGCGCGATTTTTTTCTGACGCCAATGTCATATACACAACGGGTACTTAACTGGAGCCAAAGTGTCGTAATTTTGCTTGATATGGTAATCCGGATGTTGTTGTTTATGCTGTTGATGCGTTCCCCAAAATTGTTTTCGCCAAATTGGCGTCGGAAAAAAAATTGCGCCAATATAGGATAACGTATATGACAACTGTGCCAAAGTTTCTATAAAGCAGTAAAAGACTAAAAAATTAAGAATAAAATAAATGCAAAATATGACTAAAGAAGAAAGAAAAGTAATGCGTTAAGTATAGAATATGAAACACTTTCCAACACATCCTAAATGCTTTAACAGAACTTCGTTATTTAGGAAAATAAGGTAAATAAGATAACGTTACTACTTAGATATCCCGTCGACCAATTTCGCCAAATTATATAAATCGCCAAATCAATAGTAAAACATTAATAAAAATACAAATGAAACGTCGAATTAATGGTTTTATTGGCCATTATTGGCATTTAATTAATTAATTAATGGCAACCATTATTGGCAATTAATCTTACAATTTGGCGACAGTAATTTGGTCTACGGGATAACTAAGAAGTACCAAGATAAATAAGTAAACATTTTAGAAAACGCATAAAAAAAAAAAAAAATTGATTTCAGCAGTTACCGTCCATAGCCAATAGTACCGTTATTACATGCCAATTTTTAGCTAAAATTTAATTTAAACTACTCTTAAAACTACTGAAATCACATTTCCAGATATTATCATCCATAGACGGTTATTTATCCAATTCTTTGCGTGACCATGTATATCATTTTATCTATATTCTACAAACATTTCTTAGGAAACTAAATGCAGTTCAGCGTAAAAATGCATAACTCCTTTAAAAACCACCTTTAAGCAATTTACTCTCATACTCAGTAACCCTTACAAATTCTTTTGTGTAGCCCTGCATATGAACTGTAGCATTTATACACACAGTATAGTATGCATAAATGTAGTGAAACATAAAAGCGCATATCATAATTAAAAATGCATTTCTAGCAATCATTGCTTATGTAAAATACTTCGGAGAAAAGTTTCTCGGCGAGAAAGAAGTTTGCCAACATATTTTCTGGCAACTTATTTACTGCTTCATACTCACAAGCATTTTTTCCCATATGTATACAATTTGGCACAGATGTCATATTGACGCGATTTTTTTCCGACGCCAACTTGGCGAAAACATCAACAGCATAAACAACATTCGGGTTACCATTACAAGCAAAATAACGACACTTTGGCGCCAGTTAGGTACCCGGTTCGTATATGACATCGGTGTCACAAAAAATAAAAAAAATCGCGCCAATATGGGCGTATATGACATCTGTACCGACAATTTAATATAAAAAAAGGGGTACTTTTCGGTTAGCCGGGCGCCAGTGTTATATTTACACACATATATACATATATATGCACATATATGTAAATATATATATGTACACACATACGCATAAATATATACATACATATGTATATATATATATACATATATATCGCATAGATAGATATATATATACATATATATATACACATATACGTATGTAAATATAACACTGGCGCCCGGCTAACCGAAAAGTACCAAAAAAGCTATTTACCCATTTTTATAAAGAAACAGAAGTAATTTTTGCACAGATGTCATATACGCATGGGGGTTGGCGTGATTTTTCTATGACGCCAATTTGGCAGAAATCTCGCTTTCGAATACCAGTTACTTATATATTTTTCAATTATTTGCTATAATTTTGAAAAGGAAATAACTATAAATAAATAAAAGTTTGAATAATAACTATAGAACAAAGCAGTTTATATAATTAAAAAACAGAAAATAAAAGTAAATAAACAATTTATTAATAAATAAAAAACAATAGCCGGGTTACCATAGCAGGCAAAATAACACCATTTTGGCGCCAGTTAAGTATCCCGGTTCATATCTGAAATCTGTGCCGTAATTTGTATATAAAAAAATTATATATATTTAGAAACGATTTTTTTATGCATATAAGTACCTATATAAACAAAGATAAAAGTTCTTTAGATTTGTTTTCATAGCTGTTTATATATTTTCGCAACATATCTCACTTTCTGATGCCCGAATCGCGCCAAGCTTTTTTTAAAAATGTGCTATAAGGAAAAGTACTTAAATAAATAATTAAAAGAAATAAGAAATTATACAATCTAAAACTTTTTATTTCGAGATCAAAGCATTGTTTTTAATTTCGATTAAAAATACATATATCCTTGGATAACTTCAATCGAAATTAGTTTCACAGCTTAATATCTCATTCCATAAACCTAAACAAACACAAGTGATTCATTCATCGTGAAACGTCAAATATATAAATCATTGAGGTAATCATTCACAAAGTACGTTCTCCAACAATCAATGGGCAATATTCTAATGACGTCATAGTAGGTAAAATGGTGGCGGTATCGTTTGTTAATGGTTTGTAATCACAAAGATTTAATTTTGCAATGTATCTTAGTTACATTATTTTATTGTCATATTTATGAGCTCAGAACAAAAGCCTATTTTTTCATTATTTAGTTATTAAAGACGGAAAAAAATCATAAATGCATGATTTGAAAATTTTAAATAATTTTCTTTCTTAATACTAAAAAATAACATCGGGAAGTAACAGCGGGTTTAAGTTAAATAAGCTTAACTGTTTAATTCTGTTGTAATATTCAAAATAACTGTATTTATTAGATTTCAGTACTCAACATCAGGGCCCGATTAAACTTTGAAGTTAGAGGAATTACAATGTCATTTTAGGACCTTTCTTTTGGAGAAGCTTTTCTAAACTCCCTATATACATGGATAATCTTCAGTGTTAGAAATATTATTCCTAGGACTGACATAACACGAGAACGGCCTGCAATTTTACACAAGTTTTTGAAAGCTACTTTATATCAGAATTTTACTAAAAACTGGTTACTTTTTTGTTATAGCGGCCCACACTATTAGGATTATGACAAGTTGCAGCCAATTTCGCCAACGTCGTAACCAAGATCGTGAAGCACACACATATAATACTATATAACACCATTTCATGAAATCGTATACGATAATTTAATAGTTTTAAACCTTACTTCAAGTGTGTTGTTTATTTATTTTTAAGGCTCAACAATCTAAATTGCCCAATATATGAATTTAAAAAAAAAAATGTAAACAAAGATTGAATAGACATGACCGCAAAAAGCCTCAAATCTGCATAACACTTGGAACCAAACTGTGCAGATTAGTGGTCTTCGACTACACAGTTTTTGATAAATGTGTTTCGTTCTTAAAATGTGTTATTTTCATCTATCACTGCGGAACAAGCCAGAAAACTCATATTCTTGCACATGAGTTGTATATATCTTTATATCTAAATTTCCGTCATTTTTGACGGGCTACCTTTCTAGTCTATATTATAAAGGACAAACATATCTGTGCGTAACGCATACATCATTTTGCGAATGGCAACACTTTGAAATTTGAAATAAAATTTTGGCTTTGCAATTTTCTCTACTGCAAATTTTTGAACTTCTAAACAGCGCACATTTTAAATTTTTACACCGTCGTATAAGGAATAAAATGCTCTTTTAAATGCAATTTGTTTGAAAACTGTATCTCAATTTATTTTTGAGATATTAATTTTTTTGTAGTTTTTAATACCATTTTTCTTATCGTGGCAACAAAAGTACCTCATTTCATTGAAAGTCATTGAAAGTAAACGAAAAACAGTCGAAAATAGGAGATACTGTATCTTTCTGTTGCCATTTTCTCATAAAACCTAAAAAAAAAGTTGAAATTAAAATATGGGCTATGTCAAGAATATTGTCTGTTATTCTGTGATAATGACGTCATATGCACACTTTTCTATAGATGAAGTTTAAAACTGGATTGTAAAAGTGGATCGCTTTAGCGGATGCAAATGACGTCATTTTATAAAAAAGCGTGTATTTTATTTCTTAAACCTGAATTATGTTTCGTAGAAGTGCGTCATTTTCACAGCCCAGCTGCTTTGAAATTCTTCACAGGTGAAAATGCTTCACATTTAAAAATAATGTAATCGAAATCACACACTGATAAAACTCAATGTTTTACAAAAATTTAGAGTATCTTTATAAAATATATTTTTCAATCTTCTGACCATCGTTACATTTTCAATTTTCGTCGCATAGAGAAAAAATTTACGTTAAAATGCAATTTGTTTAAAAACTTTATCTTAATTGTATTATATTTTCTAAAATAATTTTTAAGCATGATTTTTGTTAAGTTTATCTTATCACGTGCTGGTTTCGATACATAATAATAATAAACATTTTTCACATAAAGCAACAAACATTTTTCAGCATTTGTTTCTGACTATTTTTGCATAACGAAATTATTACTTCCTTTATAAACAAATAAAAAATAATATTAAAAAACCACCAATCTAACATATTTGTGAAACACAAATTAACGAAATTAATACTTCTTTTATAAACAAATAAAAGAAGAATATTGAAAAAACAACAAGTCTAACATATTTATAATCGTACAATTTAAATTTTTAGATCACCAAATAGGATTTTTTTTAATGGAATAACTTTGCAAAGTCCATCTCAGTTTACTGATTGTCTATAGTTTTAAAAACAATTTTTAAGCATGAAATATTTTTTAATTTATCTATATCTCGCGGATCTCGATTACGAAAGATTAATCCGTTTGCCCTTAAAACAAAATACAGACTTCATCATTTTCTTACGGCTAATATCCATTAAAAAAATTCCCTATGGATAAATAAATAAAATAATATAACTAAAGCACAAATTTACCAGACATGTATAAGCTCTGAAATTATCAGAATATAAAAGGATGCCATAAGTAGCAAAATCTTGGCAAATAACTCTTAGCATGCGGCTAATAAGAAAATATCGCTTTTGATAAATTTCAAAAAAATATTTGATTGTATAATTCGTATTTTCCGTATGAAAAATGCTTTTTTAATGTAAGTTGTCAATCTAAAAATATTATGGAATATGAAAAAATTATTAATTTTCAATTTAAAAAAATGATTTCACCTATATTCTTTAACCTGAGAAGCCCGGGTACGATCCCCTAGTATATATAAAAGCCGTTCTGTGAGTATATGTTCTTTATACAAATCTTCAATTTTTGATCCATATGCACGAAACTTGATGTACATACGTTTTAGAACTTGGAAAAGATTGTTGTCTACTTTAAAAAATCATAAGACCACTATTTATCCCTTTTTTCTTCCACGTTCCATAATTTAAAACTATAGAAATATCTCTTTTTAAATTTTCTAATCCAAGCATTTCTTTCCTGTTGCCACACCCTTAAAAAATGACACAATAATGTGAAAAAAAAAAAAACAACGATACCGCTAGTATTTTGCCAATAAAAATTCAGATTTTCTTACTATATTTTTGCATTTTTGAAATTCGCGTCATTCTAAACAGAAAATGCACATTTTAAAAACTTTAACTTTAAGAGCGGTAAAATGACATAGCACCTTAATTTGAATGTTTAAAAAAAAAAAAAAAACATGTACTTTAATACAAACAGTCAAATTGCATGAAAATAATTTAGAAAAAAGAAAAAAAAGGCTAGATATGACGTCACATTCTATCAAATCTATTTAACGTGTAATCAAACTCTCTGTAAATAAATGGCTGCTATATTTTGTTTACTACTTCGATTGTATACTACAGACATATCTTATAGCTATACGTTAAGGCTAAGAGTTGTATTGGTTTAGATTAAGTGTTAACATTTTCTATGATTTATAGTAAAATGAGAGAAGTTAATTTCATACCTTTTCAAAAAAATTCTTGACTGATGTCACGATTTAAAATTTATGGAAAATGACATCATTTCAGCTAATCATCGTAGACTTAATTTCTATTAATGAAAAATTTTAATTTACGTTTAAGAGTGATGTTTTATTTGGAGTGGAAACTCTTTTGATCTAATACTTTAATTAAAGCTTATAATTACACGCAAAGTTGAGGTAATAAAACTTCAGTAACTGCTACCTCATTTGGATGCATTTATTGTATTTTTCCCCGTATTGTGAGAAATTGTATACTTCTGTTTCGCGCGCCAAAGAAAACATGTATTTTAATTTTAAAAGTTAAAAAAATTACCACAATGTGCCAAAAGAACATCCTTTTTCTGAATTTAAATTTCTCAAGTTCCAAAATTAAAACTTAAAATGTGAGTTTTTTCATAACCGCCAAGTTAAGAGTGTTCATAAAGTTTAGACTGTTCTCAAATCCAAAGGAACAACTTTCTGACATATTTTTGAATTCATTTTTGTTCGGAAACACATGAAATTGGCAGGAGTTCTTATTTAAAAACTATGTAATCGAAAGATAATTTCCATTTTTTGGTAAATGTATAAGATCGTTCAGTTGGCCTTTTGAACTGAATTTCGGACTCAACACCACGATAAAGGAGAACAAACAGTCGTCACGCGATCACAATTGCTCATAACTCGCTAAGTAATTTATTTATCAAAAAATGGAAAACTCATTTCAATTCCAAACTTCTTTAACACTCAGTCCTACAAATTTTAAGCCTTTACGTTTAATGAGTCAGAAAATGTATCAGAAAGTTTCGCGTTGTTGAGCAGGGAACTAAAGAACCACCTTAAGCATTATTTCAGGTCTGTATTTTGTAATCGAGTTGCATGCCAGATATTCGCTTAAAACATAAGTAATTCTATAGTGTTCTGTGAGGCACACTCATAAAAATAAGAATACGCCAACTAGCGCACAGCCCGATTACTGAAAACTAACCTTTCAGTACCTAAAGAGATAAAAATATTTCTGCATTTTCATTCAGGCAATAAGACTAATCTTTCATAATTTGGGTCACATGATTATATATCTTTCCCCCATAATTGTATGACTAAGCAACGGAAAAAAATATGTTACGCACTAAAATCTTCCCTGAAAAACTAATAGTGCAAGTCGCATGGAAATCCGTTCTGAAGAATTCAAGTTATATGCACCCAGAACGAAATGCCCATTTGCAGTTTCTATACTTATTAGATTATTTCGAGTAGCAAGATTTGACATCTGTTAAATTCGTGTTTTATTTTATTTTATTTTTGGCGTTTTAATTTCGTTTTCCAATTTAGTTATTGAATATTACACGAAAAAAACAAATTCTGAATTATTTACAATGTTTTTGAACAATTGAGTTTATATTTTGTAATCATGTTGCAAGCGTATTTAAAAAATATTCATGCTTGAAAATTACTTTAAAATCCAGCAAAAATCTGTAAATTGAGATAAACATTACAAACAAATATTACTGAAAGTACTTTTGTTTTGTATAAGACGTTGGAGTAAAAGGGAAATTTATTGTTGTGTTAGGTTGTTGCTACCGAAAATATGATACCAGTGTTAGTCATAGACATGTCTTTTCTTTATACTACTGCATTAAGAATAAAAGGGTTCATCTTCCGCAATTGGGTTGCAATCACCTTTAAAAATATCCATGCTTAAAAATTACTTTAAAAATCATTAAAATCAAAAAATTGTGATTCAATTTTCAAACAAATTTCATTTGAAAGAACTTTTTTCTATTCGAGACATTGTAAAAACGGAAATTGTATGATGTTTACAAGTTACAAAAATTGCAGTAAAGGCACAATTTATGGGTTACAATTTATGTTAACTGACACAGTGTTTTTACTTTATAATGTAGATATATACCATACAAACGAGAATTTCACTAAATGCTGCGCAATTTGGTGGATTTGTTTTTTTTCGTATTGTCAGGAAAATCACATATTTTTCTCTTACACCCGCCAAAGAAAACGTCGATTCTGTTATTAAAGCTCAGGGATTTTACTGCGGTTTCAAGACAATAACGTCGGGTTTTCTGATTGTCTTTTTAACGATTTGTGGATGGGAATGCACAAATTTCAGCTACTGTGATTGCCGTATTATTTCGTTTTGATTTATTTTTCCTGGAAGGCTCGTTATATTTGACACGGGCGAAGCCGGGTAGTTCTGCTACTAAATATATATAAGGGTTACAGTAATTAAAAATTTTGGCACCAATGTTGGCACAGTCAATATTATCTTGACCGGATAGTACGTAAGTACCGAAGAGAGGCTCTGGAAACCACTTAGAACGAAATACGTATTCTTAAATTATAAAATGTGTGGTATGATGTTTATTTTTGCGCGAATACACACTTTCACATGGCAGTTCCTATGTATATTCGTACTTTATCTCCTCAAACTTAATAACTCCAGAATAAAACAATATAGTGTCTACAAATATTAGAGAATTAAAGACAGAGTTGTCAGTTTAACGGACCTTTTTATTAAAAAATTCTATCTATCCCCACAAAAAGTTTTCGGTTAAAAAAAAAAGCGCCAAGTTCTCCTTAATGTTTCGGCCAGAAAAAGTAGTGATATCTACAGTTCGCACAAGGGCACAAGTTAAAAGCCAAACATCCCAAATCTTTCATGGAAAATGGCTTCCTGCGACTTGGCCGTTAATGCCTTCTACAGCATTTCAAAATTAATGATTGGACATTTCGCATTTATGAATTATTTAAATATTAAAATTAATATTAGTATGCAAAGAGGCAAATTCACATAAAGACATTATAAGTAAAAGATTTCTGATAAATACCATTCAATTTCAACAAACAATAGTTTTGATTACAGGTCATTAATCCACATGTGGTTCAATTGCTATTTCGTACAGTCTAAAGCTAAAGTCATTAACGTAAAACCTAAGAAATAGAACAAAATTTACTTTCTTCAAATCTCACAATATGTTACATTATATTTTATTGTGTAATATTGAAATCTTGTGCATTGACGAAAGAGACTTTTTTCGTTTGAACATTTATTATAGTTTGTTTGCATACATTAAGAGGTATTCGATTTATAAACTGCTAAAAGCTGGTACTAATTATGTTTTAGAAATTAGGGATATTACCTTCTGAATACAAGTATTTTGTTATATTTAACTTCTAAGCTTTTAAATAGACTGAAGTGGTTTAAATGCTTTTTTTTTAAATGTGTATTTTATTTCTGTACTTTGTGCCACAAAATGCCTAAAATAATCAAAAATGTAGTTGTCATGTAGCTCATTTGTACATACTTTAAAATTTGAAAAACCCTCTCGAAGGCATTAACGGCCTAGTCGCAGGAAGCCATTTTCAATGAAAGATTTGGGATGTTTGGCTTTTAACTTGTGCCCTTGTGCGAACTGCAGATATCACTACTTTTTCTGGCCGAAACATTAAGGAGAACTTGGCGCTTTTTTTTTTTTTTTTTTTTTTTTTACCGAAAACTTTTTGTTGGGATATCACTACTTTTTGTATGTTTTTTCTAGTTTTTTTTCTAAGCTATATTAATGTAAAAAAAACTTAAATTTCAGTACTTTTATGTTAACCGGGAGCAAATCTCCTAATTAGCTTTTTGTTGTTTCGCCAATAGTAGTTTTCATTTTTCACATGTGTAAATTAGAAACAATGCTTTGATTTTTAAATAAAATATTTTGGTTTATGTTATTATTTGTTATTTATTTATTTATTTATTTATTTCTATGTTAAATATTCTATAAAATAAAATGAGGGAAATTCATCTATTTTAAATGAGATGACTGAAAAGTTTATATTTTTAAATGAAATGGATGCAATATGAACAATAGAGTTGGGGACAGTATTTGGCGATTTGCCACTCGCACCCGGCTAGCATAAAAATACATTAATTTATTTTATTGAGCTTTACAAATTCATACTTTATTTCTTTTTATATTAAAGTACTAGCCGCCTCTAGCAAACAGTATATACTCTATTAATTGCATGTTAAACGTTGCATCATGTTACTGTTATTCAGAATTTAATTTACTTGGCCATTCTTTCGCCAAGTCGGAAGCTTTTGATAGAGAAATCAAGAACTCTACGATCATGGAAGCACATCATGTATTTTGTGTTGTTATGTATTTCATTCTTTCATGACAAATATCTCTTAACTCACTTATGCATGTTTCCTTATCAGTTAGGATTCGTTCTGTAATGCGGAATTTTTTAATCCTATTAAGTAATCTTTTCTAATTGTATTTTATTATTGTATTTTAACTGATACGATTGGGTACAAGTGAATTGATTCGTATTAAATGCTTTGATAATATCTGCATTTACATTAAACCATATTGATGCTAATATATTTTTGTTTCATGCTAACCTTTTCAATAGACTCGATTACGGAAGAATAGAAGGTCTACGGGCTCACTGCTATGATCCATTTGAAAATCTATCATTCTTCTCATCTAATCGTGTTGAAGAACTAGCCAATTTGCCATGGTTTTAAGTTTTTAGCTAATTTTATTCGAAATCTGAAAACTAAAATGTGAGGAACCGGATTATAGAAGATTCATTCTAACGTATATATCGATTAACAGGTTACATATTATAGAATTATAATAATCATAAGGAGAATTGTCAGTTTCGGTGCTTTAATAGTTTCCGTAAATTTTATTTATATAACACAGAAGTTTCAGCAGAGTAAAGATTAACAACGTAGTCACAGTAAGAATAATAACAGTACAATATATTAACAATAGGAGAGGTTTTGTGCGGTGAAGAAACTACTGGCACTTTGGAAATATTCGTACGTTATATTATTTAACTATTCAGATGATATGTGGAAAAATATAAATAGATGGCTCGCATTAATAATTAACTCATTGAAAAATAGCCACAAACGTCAAATACTCGCCAAGTTTGGCAACATTTAGCGAAGTGTCACCAAATTTGGTTATATATCATGTCAATTCTCAAATTTGGCGACAAAAATTGTTTTCTTTGTTCTGACGTCATAAGGATGCATATGTATTATTTATTATACGCATACCTATAATATGTATGATGCAAATGTATTACGTGTTATATGCATATGTATAATATGTATGATGCATATGTATAAAGATCTTTAATATCACTAAAACGCACTTAAAGGAATAGTGTTCCATAAATAGAAGGAATGTTTGCCAGATTGACCAGAGTGCTATTGAGATTAGAATTCCGACATTTATTATAGACCGGAAGGCGTCTGCACACACCATTAACTCATCGAGTTTACAGCTGAAATATTAGGATTAGTTAAAACTAGATTAGTACATTAAAATGCAACTGGTCTGTTAAGTCATATCTTGGTAGAAACAACCTGAAGACCTAATTTTAGTGGGTGACTGATAGGTTTACTATAGTATTTTCCTGCATCCAAAAGTATGGAAACATGGAGGAATGGGTGCAGGAAAACACAATGGAAAATCCACCAATTAGCCGATAAAATCGGGTCTGTAGGTGGTTTCTACAAAGATATGACTTGGCAGACCAGTTACATTTTAATACGCTAATCGATTTTTAACTAGCCCTAAAATTTCAGCCGTCAACTCGATGAGGTGATGATCTGTGCAGACGCTTCCCGGTCTTTAATAAAATTTGTTTTAAGGAAATAAAAGATTAAAATATGGACAGATAAACTGAAAGATTTGCCTTATTATGATTTTTGTAAAAGCATATAAAAATTCATTCATCTTGAAATCATGTAGTAACATCTTTATAACTCAGGCTAATTTTCTGTAATCGAGTTTTGGCAACCAACATATCTGATCTATAACTATAATCTTTCTTTTACAGATTTAAAATTAATAATAAATTAACAGTAAGTAGGCTAATAATACAATATAATAACATTAGCTGCGGACTTCGGACACCGCATCTGTCGCACATCGTTAAAGACAGCTTTATTAGTTACACATTTCATTTAATTAAAAACAGATTTTTAAACTTTCATATGAGAATTAGGATATTTTTCCACTGTAGGGACCTTGGCGTTTTTTAAAATCTTGGCGCAATTCGGACTTCAGGAACTGAGATATGTTGCCAAATGATATAAATAACTATGAAAACAAACCTGATAAACTTATATGTTATTTATATACATATAGACATTTTATTTATACACGTATAAAATATTATTTTTTATATACAAATTACTTATGTTGGTATATAAAGATAAATAAACAGGTTCCTTACATTAAATAAATTGTATACATATGGAAAAAATTGCTTGTGTATATGACACAGTAGATAGGTTGCCAGAAAATACTTTATTATCAAATTTCTTTTCTCGTCAAGGCTATTTTCTCTATTTTGCCAAGGCTACTATATCGGAAACATACCGAATTGTGGTTAAATTTTGTTAAATGTTTTATTGTTTTAATATCGTGAATATATCATAACCTATACCGATTAAAATTTTTAGGTATATTCACTTTTTTCTATTTAACAAACATCTTTGGAAAAGCATATATATAAAGTTTTATTCTGCTTGAAATTACGTGACCCCTTCAAAACTCTGTAATCGAGTATTGGCGACCAACATTGACGCAATTGAATGTGAAGGAACTGTTTACGGCCAAATCAACACCCCCTGTTTGAAGGGTTTAGAGGCGGAAATTCTGTGTTTTCATATTTTTCTGGTTAATTGTGCTACAAACCCAACTTACTTGTGAAATTTCATGATTCTACTACTTTTAGAAGTACCTTAGTTATTTCATGATGCGAAGTGAGTCAATGACAAAAAAGCGCTTTTTCGGAATTTAATATTTCGAAAACTACTAAATACAGAAACATGAAATCGTGGAACCTTAGTTCAGTTTGATCATACGAACATGTGTATAAAAGAAAAAATTCTATATCTCTCCCTAAAACGACGTTATGAGGGGGTGAAAAGTATGCCGAAATGGTTCAGGAAAAGGTAGCTTACGGCTTGTGCGAACTTGGCGGACGCACTGCCGTGCTCCCAGATCATAATCTAGAAGGACAACTATTTTTTAATAGTAAACCTCCACTTTATTCAAACATTCACGTTATTCCATCCACTTTATTCAAATCTGTCATTAAGCAAGGAAAATGTTACTATTTAAAAATAAGTGGTAAAAAATAAATAAATAAATAAATTTCTTTAATAAGTAGCAATGATTGCAAGTATCTTTGAAAGATAGAAAGTTCTTTAATTTTTAAAAACGTTGGCTGTTACAGCGGTGTACAATGTTCTAACAGTTGTAATACATAGAACTTAAAATATTGCAGCTTTTATACACGATGTTTGCTAACTACCGAACAGTATACGCTGGTAATTGTATAATAATATATATTTCTTTAGATAAAGAAAGATATATGATTTTTCATGCATATTTCTTATGTACCATGTGATCCAGAAGTTCCGGGAATTTTGAAATGTAAATAATTAATAAAGTGTAAAAAACAGAAAGATGCGGTTTTCGCAGAAATGCTTAGAAACACGTGAGATTTGTTTTTTATTGAAAAAAAAATTTAGTAGTTACTTTTTGCAAACAGGTGGCATTAAAATTGATAATATAGTATTGTTATGGCATAATAAAGCGGATTGTTTGGGATCTCCCGCTTCTTTGATGATCTTCCAATGAGCCCGTTTCTTCAAACCTTTTTATAACAGTCTTCAGATTTGTAACGGTCATTTAACTTTTTCCAGTTTTAACACCAAACTTTGTACGATAAAAAAGCAAAGCTAAACTTACCGATTCATTCTTTTTGTAAAACAGCTTAACTATCAAAGCTTTGTTGCGCAAAGGAAGCATGTCTAAACATAGCAGTTACACATCAAATTTTGTATCAAAATTCCTTTTAAATGCAATTTCTTTAACCTCCGGAAAAGCGTTGGAACATAAATGTACCTTAAAGCGAAATCAGAGCAGTACCTTAGGAAACATGTTGCGTAATGAACTGATCTGCTTATATAACCCATGGTACAGATACTTTCGATATTGTACAACAGCGCCATCTGTTATTAAATCTTTTAACTATTTATAAAAAAAATCTTATTATAAACAAAAATCCTACGTGTTGCTGGGACTATAAGGTAAACGCACCGGTAGTGGGCCACTTAAGGACATTTATCTAATTATTATTTGTTAATGAATTCCAAAAGATATATCGATTTTTTAACCCAGTCCTAACCTTCAGGTATCGGAATAAACATTCAAAGTTTCAAAATATATTCTTCGGAAAAAAGGAAAAATTAAAAAAGTTACCTTCCTCTATGCTCCAGTAGTGGGCTTAGTAAATTTTTGATGTACCAGTAGTGGGTTCCCCAGAAGTGGGCCACTCCAGTTTTGAGTTTAGTGTGAAAATACTGAAGTTATATTTTTTTACAGTTCTAGAATTGAATATACACAATAATGATATCATACATAGAAGTTTTGATGATTACGTAAAATAATCTCATAAGTAAATCTGCCGATCAGAAGCCTGAACTTCAGTTCTGTAAATCAATTTTAATTTTATCTCACTTTACATATAAGTTGATGTTCTACAAGCTGCAAAATAATTTTTCAGATTATATACAGGGTAATCGTTTAAAAATCGCTAATTCCCAAGAAGCGAGTTTTAGAGGTATAGTTTTAATAGCTGAATTATTTCACAGGTTTTTCATCATGTGAAAAACCTGTGAAATAGTTTTCATCATGTGAAAGTCAATTTCCATCAAAATAGTTAAATTTTCTTAATGTTACGAAATTTAATTTTTGTACAGTTTTTGTGATCTATAAGTTATATTTAAAACATCTGCTTATACGTTTTCACTTATTAAACAGTAAATATTCCCATATTCTGTGATCAAAACTTTCTGAATTGTGCTACAACGAATTTAATGACTTTTTAGCGATTTCTGTCATTAAAAATGCATTTTCTGTGTTTTGTACCGGAATGACACAAATGGTAGAGAAACATCATCAGTTTCTATCGACAGTAATAGTAGAAAATTTAGCAATCTTTTTTTTTTTTTTTTTTTTTCGAAATGCATAGTTTTTCCTCTACATAATAATCTGTAAAATTTTGTAACTTAAAAAAAAAATATGCCATATTTGTTATTTCGCAGTTGTGATAAATAATAAGACAAATATATTAAACAGGATAATTAAAAGCTGAAATGACTGCAAAACAAAATTATTTATCCAAAATAGAGAAAAAATCTCAAAATGTTAGAGGGGTTTAGAACCAATTTATTACAAAGAGTACTTTAGGTTGAAACTTTCAATGAAAGAGAGGCATCAGATTATTTGATCGGGCGATAATTTTCTGACTCTTCTTTTTCCTCATCGGCTATTTTTTTTTTTAACTCTTCCTCTTAAAATTTTTTTCCGCTTTCGGTTTCTATTTTTCCTTTTTCTGCACCTTTTGCATTTTTAAGATCTTCTCTTTTCTTATAATATTGAAGCGTTTGGGGAGGTCAAAACTGCAGGAAGTTTCTTTCTTTTTCCTTCTATTACTCCTCTCCCTTCTGGCAAAAAAAGAACTTTTTTGAAGAGAGATGGTCCAATTCATCATCTTCAACAATTGCTGTTTGCTCCTGCTCAATAGTCTCAGTATCAACAGTGTCAATAGACTCTTCAATGTATGCCGCATCGACAGATATGACTGGTGTACCCTATAACAAGTAAAGTGTAAAAATTAAATAAATAATAAAACATATATATACTCAAGTGTTTTACACCCAAATTGTTTTGCGATAGATTGCCTGGGAAATTGGTTCCATGTTCAAGTCTCCTTCGTCTCCAATCATTAGTAGTTAATATATGTTTCTCCACAGGGCCTTTCCATTTCTCTTTATTTTCTAAGAAAGATTTTATTTTTTCTTCGCCAATTTTATCTTCAAGAACTTCAAGAAAGAACCAATCTATCTCCTTTATTGGTGATATTATCAATTTCTTTGATCTTAGTGTGGATTCAACAGTTCCTTCTTTGGATCCCATGCAACTAGTCTACAAGCTCCATTTACAATCCATTCACAATTGTTGCTGGAGTTAAACGATCTAGTGCTGATTTTAGGACTGGTGGAAAGTTATGTTTCTGCATCTGTTTGCCTTCATGAGTTATTCTGAAGTTCCCTACTTCCTATCGCCAAGCACGTTTAAGAGTATGGAAAACGGAAACGTCCATTGGTTGCATTAGGTGTGTGAAATTTGGGGGTACGCTACCATTCAATTCAATGATTCGAACAGAAGGTCCATAGATTCAAAGATATGTGAGAAGTATGCCCATCCATAAATAACACAACAGATTTCTCTACGCAATTCTTATTTAAATATGGTTCAAAAATTTTAACCTTTGTACTGAGTATTCAACCTTTGCAGTGTAAATTATTTTAGATATTAATTTCTTTTAACAATCATATGTCTGATAGCTTAGTGAAGTTACATTTTCGCTGCTTCAGAAGTGGGACACTTGTGCACCAATAGTGGGCCCCTGGCCTACTACTGGTTTTGATGAACAAAAAACTAAATAAATTATATACAAAGTATTAGAACCTCAAAAAATACTTAATTAAAATAAATTAAACATGAATTTTTTTGGGGGCATATGTTCCAGTAGTGGGCCCCCATGCCCACTACTGGTACAAATTAAGAAACTGTGATCCAGAAGTGGGCCACCCCTTAAAATCAGTATAATACTCTATTTTTAAGTTTTCGGCTAATCTAACAAATTATATAATATGCAATCCTGTATATCAATGGAAGTTTAATTCAAAATAAGACATAATATTAAAGAAACAACGCTTTAAATAAAACCTTATCTCTTAATGAAATCACTAAGAATTTGTCAAAAAATCTGTGTTGGAAGACTCTCTAGAAGATAAACAAATATATCTACAGGAAAATAGCAATTATTCCAAACTGTTTATGGAAAGTTAACATTTAAGGACTTTGGCTAATCAGATTTATTTTAGAAGTTTTTCTGAAAGGGATCGTGAGCTAGTTTTTTAAACCTTGAAAATCAGTGGCCCACTACAGATACGTGACCCACTACCGATGCGTTTACCTTATGTGAAAACTGCACCTTTCTATTGTACATAGTTTTCTAATTATTAACATTTCAAAACTCTCAGAACTTCTGGATCACCCGGTATATTCCACTTTATTTACTCACATATTTATAGTTGCCAAAAAAAAAAAAAAATACTTAGAGATGTTAAATATCGGACGATTGAATGCCTAGATATCAGAGGAAAAGTAAACATATAATATTGCAGTTTATGAAAAATTCTACTGGCTTAATAACAGAAAGAATATCGAATTTTATGTGAATGAAAAGAAAACAGGCAATTTATTGATCCACATTTCGTAAAATTGAAATAAAAGCGAAATACTTTTTTCAATGTTTTGTTGCTTTAATTTTATATAAAGAATACATTACTTTTTAGAACTGACATTAGAATTTTACAGGTTTTCTCTAATATTGGAAAAAAGATTCTTTGAAAATAATATTAAAATATTGCTATTTGTAACCCATTTTCTTCTGCACTGATTCAATATTTTCAATAAAGTGATTCAGATAATATTTTTTTTTCTGTTTTAGTAATAGTAGTCAGGAGAGAATATGAATAAACACAACCTAATAAAATGTTTATGCTTAAAATTTTTCGCATATGAATCAGGTACAAAAAATTTCATATATTTAAGGAACCTCCTTTCAAAATTCATAAGCCATAAAATTTTTCCAGTTTGGAACAAGTGATGGAAAAGATTCAGTACTAAACAATAAAATTTTAAATATTTCGTTATCTATTTTCAGGCAGTCAATTCATTTCGATATTTAAAGACTGTATATTTTATTAAACGAAATAAATATCAAAAATTGAATTAAATAAAACTTTTGTAAAGATTTTGTTAGATATTTCAAAAAAATCCTTCAATACAAGATTTTTACTTATATTCAATGGAAGAAAGTATTGCAATGGAAAAATTTTTCGAGTTCAGTTTTTTGATGGATTTACATGTTTTAGGGATCAGAGATCAGAAAACCCCAAAACCTGTTTATAGAAAGTGCCTGTCTGTCCGTGTGTCTACCGCCATTGTACCATCAAAAAGTGTATGAAATTATGCATAGAATTGAACGATTTTTTTTTAAGTTTTTGGTTAATGAAAGCAGGTCCTTCCTTAATTTGGAAAAAATATACCGGAAGGGAGAGCCGTAATTTTGAATATTGTGCCATAGAAAAGTTTGGGAAGTTATGCATAGAATTGAACCAAGTTTTTGTGTACGTTTTTGGCCATGTCAAGAAGGTTTTCCCTGAATGTGGAAATATTCTGCCAAAAGGAGACACTATAATAGCGATTTTTTTAGGGGGCCGGGTTGTTAATTTTCGTGGTTCTATTGCATACCGGCGGTTCGGAAATATACGGGAACTTTCCATCCTGATAGGTCGGCTGTTCGCGAACAGATGATATGCAACAGAATAACGAAAAACTATTGATTTTAATAAATATCATGATCGAGATTAACCAGTTTTTACACCGATTAATTGACGGAAACAGAAATTTAAAATGAAAGTTAAAGTTGATATAGTATTGAACTAAAAAAAGGAAATATTAACATTTTTAACAACATTTTGAATTATTAAAATATATGAGATAGAAGAAAGTTTTGGGGTTGGCACATCCAACTAGTTTCCATTTTCAGATCTCGAAAAGTTTAGTTTAACAGACAAATCCAAATTAAACATGTGGCGTGTTTGATAAAATAATAGATTATTTACAGATTAAGATAACATGCATTAAACATACTTAAAGAAGACAATTCGCAAAATACCGTCATTGTTTTACAATAGTGTGTTAATGTATGATTTTTTAAGGAAGAACAATTATTTATTTTATTGGCAATAAAAAGAGAAATAAACCATCAAGTGCGAATATTACTAAAGTACAGAGGATACCATAAAATAGATTAATCAATTTAATCGCTAATCCCAAAGTTATTTGAGTTATTCTAATTAAATTAGTCTGTTTTTAATAATTTGACGTTTGTTGCTTTTATATTACTACTGGGCATTGCATTACACAAATATATCTTTATAAGCTATTACCTAACGCTTTAAAAGCCAATGGTGCATGGAGTACTCCACCGTGACTTTATTTATATCCAAACGGTCCGTTTCTTTTAAAGTTAATATATCGGCTAGTTAATGACATTTTTTCTCAAAAATCATTATCAATAATGCTTTTATACTTCTGCGACGATAAATACTTCGAGCGCACATCAACTCCTTTCTCAGCGTTCGCAAAATCAAATTTTTGTGTAATGGAAAAATGCGATTTTATCAAAAACTATGTAACTTAGGATAATTGCTATTGTTTTCCTGCAAAGGTTAAATGAACTTTTACTACTCCTGATTTTTTCATTATTTTGTTTCAGCAGATTCAGAAATATAGGAGGGAGACATATTTTTGCATTATATTTTCGATTATAACAATGAAAAATATAATACCTAAAATTAAAACATATGTATTTTTGAGTTTGAGCGTTACGAGAGCTTTTGCACGATGTATATATAACGCTGTGGGATCGCATCTTGCCCAAAGCCATACAGCGCTAGCTTGCAAAGCGCCGACGGGAGTCATTCGAGATCGCAACTCCGCCCTAAAGATACTCTAGCGATGCTGACAGCGGCAACGTATGCGCGTTAGAGCTAACCTTCAGTACGACATACGCTCATTGCGAGAAAGAAACTGAAGTGAGTGGAGGAGAAAAAGAACTTTGGAACATTCGAGTGTTTAGCGGTGAACTAGAGAGTGTGCTACAGAATGTAGTAAAAAGACGTATATAAAATAACGTAGTATGTTTCAACGATGATAAAGTTGAATTTAAGATGTATTAATGGTTATGTAAATAGGGTCTTCATCTATATATCCTGTAAATAGGTATTTTTTCAATATAATTATTTTTTAAGAGAAACAGTTTCTTTTTTCTGGTGTCAAAGTGCATTTTATTGTGTCAGCCAAGAGATTATTTCACACACACACACACATATATATATATATATAATTAATTAGGACTCCTACAAATATCATAAATATATTTGTGAATAATTATTAATCAATAAATATCTGGATCAACAGCCTTTTCAACTTCTGCGAAATTTGAACTTTCTACATTCAATAGTTTACCGAAAAAGAAAAAAAAACGGATGTGACAGATGGACAGAGAGACATACACACAAGTGATCTTATAATGGTTTCGTTTTTACTTTTTAAGTACGGAACCCTATAAAAAAGAAGAAAAATATTGTTCAGCTTTTCATAAACTTGGAGCACAATGAGGAGGTTCTTAACTATGAATGCTTTTTTTTCCCCTTTTCCTTTCATTTTACGAATCAATTTTCTCTTATATAAGATAGTAACATATCAGCAATTTTCCCTAATCTTGTGAAAAAGGAATATTTGCGAATAAATTCAAACATCTCAATTTTCTTGCAATGTTATATTACACCGACGCAGTAACTTTAACCGTGTAATTTCTTTTCTGTTTTAATGTGGTGTTTTTAGAATTTTCAGAAAGTAAGGTAAATAATAGCAAATAAAATGTGCTTTTTTAATATCTTATAATTTGATAACGGAATATGTGAGGTATATTTAACGAAAAATTCCTCCCTAGTAGAAAAATCTGACCGTCAATTGAAAGGTCAGTCCTTATTTTCCAATAATGTATAAATGACCAGTAATAGGATACTTCTGGTAAACCTAGGAATTCTTATTAGTAACTAATCGAAAATGTCTCACCAATAGCCGAATTTATCCATACATGAGGCCGATCCATTTTTATTAAATGTTGATGGATTTCCAATGAAAGTATTCCGTTGTGAGCATCCAAAAGCTATAACATAAACCTAATAATACAATAATAGCCAGTGAGTGATTAGTGATTAAAATGAAATGAAAGAAGAAAATTTCGGGTGAATATCCGATAGATATTTAATTAAGTTTAAAATACTTAAACGAATACTTATCCGTATTTGTGACTTTTCGTTTAGCGGTAGAATGCTAACTTCAATAAAGCTACCTGGAAACACTTTTGCTGGAAAGAAAGAATTCAGTTGCCTGTGTAACGACTGGGCGTACGACTCAAATTTAAGATCTTCATTGTAAGTTTCTTAATACATCCAGCTTTTAATTAATCTTACGTATACTCCCACATTTCTGTATTAGCGCAAGAAAGGGAAGGATTGTCGTAATAATGCAAAACTGCTACTTGTTAACTTAAAAGACGCAGTTAAACAATTTTTATTTTAAGAAAAAAATAATATTTGAAGATTCTTTCGTAACAACGCTAAATCGGAAGCACGTGAAGGTTAATGAACACGTAACCAAGTTTCTAATGCTGTGAAAGGAATCACAGTAAGCACCAAACTGAAAAGCTCATCTCACAGCTAACATCAAATTTACAAGATAATTAGACACTTTGAAGGTAGAGTATTACAAAATTGTCAGTGAAGAAAATTTTGAAAAAGTGAAGCAGTTATTAAGCAGCATGATGACAAAATTTGAAAGGTACAAGTAAGTCAAAAAAAGATAAAGTTAAATCTGTCTTCCAATGCCGCATTTTTAAAATTATCACCATCATATAATGGATGATTTTGATTTTCCCAGGCGACACATTTCTTAGATCCTTCGTTAGATTTTTTCAAGAAAACATTATGAATCTTCTTAATTAGCTCAATGCAATTCAAAATCTTATTATTTTGCTTGTAAGATTTTTTATTCATCATACATTACTTCATAGATATTCCACGCCGACAGATATAAATTACTAGCAAACCCCGCGGCTTTGCTCCCGTAATATTTGAAATATGCCAAGTGATCTTTATATATCTAATTTTTATTAAAAGAAATTATACTTTTAGAAATAATTCAAAAATTACTATTTAAAACACAGTTTGACTAAACTTCATTATTACACTACATTAGGCAGAAATAAGACTTAAATTAATAAAAAGAAATAAAACTAAATAAATGATAATTTAGAAAATATTTTAAAACTTTTACGCTCAATTAATACGCTCATTTCAGTATTCATTTGAAGTTTTTAATTTTTTAGAAACCATCTTCTTACATCTTAAAATTAATCATCATGTCAAATTCAAAGTCCTATCACCTCTCTCAACATAAAGTGCTATATTGAAATAGGAACTGTCATCATTAATTTGCAACATTAATTTGCAAATCAGTTTGTTATTTACTAATATTCCACAGAAACGTAATTTAGAAAGCTTTTAAAGGGCTATTTTAGAACGTTTGTTGTTCCTTTGAACCCCAGGTGCTAGAATCATAAGCATAAAATATAGCCTGTGTAGGATCAGATACTGTTACCATTGAATTCCCAACTATTATTTTTATAATCGGTTTATATTCCCCGAAATTGAACAGAAATCGTAATTTAGAACTTTTTTAGAACGCTTTTCGCACTTCCCTTTCGCTTTACACCTTTTTAATTCGAATTTATTTTCGACAGTCCTTAGAGGGCATTTATATTTTATAAATAACTACCATGCCATATTTAAAGTTTTCAGCCTCTTCAGAATCACAGTAATCGCAATTTAGAATTTTTTTTGCTCCTGCAACTCTCTGGTGGTAGTGTCACAGGCATAAAATATAGCTCATGTTTGAGCAGGTTCTATCACCAACAATTTGTCACCATTATTTTTTAAATCGGTGTGGTATTTGATAAGATTGTATAAAAATTGTAATTTAGAACGTTTTTAGAACGCTTTTCGCGCACTTCATCCTTTTAAATTTGGAATTTTCTTTCGACTGTTCTTAGTAAGCAGTTGCATCTTGCAAATAAATACCATGCCATATTTCACAATGTTAGATCCCTCAGTTGTGCAAAAAACGCAAATTCGAACATGTTTTCCTCTTGAAACCCCCAGATGGTAGTGACAGCAATATAAAATATAGCCTATGTTGGAGTAGGGACTGTCACCATCAATTTGCATCCATTACTTTTGAAATAGGTTTGGTATTTCCTGAGATTGAGTAGAAATCGCAATTTAGACCGTTTTTAGAGCGCTTTTCGCGCATTTTCACCCCTTTTTAAATTTAAATTTTTTCGAAACTGTTCTTAAAGATAATTTATATCTAATAAATATTTACCTTGCCTAATTTCAAGCCCCTACCGATCACAAAAATCGAAATTTAGAATGTTTTTTGCTCCAGCAACCTCCAGGTGAAAGTGACACCGACATCAAATAGCGTCTATGTTAGAACAGAGGCTGTCAGCATCAATTTCCTACCATTACTTTTGAAATCAGTTTGATTATTCCAGACATTGCTCACAAATCGGCATTTAGAACGTTTATAGGATGCTTTTTGCGCATTTTCACCCCTTTTAAATTTAAAATTTTTAAAGAAATGTTCTTAGAGATCATTTATATCTAATAAAAATATATCATGCAAGCTTTGATGAATCTAGGACCTTCCATAATTCAAAAATCGCATTTTTAGAACGTTTTTTGCTCCTGCATCTCCTGCATCAGAGGAAACAGATATAAAATACAGCCTACGTTGGAGCAAGAGCTGTCACCATCATTTTTACACAATTATATTTGAAATCTGTTCAGTACTTCCTAAGATTGCATAGAGATTGCAATTTAGAAAGTTTTTTACAACGCTTTTCACGCATTTTCACCACTTTTAAATTTCGATTTTTTTAGGCAATGTTCTTAGACATCATTGATATCTTATAAGTATCTACCATTCCAAATTTAATGTTTCTAGGTCCTTCAGCAACACAAAAATCGCATTTTTTGAACTTTTCCGCTCCTGCACCCCCTTTAGGGTAGTAGCACCAACATAAAATATAGCCTATGTTAGAGGAAGGGTTGGCACCATCATTTTGACAGCATTATTTTTTAAATCGGTGAGGTATTTCCTGAGATTGTGTAGAAACCATCATTTAGAACATCTTTAGAACGCTTTTTGTGCATTTTCACCCTTTTTAAACTTCGAATTACTTAGAAATTGTTCTTAGACATCATTTATATCTTATAACATTATATATCTTATAATATTCCAAATTTCATAATTCTAAGCCATTCAGCAACACAAAAAAATATAGCCTAAAGTGAACCCTTGTAGAAATAGTTCAAAACAGGTGGATAAGTGTGATCACAGATCGCACAGAGGGTTTCAGTTAATATTCCTTTCAAAACACTTTATCCTTTTTGCAAAATTTGTTAGTTCCACATTTCGCAACCAGGAGACTCACTCTATCCTACACAAACTTCTATCAGAACGAAACTCCGTTTTACAACCTATCCGTAGGTATATTAGTCGAGGCGATCGGGACCAAAGCACCCGAGATAGGTAGGCTCCGTCTGGCGGTAAAAAATGGAATTGAACGATGTAAGGCTATGTGCATAATATGAAAGAGCGGTCAAAGGAGTGTCGACAAAAGTTAGAAAAGTACCCATCGGGAAAAATTGCTTAAAATACACAAGTTAGATTCCGGAGGAGTAAATAATATAAGACTTTTTGAAAATTTTATGATTTGTTGTTTGATGTGAGGTATTCAGCTATAAGTATATAAAATTTCAAGTCTTAAACTTAATTAGGGGCTCAGTTAGAACAAAAGGAATAAAATACACAAGCTAGAGCCCAGACGGGTAAATATAAGACTTTTTCAAAATTTTATGATTTGTCGTTTGATGTTAGGTGTTCAGCTATAAGTATGCAAAATTTCAAGCCTCCAACATGTATAGATTCAAAGAACGGGCTCTGTGACCGACAGACAGACAGAGGAGCGAGACAGTGTTTCGTCAGATGAACGAAAACCTAATAACAACATTTAAATGACCACTGATTACGGCAGTGTGATTGCAGAAAACGTTTTAGATTTTTAATTTTTTTTAATGAATTTTTAAGATATTTCTAATGTATTTTAAATAATTTTATATTAAATGTATGCACCTGCATGTAATTTTAGTGCATTTATTTGTACTTTTTTTATAAGATTTTTAATTATTTAATGAAGGAGAATTTAGCACTAGAATTTTAACTTTCATTTATTGAATATAGACAATGTTTGATCTCATGTTTTTCATTATGGGAACTTTACTTAGTGTTAGAGTATTTGTGAGCTACGGGAATTTGATTTCTTATTTAAAATCCGTAGTTTCTGGTTTATATGTGGTTGGTTGCGTTTAAAAATTCACAAGGCTACGATTTATTAAGTCGGTGATATGTTCTTTAAACCTAGAATGCTACCCTTTAAAAAATTTGCGGGAGAATAATTATTCGTCTCCCAGACGAAATGTCGTTAGGCGTGCTTAAAATCAATTTTAAAAGCTAATTATTATAAAAGTATACTAGCTGCAGATGACTTTATAACTCTCGATTTTCAAGTAAGCAATAAAGAATATTTTCTTTTTCAGAGCAATCTTCACACATATTAGCGTGATGTTCAGCGCACATTGCTCTGGAACAGGTTAGAAGAAAGTTGCGTGTCATTCTGCGCAAATTCAATGGGCAAAATACACAATATTTTCTTTTTTTTTGCATTCAGGTTTTCCTGGTCGTTTAATGTTTATATCCAGTTTGAAAATTTCCCTTATTTTATTCCCGTTTTTGTTGATCGGAGAAAATTCGATATTTCGAGACACTTCGTCATCTATGGAGCATCAAGATCTTCACTTAACTTTATCGCAAACATTTTTCTGGGTAATGGTTTATCGAATTTTCAAACAGTGTTATGCAGTTATATAACATGTGCGTTCACTAAACTAATATTTATCCTACCATAATACACACAAAGAGTTCATTGGCGTGTTTTCCTATTACATGACATGCTATTCAATGTTACTCATCTTATCAAATGTGTCTACGGCTTCTTTTGTGGAATTATAAATTTCTATCATTTACGGTTTTCTATTTTCTGGGTTAACGTTGGGATTTTCGCAGAAAGTATACAGAAGAATATTACACTTATTTGGTTTCGTATAATAGAAAAATAATAGACTTATCCTTGTTACATGACGCAAAATATTTCGCAATATTTCCGACCTATACACTTTTATTTGATTCACTGCAGTATTTAGTTTCAGCTTCGATATTTGGCTTCATATTTTCATCCTCCTGGGTTTATTTTTCAAGCTCTGTATTTCTTTACCTTCATTGTCAAAGGATTATTCATCATTTTCATCCCTATCGCTATCTACAATTTCATTATTTTCAACTTCAATAAAATATTATTTTCTGATTTATCTTTAGAAATAGAATTTTTTTCATCACTTAGTACTTTTAATAGTTTGTTCCTGTATAGCCTAAGGTCTACCCTAAAAATATTCTCCGAAAAAATGTTTTGGCATGTCACGGCAGAAAAGGAAAAAAAATCTATATCACACATGCAAACGTTACATTTAACCATTCATCTGCGAAACGAAGATTGTTCATTAAATGCCCCATGCAGAAATATTTCGAGAAGAAGGAATATCTCTAAGTGTAGTAGCCAAGATCAAATGAAAGTACTGAGTGGCACGACCCATCTACTGTTTTGAGGGAGGCAGGTGAGGGTTTCTTGTTATGGGCTTCGTCCAGGAGACAAATGGGTAGCATTCGAGGATTTAAAAGGTCAAAGAAATTCTTCCATGACTTTAGAAATGTTATTTTATTAAGTTTAATTTCGAAAATTTCTTATCATGAATGCTACAATTACAGGAGAATGTCTTACTTATGGACATTTTTAGATTAGTTACTAAATATTTGATATACATTGGATTACTATATGTTCGCAAACCATAGAATGCAGAATAGTAACACTAATAATTAAATAGACTATGACATTCAATTCAATACTCATTAAAAATAATAATCTAGTTTAGAATACAAGACAAAAGATCGTTAAAATCAGCATCACTTTTGAAGGTGTACAATAAAAATAAGTAAATTCTTGAAAATAATTCTTTGTAATTTTCCAAAGTCCATTGTCGCTAATACTATTTTTACGAAACACATTGCTTATCCCACACATCCTGGGTACAATTAAGTCCAGTTCAGGCACGACCGGAATATCTAGAAAAAATGTAAGTCTTATACTGGCCTGTCCCGAGTTTGTAAAACAATTGAGACCAGGCTCAGGCATGATGTAACTCTCCGATACCCGTCTCTATGTTGGACATGTTATATTTCTGCATGTATTTTGTATGTATCTAGATTTGGAACTTGCAGCACATTTATACTCACTGTCGCTTTACTCATGTATAGTTAATATTTTTCATATTGCATTGGCTTAGTTTGATGATTCTAAAATTTTTATGTAGGTCTGGTCGGCTAGCTTAACAGTTTCATCTACTCGTCTAGCATGTTTAATTTTTTTATCGGCACGGCCCGTTAATTTATTTTCTTTATTCTTCCTCTACGGCTTGGCACATTCAAAAATTAGCTTTCGTTTTGCTCACTCGAGTGCAGTCTTCGGACTAGGCATAGTCCCGTGCCTATTCCTAAGCCCATATCTCAATTAGAAGTATGCGGACACTTTGAGAAAAAGAAAATAAAGGTCACATAAAAGTTATCGCCCGAAAATAATGATATATTTGTTTATATGACCACAAAGGCTTGGAATCCATCTTATACTTTATATTGATGATCATAATCTTAATTTTGAAAAGGTATTTTACCATTTGTGGTAAAAGTTTGGTCATTTTTAGCAACAACGCTACTAACTTTATGGGATTTCTGCAGAAATGAAACGTTTACGAAAACTAGTAAATTTTTGTAAAAATTCCGAGCCTTTTAGGATCAGAAGACATTATCTGAAAATCTTCACCTCCTAGAGCACCCAATATTGGTGTTGTGTGAGAGGCGAGAATAAAGCGAGTATAAAAATCGAGGGTATTTTAAGGGTCTCAGGACTCTTATAAAGCTTTAAAATTTTTGAAATTTCAATTTGTATAGATATTAAACTGCTATCTTTTCTGAACATTTTGATATAATTGTTTCATTGAAATTCCTGTTAGAACGAAAGTTATGGCTTTTAAAATTATACCAGCTCAATAGCTGATGCGGTGTTTCCGAAACCTTGAAGTCATTTTTCTCCAAATGACATTTTTGGGCATAACGCGCACAATATCTCAAAAACCGCTGAAATTTTTTTCATGAAATTTTCAAAACATATGTTTCGTATTAGTTTCTATAAACTAAACCTAAGATTTCCTTTTCATTGTTCAAAAACATATTTTTTTAGGTGATTATACAGCTGAAAATTTCGAAATTTTGCACATCTTTGATAAATACATCTTTGTATTAAAAATATAATAATGCTTTAAATACAAATTTATTTAGGTACAGGGTAATTATTACGATCTGAAGCATAAGTAGACACAAAATTGTCTTTCTAGTTGCACAGTATATTTTGTAATCCTGCGCGTAAGCTGTTATACCATTTTTCTGCTCTTCAAATGTCTGACTGTTTGGAGAAATAATAAATGTAAATGCTAATTCTGCATCTTGTAATTTTATAAATACATGAAATGAAAGAACATTATTATACCTTTATTTCCAATAAAATTTGTGGTTTAAAATCATATACATTTTAAAATATCAAATGTTGAAAATGGTCTTTTTTTTCTTTTTTTCGAGTTTTAAGAGTCTTGAAAACCCTTAAATTGGCTGTCGCCATTTCCTTTGACGACAAATGCCGACAATTTTCAATTATAGACCACCGGGCATGTCCTGTTCGGAAAAACTATTAAATATATTACCGATGAAATTTTGATTGAATAGGGCATAAACTCCTTTAAAGACTCCAAAAACAGTTAAAGTAACAACAAAATAATTACTTGAGTCATTTACAAGAGATAAATAAATGGCTGTAAAAAACAGTATATATACTGTCGCGCAAGATAGTGCTATTGAAAGATTTACAAAATCCAATTTTCACTTGATTTGTAGGACGTTTCGCTAATGTGACCGTGGGTGAAAACGGAAACGTCGGAGTTTCTTGATTATGAACCCCAAGGGCCAATTTTAGGAGACAGATATCCAAAATTAGAGTATTGTTTATTACAGAAAATTGTACAAGTTCTGCAAAGAAATTGTGTGACATTTTCTATCATCCTTTAATTTTCTGTTAACTGAGATTTTTTTGCAACATGAGTTGTATTACACACACATATGGATAATAATATGGATATAAATATGGATATAGAGATAGATGGATAAAGGAAATATTTGAATTATATGCAATATTTCAACGGCAGCAGTATGTTCTATGTTTGTAAATTTCGCTTTGTCGACAGAACACTTCCGAGAAATGCGACCTTGCAACCGTTTTGCCTTGTCGAGAGAGTCCAGTTGACAATGTAGCAGCTGCTTGCTTTCATGCAAATACAATATATTTAATAAATGTTTATTCCGTTTCAACAGTTCAGTGATAATTAATCATAGGCAATCTCCTCACAAATACATTATATACAATTATTAATTATTTATACTGTACTATGTATTATAGAATTTTTTTGTAAACTGTAGATGAATTCAGTTGATATTTTATAATGTTTAAAACCATATTTAACCGTATTTTTTAAATATCCATTTTAACATTTGTTTGCTAAAATATTATAAATTAAATAGTGACAGAGCTCTTACAAGTAGCAACTGATTTCCCAGTGAAAATTTGCAGAAATAAGACCAGATCAACCATGGGATACCATACTTTGAATAGAACACACTCTGTTGATAATCTGAGTTACATTTTTTGCTTAACAAAAAATATACTATCACGTTAAGTTAAACTGTTTAAAGGATACGCTACTTCCGAATATACTGAAAACTGAATTTTAACTTTTACGTTTGAAATCTTAGTATTTAACTGTAGTATTTTCGTCTGAAAATCCTTTAAAGAAAAAGTTCTAAACTTCATTTTAATATGTTTGAAATCATTGATTAACTTCCAATTTTATTTCTTTGTTTTTGGTTAATTTGTGTTCTCCATTTTCGTTTTATGAGTCAGTTTCCTTATATATAGGACAGTAAAACGTAACTGATATTCACAAATTGAAGAACAGTAGATCCTTTGTCAAAATAATTCGCATTTTATTGTTTCCTTTAGATTTTCTTTCACGCGCTTGCCCAGTAATTTTAATGAAATGCTTTACATATTTTCTTTTCCTTTTTTTAATATAGTGTTTTATGTTTTGTCAGTTAATAAAATATGTATATGTCACGGAATGATAAAAATTCGAGACATTAAATTTTTTATAGAAACTATTCAAAATAATTTCTATAAAAATTCGTTTTCAAATTTATATATTAAAGCATGTGAATTACAGGGTGCGTTCAAAAAGTTTCAAGAATGGTCTGATAATACAAAATTTATTAAACATTTTAGTACAGCGAACTAAAATTCTTCGAAATATGATCTTTGGGCATCAACACACCGCTGTCAGTGTTTTTTCCATTGTTCATAGGCCCCCTGGAAGTCATCGCGCGCAATGCTGTTAAAGAATCTCTTCGAGGCTGGAATCGTGGATCGCTAGAACCGTGTCGAATCGCTTCCCTTTTCAAGTCTTTTTTGATCCGGAGGGGTGGGGTGGGGGGGGGGAAGTCGCTGGGAGCTACGTCGAGGCAGTAGGGGGGCTTGTGGCAATATAGCCACGTCAAATTTAACCAAAAAATTTGGCGCTTGAGAGCGACGTGTGAGAGGGCGCAATGTCGTGGTGAACAATCCAATCGTCTTTGATGTCTGGGCGGACAAACCAGGCCAGGTCAGTTTTACGCTGCAATTCACAAACATTTGAAGGATCGAGTCCGGCGCATCCGCCCCAGACATCAGAGACGATTGGATTGTTCACCACGACAATGCGCCCTCTGACACACAGCTCGGCGCCGCCGAAGTTTTGTTTAAGTTTTACGTGGCAGTACTGCCACAAACCCCTTACAGCCCCGATCTTGCTCCCAGCGACTTTTTTTGTTTCCTCGGATCAAGAAAGACCTGAAAGGGTAGCAATTCGACACTATTCCAGCGATCAAGGCAGCTTCGGCGAAATCCCTTAACAGGTTTTCGCGCGAAGACTTCCAGGGAACCTATGTATAATTGAAAAGTTGTTGACGCAAAAATGTATCTATATAATGGAACAAAATATATTTAAAGATACATAAAACTAAAACAATTTACGAATGCCTCAAAATAAATTATTCTCGGTGATTTTTGTTGCGTACGCTCTTTGATTAGACTTCTCGTTTCTTACAATATAGCTTTTTTTTTTTTTTTTTATCTGTCTTTACGCAATAAGACATTTTTTCTCTGTTTTTGTATTGCCTTAATCTCAAAAATGTTATTGGAGTGTTTCTTTTTTAAATTTATCTTTTAATAACGATTCAAGAACTCACATAAACATTGATTTAGAAAATTGGAATCTGAAATTTAAATAATAATTTATAAACGATAACTTACGCCCTATAAATTTAAATTTAATTACATGAATTTTCACTGAAGTTGCTAACAAGGCATAAAAGCAACAAAGTGGAAAAGTATCCAGACTAGGGTTTGAACCGGGGTCTTTGGCTCAGTCCACCAACTTTCTTCCATCTGAGCCACCTGATACGACACAACTAGCCGGACACGCTTCATTCTTAACCAATTTGTGCCTGAATTTTTATTTGCTGAAATTTTTTGGTAAAATCACTTTAAAATATTGCAAAATGAACTGGAAAAAATACTAAAACAATTACGCTAAAAGAATTTATTCATTTAATTAAATGTAAACGTACTAAATTTGGGAATACGCATAATTATATGTTTTGTCTAAATTTATATAAAATAAACTTTTAATAAATAAAGACACAATCTTCCTTAATGGTACACAAAACACGAACTTTAATAAGCTAAAAGTTAACCTCTACGTTTAGAGCTGTTTCTACAGCCGTCTTCAGGAAAATATGATGGTAAAAAGGCTCAAAGTTCAGAGACGAAACCTTCCTGTGCAAGAGATAATTAGTCGAAACTTGACCAATGATTTGAATACAAAAATGTAGTGTTGCCATCTAGTGAAAATAAATAATTATTAATGAACTGAGACCAAATGAATCAAAAAAGGTCCATTTAAGAAACTACGAGTGCCGACATCTACACATGAGGGACAAAAGCACGTTCTACTGAGTTTTCATTCAAGTTTTGGGAACATCATACAAGTTTAAGCTGAAATATTATAATTAGATGTAGAATTATGACTTTATGATATTATGGCAGATATTTGGGATATTGTAGGATAAATTATCGTTACAAGGTTTATCTTCACGTGCAATGACTTCAACTGATTCTCTAATTTTACTTACAAAGGGGTTATTGCACGGAATTATAATTTTAGCTTCAGCAAAGTTAATATGAAAGACTTCATTAGCTAAGTAGAACATAGAAAGAGCTATATTCTGTTTACAATGTTTAATGTCTCTGTTTCAAAGGACACTATTAATTACTATAAAAAATATAGATATTTCTTTACAGAGACTAATAACATTATAAGTATTAGTAATAATAAACTAAGAATAATTGTATTTGAAGCTTAAAAACAATTTCTTTCATAATCATCTAGAAAAGGACTTTACATAAATAACTGCCTTCTAAATGGCTAATATAAATGTATAACCATTCATGCCTAGCATCCTGTATTTTGTACGTTACAAAAATGCATAAAAAATAGCCTTGAACACATAATTTCACAATTAAAAAAATTCGTATTTCAAAGATGTCTACAAGCTACGATTATGACTTACTTAATTGGATAATTGGTAGAAAAAACAAAAATAAACTTACTTTTTACATTTTGCCAACTTGAAAATGAAAAATCTATAAACTCCGAAAAAAACCTTCATTTTAAGCAAATAAATACCCATCTTATGCTACCATCTTTCGGTAACAGTTAGAGACATTTATAGATAATAATTTCATACCGTTTTCATACTATAAAGAATAAGAAAATTATACAAATTTATTAAAATTCGAAGCGTCCCAAAAATGGGACGCTAGGCATAAGTGGGTTAAATTGTGAATGGTGCCAGGCTAGGTGTGTCGTTTCAGCAGACTAATTTCCATAATTCCTTTCTCTTTCCAGCAGTTCGGGTTCCAATATATGGACATCATTGGCCGCGCCGCACATTGGAGTATTTGGTGGATTTAGCCGGCCAAAAATATTTCTTATTGAAAAATTGGAGTAAAGTTTTTTATTGATTAAATTTTCAGATTATTATCACTTTTTAGTAGTTTTCATTGAAAAATAGGATTTTTTTAAATATATATACAGGGTATATGGAAAACATTGTAACAGATAACATACATTTGAATTGCAACAAAATGTTAATGAATACTCAATATTAATCTTTTCATATAGAGTAATCATATGGAGATAATCATATAGAGTAATCTTATAGAGACTCATCTTTTCATATAGAGTAAGTCAAAACTAAAATTTGTAACACAATATTGCAATTCCTTTTAAAAATCCGAATATAAATAGTATTTTTACCATTTTGTTATCATGACTCTGTGGATGTTTTAAAATCGATATCAAATTACACTATATATTTAATAAAAATACGCTCAAAATTTACAAATTTGCTTTTTAAATATTAGATTTACCGGAAAATTCTGACGCATAATGTTCAATCACGCCTACTTTTTAAAAATTCAGATTTCTTCATTGGTACCACTTTTTTGAAATGGTAAAATTCACATTGTTTTCACATTAATGTGAAATGTGAAAACTATGGGAATTTTGCCATTTCATAAAAGTGCTGCCAATGAAGAAATCTGAATTTTTTTAGAAAGTAGGCGTGAAAGAACATTATGCGACAGAATTTTCCGGTAGACCTAATATTTCTACATCTTATTTATTTATTAAAAACCAAACGAAATTCAATGAATACGCTTTTACAGAGTTAATCAAAAGTAATTAAATGAAATCAGACATTTAGTTATAACTTATATCATTTATTTTATTTAATGGATATAAAATATTGCAAAAATCTCACATAAATGAATGTATATACATATTCAATGACCAAATATATCAAGGTTATTCATCTGATGATTCGTCTTCGGAATAACTTTCGTCACTAATGGGATCTACGTCACACTGATGGGATATATGAAGGCTGTAAATTTCAGCAGAAAGAAGTAAAGCTAAAGTCTCGAAATAATCTCGTTAGTTATGTTCAAACTGTTAAAGTCTTCTGAAGTAGCTTCATAAATGTATCAATGCATTGTTGATCTTGTTTCAGATGCGGCATTGCAAATTTTACCATCAACCATGGTTAATAACATGGTGTGTTTTACATCATATACATTTCCGTTTAAGGTTACTTTTACCCTTTCTAGTGTGTTGCTTTCATGCTCAATGTACGAAATTTCTTCCATAGTGATATATACAGACTCTTTTACAAACTTAATTCTCATGAGCCCACAGAATCTAGGCGATGGACGCGTTGGAGTTTGCCAAATGATACTTTTGTATAATACAAAAAATTAATCTATTAATCAAGCAGTATTTTAAAAAAATATTGGACAGATACGTAAATTGGAACTTTTTTATGACCTAAGATGATGCATTCTGACAACAATTGCAATAAATTATTTTAGCAAACTATTTGGGTTTTTTTCACCGTACATGCAGTTGGGGGGATATTGTTTTTAAAGTTTTTAAAGTTTTTACACTGAGGATGTGAGTCCCAGTACTCACGAAACGTATACGTATGGTCAAATCTGCCTGTTTTATTGTGTGTTTAAACGTTGTTTTACAATAATTTAATTGCAATTTATCTATCGTAGAATACATTTCGAATTGAAAGGGAAATGAAAACATTAGCATTTACAAAAACATGCAGTTGTGTTTTTGAAAGGATTTCTTCTGAAATCGCAGTTTTTCGCAGGCACTCTTTTCAAAATTATTAAATACATATATTGAACTATAATTTAGTGCAAAAAAATTATCGGGATCAATCCTGATGTATAACAAATATTTTATAGATTATAGAAATTAAAAATACAAATTTCAAAAACATACCGCACATTTTATGTCGCTTTATCATATATGTTAAATGAACAAATATAAATATATTCATGTGCAATGTAAACATATATACATTGACTTTAACAATCCATAACGATATGGTATAAGGAAAAGTTTAGGGAGAAAAAATCACTCTGAAATAAACAGGCACAAAATCGAACCGCAAAGTACAAATAAAAAACTTACTGATACAAGCAAGTTTT
The DNA here is from genome assembly GCA_963932465.1 of Maratus speciosus. NCBI lineage: Eukaryota > Metazoa > Arthropoda > Arachnida > Araneae > Salticidae > Maratus > Maratus speciosus. Next base: position 255,754,006 of record OZ010790.1, read on the forward strand.
ACTTTCCCTGGAACTCGTTTGCTCAAGCAACGGAAAAATTTATATATGTACGGTGAATCCCCATCTATTTATCTTCACAATTAGCTATATTTTTCTCTCTTTAACTGCGTTTCGAAAAATTAACTTTTGGCAGGCTAAATTGGAAAAATACTCCACTGTTCGGCGTCGAGGACCTCGAATTTGTCTACAGCTACTTTAAGAATTACCATAATCCTCTTTCTGCAGCTTTCATCGACCTCAGGAAGGCCTTCGATTCAGTTTCATTTGAGGCCATTTATCAGGCCTTCAGGCGGTTGGGTGTCCCGCACCATTTCATCAACTATATCCGGTACATGTACAGCTCTGTGAGTGTCTCTCAGCCCATCCATCCTATGGCTGAGAGATGCGGGGTTCGCCAAGGTGACCCCCACTCCTGAACTCTGTTTTTGATTTTGCTGGGTTTTGTTGTTCGGGCTCTCCCTGAGCGACTTGGTGCTCTCTTGCGGGGGTCCGTAAGGATATCTCACATAGCATACGCAGACGATATTCTCTTGTTGACTAGGGACTGCAACTGCTTGCAAAATCTACTGAACATCTTAAACGACCTTTTGCCAGCGACAGGTCTCTAGATAAATTGTGACAAATCCTTTACATTTTGTTGGCTGGACAACAAAAAGTTAAAAAAGACCATCTATTATCGAGACCAAGCCTATTATGTTGGGAGGACTCTTTTAAAGGCCTTAGAGATTGATGCTGTTTTTACATATTTAGGAGTCCATTTCACCCCCAACGGTCGGATTTTTAAAATCCCACCATTTTCTGGTAATCTGGGGATTCTGCGAAGAGCAGAGTTGAAGCTGCAACAGAAATTCTTTCTGTTAAAGAACATGCTGCTTCCTCGCTACTACCACCAGCTAGTGCTTGACAAGAATCTTGTAGGCCACCTGAAAATATTGACTTGAAGGTGCGCAGGTTTGTTCGGGAGTTGCTCCACGTACCTCACGATACTCCATCAAGTGCTTTACACGCTTGCGAGAAAGATGACGAAAAAGGTATCCCCTGTCTTAGGTGAACGGTCCAAGTAATGGACCTGCGACGTCTTTCAGTCCATCAGAAAAGAATCCTTCGCCTGACCTTGGCTCCCAACGTGTGCCGTTTAACATCTAAGGCCAGGATTAATTCTTATTTCTGGAGCGACCTGCACGGCCGATGCGACGGTGCTGTCCTACGTCAAACTAGTGCCGTACCTGCCGCATCGGACTGGCTGATGGACAGCTCTTCGCTCATGTCTGGCAAAGACTTTACCGATGCAGTTCATATTCGATATAATAGTCTTTTCAGTAGGGCTCGTCGTGCGACTCGGGGACGAGAGTCTCCTGGTCTCTGTTCACGCGGTTGCCTAGTCCCAGAAATATTAAATCACATTCTTCAGCAGTGCCATTCCACTCATGGAATGCGCATTATTAGACAGAATGCCATAGTCATTTAATTACCTTTCAAGATCAATGCAGAATAAGGGCTATTCAGTCCATACCGAACCAACCTTCCGTTTGCCAGACGGCTTCAGATTGAAACCAGATCTGATGGATTACTCAGTACACTGTTAAAACTTTTGCAGCATTCTGGCAGGTCATTCGACCGTTTTTTGAAAAAACGGTTTCATAATCATAATTTAAATATATTCTGATCATAAAATGGCCAATAATATGATCAGAATAGTGTTAAATTACGGTTGTGTAACGTTTTCGGAAAAAACGGTCAAATGACCTGCCAGAATGCTGCAAATTTTTAACAGTGTAGATCATGTTCTTGTTGTCGATGCACAGGTAATAAACGATCAATACCAGCTCCACAAAGCTCATGAAGCAAATGTAAAAAAAAATATGAGGTCTTCAAACCTCAACTTGATCATCTAAGACATAATGAACTGACATTTACAAGCTTACTGGAGGGGCTTATAAACTGGAGGGGCTCGGTCTCTACAGAATCGATGCGGTTCTTGACCGGGTTTCATATTATAAAGCAGTCTGAGTTCAAAGTCCTGGCGGCCAGGAGCTCTTTTAGTCATCGCGCATGTGGACGTGAAGGGTATTCCAGAGTGTGACTTTTGGCGGCCACAGAAGGAGGACCAGCTTCGCAGACCGACTAGTACCTTGAATTTTATGTTTGTAATGTGGGTGAGCTCTAGTCTCTCAGTACAAATTGTACATTTTTTATGGTTACTCGCGATTTTGTGTTGTAAATTTTTCAATAAATGAGTTTTATATCCCAGGAATATTCATATTTATGAAGAGCGTCAATGCGCGGAACAAAAGACCCAGGTTCGAACCCTGGCATTGGATTTCACTCTGTTGGTTATACCCCTTGTTAGCAATTTGAATAAAAATTCGCGTAATTAAACTCTGAAATTTGTTTAATAAAAAAATAAGAGTACTTTTAACTAAACTGTAAATTTATAATCATAAGATTTCTAGTAATTTTCTAATCGGAAACTTTTACGGCAAACTTAAAATTTATGTAATTATAATAATAAAGAATAAACGGTCAAGTGCGAGTATTACTCGCGCTCTGAGGGTTCCAAAAAATAAATATAGGAATTATTAAATGTATTATTTTAAAAAAAATCGTTGCTAAAAGAATAATAAGACTTTGTAACAAACTATACGACGTGGGTTTGTGTATAGCTGTATATAGAAAAGCATGAATGGGTATACAATGAAAGTTCAAAGAAACATGAAGACTAAATAATATCAAATACTGCTATTCTAGATAACTCTTTCTTTAAACTTATCCTAATCCGTTTATGATGAACTTATTTTGGTACTCACAATAACAATACTGCACATTTAAACTCTGTTTGTCATTGCGTAAAAGTAAATTCAGCATAGTAATAATATTTTCTTTTTACAGTGCAACTAAAACAAAACCCTTGTTCAAAGTTTAAACTTGGGATTGTGCTAAGCGCGCTTCAAAAGGACGTCACAAAGTTGGAATGCCACCATGGTCCGTGCCGCATTTTTCTAGATATGTTTCTTATTAACTTTTAAAGACACGGGAAGCGAATAGAGAGATACACTCAATGCAAACTAGTCGCGAATCCAATAGTATTTAGGTGATTAATTCTAATTAAATTAGCCTGTTTTTAGAAATTTGACGTTTATTGCTTTTATACTGCTACTGGGCCTTGCATTACACAAATATATCATTAAAAGTTGTTATCAAGGCTTTAAAAGACGATAGTAAATAGAATAGGTCGCTCTTGTCATTATGTATGCCCAAACTGGCCGTGTCTTTAAGGGTTAATGTCGCAGCTAATTACCGACGATTTCTTTCGAAAATCTTAATGAACAATGGTTGTATAATTCTGTTACGATAGGTACCTACAGAGCTCCTCAACAACTGGTTTGCTGAAAGCCTGTAAATCGAAATTTGTGTATAACGGAAAATGCGCTATTCTCAAAAACTACGCGATCTAGGGTAATTTCTATATATTCCTGCAAGGTTTAAAGTGACGTCTAATACCTCTAATTTATTCATAATTTTAGCTTCAGTAGATTCGGAAATAGATGGGGGGGGGGGGACATATTTTTGCACTACATTTTCGGTGATGTCTCCTAAAATATAATACCTAAAATTAAGAGAAATGTATTTTTGAGTTCAGCATTACAAAAGCTTTCACAGTATACCGCACACGATATACAAAGAACAGATTTTTTTCAAGTCATTTAATTAGCCCCTGTACATTTTTCCTAAGTATATTTGTGAATGTTTAATAATCTGTAAATATGTGGGTTATTAGTCTTTATTACATCCCCCCAATTTCAACTTTCCACGTTCCATAGTTCACGAGTAAAATGCCTGTGACAGACAGACACAGGAGTGATCCTATAATGGTTCCGTTTTTACTTTTTAAGTACGGAACCCTAAACAGTAAAAGGCAGAGTGTAAAAAAATAGGTTTATTGTATGTTTTTTACAAAAGAATAAGGTAAAATATTCCACATAAAATATATAAATGTATTTTTTCTGTAAAGATGGAACTTTTTGTCATCTGTTAGTGCTTCCTCATACCAAAAATTGGAACTACATTTATGACTTTCTTGATTTAATGTGGACATTCCAAAGAGACACATTCATTTCCTTATCTGGTTAATTATGGGATAAACATGTTATGTAATAATTTTATCTCTGTGTAATAAAAGGAAGTCATTATCTCTGCAAAAATAATTGCTAAAATGGCATCATAAGCCCTATAACTTTTCAGCTTATCGTTAAAAAAAAATATCTTTTTGTAGAGTGTCACAGAGTTAAGATACCTACATTTTTTATCACATAAGGATTACATTTTTTATTACATAAGGATTACATTAATGCATTTATTTAGATTGTTCATTGTATGATTGGATACATAAAATTAAATTTAGGTTCGTAACAATTATTTTGTTTGTTATTTTTGCTTCAGATTAATATATCACTTGCATTCTTTTTTCTTAGAATTAATATTTATTAATGTCTTTAAAAATCCTACTATAAGTTTAAGAAATTTTAAAACATAAGTTAGATATTTGATTAGAAATTATTGGTGAAAATGGAATATACCATATTTTTTTATATCCGTAATTAATGAATTAAAAAATATATACATTAACAGGATTCTTTAAATGCATGCCATTTACAAGAATCGTTTAAACGCGAATATTTGAAAAATAATAGCTACAAAAAATGAGTTCGAAGCTGTATTAGAATGCGCATATGATTTGATTATTGCATTGTACCTTATTTCTTCTCATAATTTTCCTTTAGTTAAATTTAATTCAGGAAAAATAAATCACCCTTCAAGCAAAGATTATCAAACAGTTTCCAACACTTTCAGAATAATCAAACAAAACTTCACCAGTTAATAAGTCGAAACATGATGTCTAATCGAACCATTTGGAAATGCTATTGCACCAAATTAAATCTATAGCCGGGAAATTATCTGTATATGATATATAGATTCATATCTATAAATACGATGCATGCAAAAATTTAGTTCAGTTGGGAAAACCACATAGGGTTCCGTAGTATTACCACAGTCGTAGTTATATCATAGTTGAAAATTCCCCTTCAACAATTTCCGCTAATAAGGAGGATAGTTTGTGACTTCTTGTGTGCAGCCCTATATACGAGGCATATAATTTATAGACGGCGAATAAAATGCAAAATAGTAGTCACACTTAATAGCTAATACAGAAATTGATAACGCATTTCCAGCAATTATTGCTCAAAGACAGAACTGGAAACGATTTGAATTGTGTGTCCCTGTAAATGAGCGACAGATGCTATGAATGCCCAATTCTTTGGTAATTTTCGTCAGTTATTTATATCAATTTCAATACATTTGAAATAGCGTAAGTCATTAAAATAGACAGCAAACGATTTTTCCCCATTGAACATGATACAACGGAATTCTTTAAGTGTCTCTGTACATGAGCTATTAACTCAAAACACTTCACATTCAGTACCCAACATGCCATTGTAAACATCATTAACATTTATCAATTACTTGAATATCCGAGTATATTTACGGGAATTAGCGCGTGGAGAGACCGCTCATGCAAAAACACCTTTCAACTATGTTGGAATGTGTTAAAAGAAACATTTAAAATTAAGTTAAATATGCACAAGTAAGCAATAATTCAGTTAATAATGATTTAATGTTTTTTGTCAGTGTACAAATATACGCGTTTTTTTTTCTGTAGGCATAGGAGACACGGATGTTATGCGATATTATTTTCCTGTGATAAGTCAAAGAACACTGTTCGCGCAAAAATAGTACCTAAAAAAATTATCGTAAGCAACATAATTTATGAGATTATCGTCTATAAATTATTTACTTTTTTACTTACTCATTGTTATAAGATTAAGCCCCATTTTTTTCTATTGTGCGAGAATTACAATAATGGATTTACCAGGATTATACTTTCTATGATTCGAAATACATAAAACGATTTTCTGTGCGCAAAAAATATTTTTTTTTGCTATCTTTGCAGAAGATTAAGCTCAAACTATCCCTTTCCATTTTTTCTGACATGTGCATGTGCATGTTTGTAAAATGCCGAAGAGACGATACAAAAAGAGCAAATATAAGTTATTTGTTGGGTTTTAATTCATTGGTTGAATAGATTATGCAATAAATTTAATATCATTATCTAATGATATTTAAAAAATATAAAATAATTATTCAGATTACAAAAAATTCACATTTTTCCTTTACATTTTTCCTCTAAAAATATGCATTTAGAATTGTATTGTAGCTATTAAAGTATCTCATACCTTTCTCTGCATTTCCATAATAACGCTTTGTTCTCCCAGCTATCTATATATTTAGAATTATACTACTTTTAATATTTCACTTGCTGTTGGGTTTTGTCAAATCCATTAGATGTATTTTAATTCTAAATCCAAAAAGTATATCTCATTTGAGTGTTTTATTTTTTTAGGTAAGATTATCATAAACTATAAATGAGGACGTTTTTTTTTTTTTTTTTTTTTAATTTGAAAATTCGTATTTCGTAAGACAACTGAAAATTCTAACACTGACGCTTGCATCTAACGACGAGGTGTACATCAGAACGACAGCCGCTTCATTTCCCGTACATAGAATGCAATCCTGAACTATTATACTGTTTTATCCACAAACAACAACAACCCTTTAAGCCTTGTTAATAATATTAAATCATTTTTGAGCATTATAAATTGGTTATATTCTTGATTGCGCTGAAAGAAATGTGAACTCAAAAGCAAGCATCCGCTTAAAAAAATAAAAAATAAACTTGTGTAAACAAAGTTATTATCAAGTTATTATCATTAGTTATTATCAAAGTTATTATCAAAGTTATTATCAAAGTTATTATCATTATTTTCACTAGCGGACTTTGTACATTTAAATACAAAATACGTTATGATGCGTATCGAAATTTTTAAAATAGTGTCATGAATATTATTTGGAAATTTTGTGTCATAATGTTTATTTGTAGAAAGTGTTAATTCATGCTAGAGCAACATTTCCAAAAAGTTTTGTCATTTATTTCTGAGAAAATCGTGAAACTTTTTCGTATAAATACATTTATAACTTATATTTGATTAAATTAAACAATAGCTTCACTGCAAACAAAATGAAAACTTTTCTAAACACAAAGCTATCATTTTCTATAGTTTCTTTCATATACTTTGATCAAAAAGAGGCGTGACACGTATAAAAATTAGTTATAATTTAGCACATTTATTATTTTTTTATTATTATGCGCAATGATATATGTATGATACAGTTGTTAATTCAAAAATCTTTTAGAGCTATATATCCTATCAATTTAAAACATTTATTTCTAAGCAAATCAATTAACATTTCCGTATAAATACAATTTTCCAAAACTTATTTGATTAGATTATTCAACACGCCTCACTGCAAACAAAATTAAAACTTTCTGAAAACAAAGCTATTATTTTCTATCGCTTCCTTCGAATATTTTCATACAAAAGATATATGAAACATTTCTTATTTCATATTAAAATGATAAAAGAGAAACCTGGAGGAATTTTTACTTCTAAATTCACACTTTATGCACCTTTTGAAGACGCGTTTAAAAATTCTAATACTGGATCTACTTTCTTCTAGAATTTTTCATTTTTTAAATTTTATTTTGCTCCGAACAAAGGATTCGGAACAAGGAATAAAATTTTGAAAGAACAGACGATACGATTGCTCGAATGCCTTTTTTTCGAAGTTTTCGTTTTCTCTCTATTGTTTTGCAGATGAAAAAGCCTTTATTACTTTTCCATTTCTTTGCACTTTTTCCGCCAAAAAGATTTTTTAAAGTGAGATTTTTGCTGAATTAGGTATTTTAAAGTTTATACTGAGACCCGTCGGAAAAGTGTACTTTAGTATAATGTAGATGTGCTCATTTTAAAAAGCCATTGATTTTTAGAGGGTTTTTTAAGAAATATTTAGTAAGGTTTTTAAAATAAAAGAAACGCGTAATGCGTTGTGGAAACTTGGATAATTTGTTTTATTTTAAGTTTACTCATTTTTATTTATTTAGCAATCCTATGATATATTTCATAAATGAATTACAGCATTTGTTACTAAATCCTGCAATAATTTCACTCCGTTACTCAACCCCAAAACTGTAAAAAAACAAGCAGGAATTCTGCATTCAGAATTTAGTGACGCCATCGATGAGGAATGAATATATATTATTATTATTACGAGGTGTAAACCGTCCGATTTCGACGAAAGAAAATGTTCAAGAAAGAACTGTTTCATTAATTTATAATAATCCTACAAAATTATTTACAATAAAAAATGCATCCTATATTGGTCAATCTGACTCTCAAACAAATATTATCTTAACCTAAAGGTCACTGCTCTTTTCTAAAGACACTTTAATTATTTGTAAAACTTTGCGTTTTGTCAGTGTGTGATTTCAATTGCTTTATTTTCAAAAGTGAAGCATTTCCACCTGTGAAGAATTTCAAAGCCGTTGGAGTGAAAATTATGCACCTCTACAAAACATATTTCATATTTAAGACTTGAAATACACGCCTTTATTTTATATGAAATGACGTCATTTTCATCTGCTGAAGAATTGCACCTTTATAATCCAGTCTTAAACAACACTTATAGTAAAGTATGTATATGACGTCACTATCGCAGAATAATATACAAACTCAGCAAAAAGAGATGTTTTTAACTCGACAAACAAAATCGGCTAGCTAATGATTAATATGCCTTCATTTGTTCGTAACAATAATATGGATACCTAAAATTAAATACAGGGTATTTATAAAGTCCCGGACCCAATTTGATGTTTAATAACTCATAAAATAATAAAGATAGATTAAAATTAATAACATAAATGGTTAGATAGACTCAAAAAGTTTCATGACCCTTATGAATGAACTTCCACGTGTGCCCCCTTCGTCGCACGGAGAATATCAAGTCGATAGTCAATTTCACGCCAGGTAGCGGCAAGCATGTCTGCATCCACAGAGGCTATTGCGGTTGTAATTCTGGCTTTTAAGTCATCAATGTTCGACACTCTCCTCCTGTAAACATTGTCATTTACAAATCCCCAAAGGAAAAAAGTCCAGCGGATCAGAAAACCCCCATGAATACCGTGAGGCAGTAAGGGATTCCCCAAAGATTAATGTGTGGTGTGGACTAATGCACGACCGTGTCATTGGGCCTTTTTCGTTTACAGAAGAGACGGTCTCATCAGTCGTATACTTAGACATGATGGAAAACTTCGTATTTCCATAACTAGAAGAGCTTCAGCCACATGTCATTTTGCAAAAAGATGGTGCACCACCTCATTGAGGTACCATCGTTCGTAGGTCTTTGAATGACCATTTTCCAGGAAGATGGATTGGGCGAGGTGTTCCAATTCCTTGGCCACCGAGATCACCTGATATAACGCCGCTGGACTTTTTCCTTTGGAGATTTGTAAAGGAATATGTTTACAGGAGGAGAGTGTTGAAAATTAATGACTTAAAACAAGAATTACAACCGGAATAGCCTCTGTGGATGCCGACATGCTTGCCGCTACCTAGCGTGAAATTGACTATCGACTTGATATTCTCCGTGCGACGAAGGGGGCACATGTGGAAGTTCATTGACAAGGCTCGGGAAAATTTTTGAGTCTATCTAACCATTTATGTTATTAATTTTAATCTATCTTTATTATTTTATGAGTTATTAAACATCAAAATTGGTCCGGGACTTTATAAACACCCTGTATAGTTTATAGTTACGTGTTTTATCGGAAATGATTCATTTATGCATTTTTCTTAATATCCCGTATTTTAATTACAATATTCTTTCCAGTTGTTTTCAGGAAATGACAACAAAAGGATATAGTATGTACTATTTTTCAGCTATTTTCCTTTTACTTTCTACTGAAATGACATCAAAAACTAGAAAAAAATTCATATATCAAAAATAAACTGATATGCTGTTTTCAAACAAATTGCAGTTTAAAGTATTTTTTTTCCTATACAAATGTGTAAAAACTGAAACTGTCCGATGCTTAGAAATTTTAAAAATATCAGTAGAGATTATCAGTATTTAACCGTCCAATGATACAACTGCTTCGTTTTTTAGTTGGCTTATGTAACGTAACGTTATTTTTTAGTGATGACTCTTTAATTCTTGTCTGAAAGAAATGTCATATCGGGGGCTAATAAGCAATAAGCAATATAATAGGAGGGAAGAAAAAAAATGCTTAACTGTTTATGAGAAAAACATAATGGGGTAAATCTAAGCCAATGTAGATGTGTAATTGCTAATACTAATAATATTGGCATAAAATATTACATACGGATTGTTATGTGTATAATTATTTAGTGATTGTCAGCTTAATTAACGAATATATTTATCTAAATTTAAGTTCATATTTGATGAATTCCCCAAGTGTGCATTACAATCTTCACAGTTGCCAATGCTATCAATCGGAGGTATCTGCCTTTTGTCATCTCTGTACAACGGTGATTTTTATTTGTGTGGGGTGATGCATGGCATTTTCGCATATTTAAACATCTACAACATTTTCGTATCCGAAAGCGTTTGCAGCATTCCTGATTTTTGAGCAAATTTTGGAATAATTAAAACGTGTAATAAGAGGGCGAAATTTTCCAATGTCTATACAAAATATCGTTAATTGATATCGTGAAAATGTATCATGTAGTTGATGTATGAAAAATCTTTGTGAATGAGTGAAGCTATTTTGCAGGCGTTAATTTCCAAATAAATGAACATTGTTATACATTTTAACGCAGATATTTAAATATATTTTAATAAAAATTTATTTTGTACTAATATTATTGTTTTTACAGTCGACTCTTTTTATATTCCAATAGTAGTAGTATTAAAAAAATACTTTTTGTAATAGATTTCTGCTTCATTTGTTGCATAAGTATATGAAAACATTTGAAATGGACTTAAAAGAAATAGCCGTTTGAGGAAATCCTGCTTTCTGCATATAATCAAGCACTGTAATCGGCTTATCATTTCAGTGCATTTGATTTTATTCTGGAAATAGATCATGCGAAATAATTTCAAGTCTTTCTAGAACACAGCATAGCATTCGACGGATAGATGCCAATTTGAAAGAGTAAATGACGATCTTTATATAAACCGACTCCTGAAGTCATATCATGGATGGAATTCATTAGTCAGTATTTTGCCATAATTACCAATTACTCAGTAAAGGATGCGGAATTTGTAAAAATTATTAGTAATTTAATTAATTTTTATTGTTTTTAAAATAATTTTCAAGCATGATTTTTTTTATCCTATCAAAAACAAAAAGGTTGAAATGTAAGTAGTGTAAATAGTGGTCGTTGGTGATTTCTTCCGATGTTAATCCCTGGCGCAAACCGATATGAGTGTATCGCTTTTAACCCTTAAATGCCTGATTTTCCAAAAATCATTGTAATAATGGTTTTCGGCTTTCATTTTTTAAATAAATCATGGAAAAAATACTTAATTTGTTTTAAGTATGGTTTACGGCTAAAAAAGAGTTTGTTACTAATCGGCAATACTGGTCTTTAATTGAAAAAATAATTTTCCTTGATAAAATTCTACAATATTAAACATACTAGAATTTTGGGAGCTATAATAAGAAATAAATTTTACTTGCTCATGCTCACTGCAGAACAAAATAGGGTATTTCGCAAGCTTCCATATAAAACAAAAAGAACAAGTAGCAACAATTGAAAAAATAAATCTATCTTTATTCTTAAACAGCACAAGTGTTGCCATCTACATGTTGAAAATCGATTTAATAATATTTTCAGAATGTATTTTATTGACAACATTAGGCATCATAGCTTCAATATTATTCTAATAGTATCTTAGAAGCCTAAATTGGGTATGTTGCCGAAAAGCAACACCCGGCATTTAATGGTTAATGCATTTCTAAAGCTTTATTTGAACGCATGATTGTTTTTTCTTATAAATTGGATTTTTGGTATTATAAGTGGGCATTTAAAAAATATATTAAATGTAAATATCTATTAAAGTTACCAATAAAAAAAGAAATGTTTTCACCCATATTCTTTAACACGGAAAACCTGTTTGGGAAGCAACTTGTATTAAATAATGGAAACATTACTTTTTCAAAAATTTAATTAGAAACAAGAAATTTCCATATAAAAATGAGAATTGATTCCTTGATTAAAAGAGATAAACAATCTTAGCGATAAGTGGACATGAGCAATTTCTACAATTAACTTTTATAAAACTACGGTTTTCTCAAGAAAGTCGTACGCTATTCATAATTAAAAATCTTTAAACTATATTTTATAGGTTTTTTTTGTAAGTAGTTGATTGTTTTAAATAAAAATGTATAAATGGTTTATTGTTGCACAATGCAGAGGCACATATCTATGGGACAAACTGTCCTGCGAGGGAGCTTTTGAATAATGTTAGTGCTGACTGATGAATGTTGACAGCAAGAACTAAGACCAAACATAATAAATAATGAATCACGTTTTATGATATTTTAGAGGAATTTGTATTGTTTTAAAATTATTTATATCCTTTAATGATATAAGATAATAAAATTATTTTTCTTTTCACAGTTTTTAGATAACCCAATAAGCTACTTTTTAAATTAATATGTATAACATTACTGTTACTAATTGTTATGGAGGAATTTGTATTGGTTTTATTCGTATTTATCCATTTTATGATTGTAAGGAATGTCTTACTGCATCTGGATTTCTTTAATGAAATGGAATCATGCACTCGAGGAGGGCCCAGCCGTGTAGCATAGAAATTTGTCTTGAAAAAGAAAAGGCCGAACTTAGTTATCTGCGAATTCCAAGACACTGAAAATGTTGATTTATTTTTACATATAGCAGAGATTGTGAATGACAATGAGGTGTAAGGACCCACTTTATCTTGATCTAGGCCATCTCACAGATTATTGTAACCGCAAGCAGGAGTGACACTCTTCTATATTACAAATATTTTTTGCTTTTTTTGTTGTTGTTTATTTGTTTTTTTTAATCAATTAAATTTACCTCATCATTCCCTCGCTGCAAAAATCTAATTTATCAACATTTTTCTCAAGACTACAAAATATAAAATAAAAAAAAAGTCTATATATGAAAAGTTCGCCATCTTTTGTTACACTGTAGTAACAAAAAAGCATCATTTAAATTACTATGCCCTAAATTATTCCGCTTCCACTTTCTTTATCCTCCCCAACAGAACATAGAGTTTAAAATTTTCAAAACTTTAAAGCCATTTTATTTCTTGTTTAATACTTTGTTATAACAATACATGATTTATCACACAAATTTCTCCATGATCCAAAACGAAATTTGTACTCCCACGCTTTACTTTTCTTTTTTACTAACACAATTGAAAAACTGAAAAAAATATTTCATTTTATTGTTTACCGCTCTATTTATTGCTTTATAGTAACAGTATATATAATACTATAATATAGATAACTCATAATATCATATAAATAACTCCTTCACTTCCACATAAGTATTCACTTCCCCTTTAGAGTTTGTAGTTCACAAACTTTAAAATGTTTCATTTAAAAAAATCTGCTTATTCGATACATTGTGCAATGATAAATAATCAGTCATCTAAATCCCTCCATATTCTCCTCAAATTTCTATTTCTGTTGTCACTTTCATACCCATTTATTCCTCCATGTACAAAGTATTTATTTCATAACGTTTTCATTGGCAATTTATGATACAAAATATATACTTTCCTTAAATTTTAATGAAATTCCACATTTACTAAAAATAATAAATCGCCAAGTCTCACCTGTTGAAGGTCTTAAAAAAACCCCCTGTACATTGATCGTCCTAGCAGCGCTGTAATTCTGGCAAACCCTTCCTTCTTATGGAGTTTTTCGAAGAAATTATTTATGGTTTCAATAAAAGAATAAATTCGACGCTTTCTATCAGCATTTAAATTGAGATTTTTAATTAAAATCTCGCGTAACTGCCGGGGTGCTTTACGAAACACTAAACTTGATTTAGGCCGTAATTTTACGCGCGTTTGGAATGCTCTCGCGTTTCTCTGCGATTTCCGAGAGGTGATCTAAAGAGGTTTGAGACGGATACACAGACAGATGTAAATCAACAATAATATTATAAATTAATAGTACAAATTATTTCTTTACGAAGCTGAAAATGCTTGATTGAAAAATTATAGCATTCCTGGTGAAGAAATAAATATATTGTTAATTTCGGAAATCTATTGGTTCCAGAATCTTCTAAGGATATGAAAAACTTTTCAGAATAGCGGGTAACTCAGAAAAATATATTACAGTTTTGTAAATCTTACGAAAATTACAGAATATTTTATTAGAGTGTACTTTATTAATTAACGAAACATTGCTACCACATTCAAACGGTGCATACAGTCCGTCTCATAAATATAAAGACACAGATGTTTTTGAAATTACATTTTATTAATTCAGTTAAAAGAAATTAAATTTTATACCTCATATTAAGAACACTAAAATGAATCTCTTACAAGGGTTTTAATTTAAATAAAATAATTTCGTCTCGAATAATAATAATAAAAAAAAAAAAAAAAAAAAAAAAAAAAAAAAAAAAATACGCTGTTTCATAAATATAAAGACAAACTTGAAACAGCTTCATATGCATTTTTTTTTTCGAATGCGCGCATACAGAATTAATACGCATGCTCAGAAATACACTTTAACTTACCCAAACGAGCAAAGTTGTTTGACTTGTTTCAATTGCAAAGATGCCGTGGAACATTTTAATTTCTAAAGATGAAATTTGTAAAATGCGTGAATTTAAAGCTAATGGCTTAACAGTTTGTCAAATATGTAAAAAAAAAAAAAAACTGGGAGAATCAGAGCTGCACTTTATAAAATTTTATCAAAAACTTACAATTTATATTCAAGAAAACGATTTGGCAAACCGAGAAAAACTAGTGAAAGACTCGATCGCAAGATCATGCGACTTGTTTCGTCGCAAGAAAATGTCACTCCGATAAATTTCTTAACGAGTTTATGGTATGGTCCCAAATGATACAGTAACATCGTCGTATAAAAGAAAGAAAAAACATTGCATGCCGACATACGTGCAGATTTTCTTTACTGAAAAAAGGACACAAAGAACTGAGGTGAATCAGGGTTAATGATCATATGCACTGGAAGGACGAATGGATGCAAGACATTTTTTCAGATGAAAAGAGATTTAACTTGGATGGCCCAGATGGTTGGAATTCCTACTCGTACGATTTAAGACGTTAATCTCGAACCTTCTTCAGTAGGCAGAAAGGGGGAGATTTTGTTATGGTGTGGGGTGCCTTCTCTTTTAATGGAACTATGGATATTGCTTTTCTGGAATGTAAACAGACATCAAAAGAGTATATTGAACTGCTTGATAGTCAGTTGTTGCCAATTGCTGAAACTCTTGGTGGTCGGAATTATTTGTACCATCAGGATAATGCATCGATTCACACATCAAGACTCACAAAAAAATGGTTTGCCGATAGCAATATTCATGTCACGGTGTGGCCCGCACGTAACCCTGATTTAAATCTAGTTAAGAATCTCTGTGGCACTCTCGTTCGCAGTGTATATGCATCTGGAAGACAATTTTCAAACGTCCTTGAGTTGAAAAAAGAAATCGAACAAAATTGGTTTGATATAAAGTCAAAATAGTTATAGAACTTAATAAAAAGCATGCCAGCTAGAATATTTTCTGTCATTAATAATAATGGATTATTTATTGGACGGTAATTTAAAAGTATGTAAAATGTCTTTATATTTATGAGACAGCAAATTTATTTACATTTATCCATTTTCGAGTTGAAATTATTTAATTCTAATTTAATTTACTGTAAAATGTTTTCTTGGCACATGCTTTTTGTTATATGCATAAATATAATTTTGAATACTGAATTATTAAAATATTATTTCGAAAATATCAGTGTCTTTATATTTATGAGACGCACTGTAAGTCTGATATTCAGCGCTATGCCAACTTGGCAAAGTATATTTTATTTAGGAGAATAAAATCTTAATGTAGTTGAAGTCCTCTTAAACCTACTCATACATTATTCCTCATAGATGTGATTAAAGAATGCCTAACTTTAGGCTGTTGAAGCATCCTTTCACTCAACATATAACGAAAAATGTACATTGATGATAACTATATATAAACCATCTTCTTTTTTCATTCTACAAAAAAATAAAAATAAAAATAAAAATAAAATAATAATAATAATAATAATAATAATAATAATCTCTGTGCCTAAAAATAAATTTCAGACAATGAGAATTATTGCTGTTGAAAGAAGTTATTTACATGGTGAAGATTCATCTCTTACAACAAATCTGAGTGTGTTTTTCAATTTCACAGCTACTCAACCTAGAATCTAAAATGTTGGGCGGTAAACTGCGATCAATGTTCGCGATCAGTGGTTCGGGAGGACCTGAGGATGACAAAGTTACTTTAATAATTTTTAATTTTAGATTAGTTACTGATATTGTTAATATTGCAATTTTTAAACAAATTTCTGTAATGATCACAACACTATTACTTAATTTTTTTTATGGGAAAATATTGCATTATCGTCTGCTATTCGAACTGCTGACGCCATAGCTTTGATTTTGTTTTGTTTTTATAAATCGACTTAATTATTTTTAATTGACATTTTCTTTTAAAATGTCTAATTCAAAATGTATCCATATGAAGTACTTCACATTCAAAATGATTATTATAAAAAAAGAAAATATTTCAGTATAATTGATTCCTATGAAATACCCATTTAGATTTTTTTTAAACTAGACAAATATAGTTTGTTATAACAAGAAGTCTAAAGGTCAACAGAGTGCGTATGCTCAGAAGTGGGGGTTTTGGCCAAATCATAGAAATCTATGCTACATAGTTGGTGATAATTTTCTGTACCATTTCGCTTCCACACGTTAGATCAGCAAAAAAACATTTGCTTTGTGATAATGGTCCAGTTTCTGTCCATATTCTTCTTGAATGATGAGTATCATTCCAGTATCTCATCATTTTCTTACAAAAGCATTATACTATAGTTGCATAAAAAAAAAAAAAAAAAAAAAAAAAAAAAAAACGAAATTTACAAAATGTATCTTTTGCAATTTTTAGCTAATTTCCAATGTAAACATAATTTCTAACTTTTTATAAGACATTTGATAAATAAAATACCATAATTCTTTTCCAAATGCATAATAATGCAAGATTTCTTTTTCCCCAAAAATATAAAGATCTCGTAAGTACAAAAGCAACACATCGGGTAATTACCGTAGATGCTAATAAAATTAATAAAATTGAATTGAAAGCTCTAGAAAAAACATCAACAATTTGTAATATGCAAAGATGTATTTAAAATCATTTAGTTTTTTAAGCCGGTACATGCTTATACTCAATACATGCATAGTATATGTAAGTACTTATTTGCAAATATTCCCATATTTACGTATAAAGAAATATGTATTATTATGAATTAATATGATGTTTTTTTATCATATCATTTTTTAAAATTTTATAACAATATAAAAATGACCAATTGAATCAATAGAAAACTGTTAGCATGATGTCTATTTCCATTCTGCCATAAACCGCACGGAAGTTACTTATAATATCAGTTTTACTTTAACCTGTTAAACTGATCAAATAAGATTTTTCAGTGACATGTTTTCGTAACAAACAAATGATGAGTATGTTTCCCGAAACCTTCACAAACTGGCGACATTCTGCTTATAATCAAAGTCCTTAATATGCGGAATAATGAAATCGGGATATTTACAGGATGGAACTTTTTTCTTTTCTAACTTTACCTGAAAGCAAACTCGCCAAGCAAAATGATATAAATAACGCTCGAACAAACTTGTGGATCTAGTTATGCGAGTTGGTGAGGGAGGAAATGAATCACAGTGAGATCGTTTTCAGCATGAGGGGAATCTTTAATAAGTTTCTGCTTTTGCTATGGCGAATAATACAAAGTCGTGAAGGCTAAGAAAATAACTGGTGTTATTTTTTAAAATTTTACATATATATAAGCTATTATCTTTGTTAGATAAATGAAGGGAAAGTTTTTTGGAGTTTTAAAATTTTATTTTTTATTCGATGGATATTTTGAAAACTCGTTCAGGAATTGTAAAAACAAATATTCATAAAGCATAAAAATTCACAATAACAGTTATAAGTTACTACCGATAATACGTAAGAAAATATTTAAATCTATATGTTATTTACTTTGTAAAAAAGAGTCCAAACTGTTGTCGAATGATTTTCCACTGTGCTGAGCTGATAATAATTTAAGAATTATTTTTTTTATTAATTATAGTAATTTATTATGTAGAATTGAACATGTGTTATTTGGAAATAAAATTTACATTTTTAAAATGTTTATTTGTTAATAGATAATATAATAACATATAAGAGAATCTAATAATCGAAATATGTTTAGCATAGTTCCGATTTCAATTGGATTGTAAATGAAATCGAATTCACTTTTTATTACAGTTTTATTTTAACCTATTAACCTAATTAAACAGGATTCCTCAGGTATAGAAATCCCTAACAAGCAAATGATGAGTATTTTCACAAAAATCTTCACAAATCGGTGAAATTCTGTTTATAATACAAAGTGGAATTATGAATTCCGGATATTTACAGGATAAAACTTTTTTCTGTTTTCTAACTTTACCTGAAAGCAAACTTGCCAAGCAAAATACTATAAATGACGCTGGAACAAACTTGTGGATCTAATTATGCTAGTTAGTGATGGAGGAAATGAATCGCAGTAAGATCATTTTAAACACGGGGGAACCTTTAATAAGTTTCTGCTTTTACTCTGGCAAATAATACAAAGTCGTGAAGGCTAAGAAAATAACTTGGGTTAGTTTTTGAATTTTTAGATATATATAAATCATTATATTTGTAAGATTAAAGTTTTCTGCAGTTTTAACATTTTATTTTTATCTGGTGAATATTTTAAAAACTTGTTTTATAAATATAACAACTTACGTTTTTTCCATGCCATGGAATAGATCGCCAAAAAACTGTTGCCAACTGCCAATCTTTTTTACCGTTGCCAATCATATTCATAACAGTAACTAAATATTATTTAATACATAATATTGTTAAAAACGGTAAATAATATCAAGTTAGTAAACAGAATATAATATATTAACCGCAATAAAAAAATAAAAAAACTATAATAAAAAATAAACTATAAACTATAATAAATAAATGAACTATATTACTTATTATTATTTTTATTTCATGTATTTATTACGTATGATACGTTATATAGTTGTTAAAAAATAAGAGTTACTGCAATTAGTATATTTGGCGCCATGCTTGCGGCAATTGTATCTGACATGAGCCGGATAATATGTAAGCACCAAATATTATAATGTGATGTGAACTTACAGTCACGTTACTACGTTACTAGTCCACCCATAATAACTATAAAAATTTTTAATCTATAATTTAATTATCTATTCTTTTTTTATTTTTGAAAAATAGTCCACGGCCGCCGAATTTACCTTCGTATAGTGCTGCTTTAATATTATTTTCAAAAAAAAAATAATTAAAATAATGTATTATATAATTTTGAATATGTGTTATTGGGAAATAAAATTTACGTTGTTTAGAATATGTTCATTTGTTAATCCAATAACATAACATAATAATAAAGAATCAAATAATACAAAGTTGTTCAAGTTCGTTGCAATTTCAATTCAGTCGAAAATTAATCGAATTCACATTTGATAACAGTTTTACTTTAACCTGTTAAACTGATTATATAAGATTATTGAGGTATAGTTTTCCATAAGAAGAAAATTTTGAGCATCTTCACCGGCGAATTTCTGCTTTTAATCAAAGTACTTAATATGCGGAATAATGAATCCCCGATATTTACAGGGTGAAACTTTTTTTCTTTTTTACTTTACCCGAAAGCAATCTCGCCAAGCAAAATGATATAAATATCGTTAGAACAAACTTGTGGATCTTATGCGAGTTGCTGATGAAGGAAATGAATCACTGTGTTACCATTTTCAGCATGAGGGGAAACTTTAATAATTTTCTGCTTTTGCTATGGCCAATAATACAAAGTCGTGAAGGCTAAGAAATGAACTGGGGTTAGTTTTAAAATTTTTAGATATATATAATTAAATGATTTTCCCCTGTACTGCCCTAATAAAAAGTTAAGTATTTTATTCAGTCATTTTTTTTAAAGGAAGGATTTAATATGTGTTATTGGAAAATAAATTTAACATATTTTAAACATATTCGTTTCTTCATAGTCCAATAATATAAATCATTATAAAACAAACAAACAATCAAAAGCTGTTCCGCATGCTGTCAGTTTCAATTATGTAGTAAACAACATGGAATTCACTTAAGATAACTGTTATACTTTAACGTTTTTTATGTGATTGCATAAGATTCTTCGGCTATAGTTTTTTGTAGGAATGTATTGATGAACAAATTCACCTAAACTCGCACAAATCGGGCAAATTCTCCTTATAATCAAAGTCCTTAATATGTGGAATAATAAATACCGGATATTTACAAGATGAAACTTTTTCTTTCCTAACTTTACCTGAAAGCAAACTCTCGAAGCAAAATGATATAAATAACGCTCGAACAAACTTGTGGATCTAGTTATGCGAGTTGGTGAGGGAGGAAATGAATCACAGTGGTATCATTTTCAGCATGAGGGGAATCTTTAATAAGTTTCTGCTTTTGCTATGACAAATAATACAAAGTTGTGAAGGCAGAGAAAATAACTGGGGTAAGTTAAAAAAAATATATATATGCAACATATTATATTTGTTAGATTAAAGAAATGAAAGTTTTTTTTATATTTTAAACTTTTATTCGTCATTTGAGAAATATTTCGAAAACATGTTCAGGAAATATACAAACAGATACAGTGAATCCCCGATTTAACGTAACCCGTATTTAACGATTTCCCGCATATAGCGTCATTTTTAGCTAGTCCCAATTAATTTCCTATGCTTATAATGTAAATAAATCCCGGATTTAACGTTATACTTTTTAATTATTTCCCGCATTTAGCGTTTTTTTGAGCTATAAAATCTCAATGAAATTTTTCTAAATTAGTCAGAATTTGTGATTTAAAAAAACTTTTTTATCAAAACGTTCACAAATCATTCAAAAGCCCTCCTCTTTTTCACCCGCACCGTTTTATTTTACTCGATTGTGCTTTCTGTACTACAACGCAAGGTTACCTACAACGGAGCTGATAGAATTTGTTAGAGATTTTTCATAGCTTTAGATTGTATGGCGTCAAAATGAAAGCTTTTTTTCTTTACTTGAAAAATTGGAAGTTATCGCGAAAGCCATAAACTACAATTAATATGTTTAATTTGAATTTCGTATTCCAATTGTAAACAAATTTACACTAAGTAGATTTTATGGAGCAAAATTGTAAAAAAAATGGAAAAACAGGCTAAAAAAAGAAAAAAACGTGAAATCGTCACCGTTTAAGAAATTTGAAATTGGAAGCCATTAGAACTTTCATAACATTAAAAGAATTGTTTTGAAATACTGAAGACCAAGAGAAAAACTTGCACAAACTCTCATACCTTGAGAAAGCGATTCGTGATGTAGCTGCTAAAAACACAGAACTCAAAGTGAAATAAAATATTTATTTAAAACATAACTTAGAAACCTGATGTCTAAATCATTGTAAATCAAGAAATGAAACGTATCTTACGTAAATTAGTCTTTATTTTATGGTCAGTGTTTTGTTTTCATCTTACCGCGATTTAAAGTTTTCCCGCATTTAGAGTTATTTTTTTATGGTCCCTTGAATAACGTTAAATCGGTGTTTCACTGTATTATAAAATAATGAATATTTACACTAACAGTTATAAGTTACGACCAATAATAAATATATATTTTTTTTTAATTTAAGAATATATATTTTATTTATTTATTGGAAAACATTCCACGGTTGTCGAATTTATTTTGAATTTGATGTTATTCATAGTGCTTCTCGAGTATTAATTTTCTTTGATTCTTTCTTTTTTATGTCAAAATGTTGGGCTATATCGAAAGGTTTTCAGCCTGGTACTATTTTCAATTCCGTCATAAACGAAATTGAATTTACTTATGAAAACTGTTTTATATTTACCTGTTCAACTGATTTAATAAGAATCTTTAGGCATATTTATTGTAAAAAGCGAATGATGAGCAAGTACTTTGAAATCCTCATAAATCGGCCTAATGCTGTTTCAATCAAAGTCCTCTCTGGAAAAATGGATGCTTGATTTTAGAGGATAAACCTTTTTATTTTCTAACTTTGCTGAAAACAAAATCATTTGAATATCCTTCAAATAAACTCACCTCATGAATGTTGTTACTTTTTGATGAAGGAATAAATAAATCATAGTGAGATTAGTTTCAATTTCAAAGAAAGCTTTAATAAGTTCGTCTGTGGTAAGCAATACAAAGTCAAGACTAAAACTAGTCGGATGTGGCAATCCCAAAACTTTCTTCTATCCCATACATGATAATATTTCCTGAAAAATAAAGCATATCAGTGCCTCCGGTTAGGTGATTTACACCAAAATCTAATCAGCAAAAACTTATGTCAAGTTGTAGCTGAAACTGAAGTTTGATTAAAATCCGTGCATTAGTTTTTGAAGTAGAACTACTGCGGAAATCTTAAAAACATCTACATAGCAGTACCACCAGTTGGTCGATTTACACAAAAAACTAACTACACACAATTTATATCAGGGACTAACTGAAACTGAAATTTGATGAAAATTCATGCATTAGTCCTGGAGATACTGTTATTGCGGAAATCGTGAAAAATGCAGCCTTGCAGCGCCACCTGTTCGGCAATTTACACTAAAAACGAAACAGCATTAATTTATATCAGAGACTAACTGAATCTGAAGTTTGGTGAAAATTCGTGCATTAGTTCTTGAGATAGAGCTATTGCGATAATCATGAATAATACCGCATATCAGCGCCACCTGTTTGGGCGATTTACACTAAAAAGTAGCCAGCACCAAATTAAATCAAGGAATAACGTAATCTGAAATCTTATGAAAATCCGTGCATTAGTTCTTGAGATGTAGCTATTGCGGAAATCGTGAAAAATGCAGTATAGCAGCGCCACCTTTTGGGCGATTTACACCAAAAAGTAATCAGCCCCAGCTTTTATCAGGGACTAACTGAATAGAAAGTTTTATTATATTCCGTTCATTAGTTCTTGAGATAGAGCGGCCAGAACATTTTTGTCACAGACAGACAGTCAAACTCACAGACACACAGACAGGCTCACATTTTCTAATAAAAAAAGGAACCTGCCCAGTTAAACTGATGGCACTGAGCTCACAGGCTATTCACACTAATTGTATATTATACTCTTATTTCAAAGAACAATACCCCTCGAAAAAAAAATGAAGAGATTAGCCACCGTTTCCCCTCTTTATACTTAACCAAAAACCCTCCAAATCTAATCAAGGACGCTCCTTAACATAATAAACGGGTAAACCAAATTTGAAGCAAATCAGATAATTCTGCATGAAAAAAAAAACATTTCGCTATATTAAGGCGGGTATTATACCCACCATTTTTCCCCTTTATGCTGAACAAATGAACATTCAAATCTAATCAGAAAAGCTCCTTATCAGAATGAACCTAGAAAAAAAAATTAAACTAAATTAGAACCAACTTATGTAAATTAAGGGGAGGGGATAATTGCCCTCTTTCCGCCTTTTATACTTAACCAATGAGCCTCCAAATCAAATGAAGGAAGCCATATCGCAATAAACTGGTATATCAAATTTGAAGCAAATCGAATAATTCTGTATGAAAAACCCATTTATCTACATTAAGGGGAGACTAACCACCATCCATCCTTTATACTTAGCCAATAAATCTCCAAATCTAATCAAGACAGCTCTTTAACATAATACAACGGTATACGAAATTTGGAGCAAATCGAATAACTCGGCATGAAAAACCCATTAATCTAATTTAAGGGGGGAGGTCTATCCCCCTTTCTTCCTTTTATGCTTAAATAATGAACCTCCAAATCTAATCAGGGAAGCTCCTTAACATAATAAACCGGTATACCATATTTGGATAATTCCGCATGAAAAATCCATCGAATAATTCTGCATGAAAAACCCATTTATCTAAATTAAAAAGGGTGGGGGGTAGCCTCCCCTATCCTCCCTTTATACTTAACTAATGAACCTCAAAACTTAATCAAGGTATCTCCTTAACATAGTAAACCGGTATATCAAATTTGGAGAAAATCGAATAATCCTACATGAAAAACGCATTTATCTTAATTAAGGGGGTAGCCCCCCTTTCCTCCTTTATACATAATAATGATATTCCAAATATAATCAGGGAAGCTGCTTAACAAAATTAACCAGTATACCAAATTTGGTGCAAATCACATATTTTTGCATGAAAAACCCATTTATCTAAATTAAGGAGGGGTCGCTCCCCCTTTCTATTTAAGTAATGAGCTTCCAAATCTAATAAGGGAGGCTCCTTAACATAATAAACCGGTATACCAAATTTGGAGCAAATCGAATATTTCTGCATGAAAAGCCCATTTATCTAAATGAAGGGGCGGGTCGCCCCCCTTTCCCCCCTTTATATTTAAGTAATGAGCTTCCAAATCTAATCAGGGAAGCTCCTTAACATAATAAACCGGTATACCAAATTTGTTGCAAATCCAATATATCTGCATGAAAAACCCATTTATCTAACAAGGAGAGGGCCAACCTTGTTAATCACAGATTTTGATTATTTTAATATATGTTGTAGGGTATAGACCCCTTAGTCTCAGGCTCAACGGATTTTATACAACGCTCGTTAGTTCTTGAGAAACTGGGGGTCTAATATTAGTATATGATTTAAATACTTACTTTGAAACAATAAGGATAGGTTGGGCGTAGCTCAGTTGGGACGACGTTTGTTTGCTGATCGGCGGGCTCGGGTTCGATGCCCGAAAGCACTAAATTTGTTTTTCTTATATTTTGTTTTATAAATATACTTGTAATTATAACTTAATAATCGCATTGTCAATTAAAATTTATACTATTGTATTTCAATTATAATTTTAACCTATTTAATTTTTTTACTTTTAACTAAATAGTTGTATAAAACATCATAAAACTGATAATTTTTTAAAAATCACTTTTAAAATGTATTTCATATATTCAGTATGTATGCAATAATATTGAACAATTGTGTCAATTCGTGATTTTAAAGAAATATCATTTATTCATTGCTTTAACAAGGGAAATCAATACGATGATACTATTACTCTGTTTTTAAAGTAACAAACATAAATATATTAAAAATTAGCATCGGAATTAAATTATAACGGATTTTTTGCATATTAAAGATTTTTAAATTTGTAATATGTATGCTTGCGCTTTCAAATATTTCGTTTTCCCCTCTATCTTTTTTCTGCTTTTATTTTTATTTTATTTGAATAAGTTTTATTTTATCATAACTAGATGTCACCGCAACAGGTTTCTAACGATTTTAGAATTTTTATTATTCAATAATAGATCCAATTTCTTTTTAAATGTCTTTAAAGGATGAGAAATAATAGTTCAAATTAAAAAATGATAAATTTAAGTTTGTTAACATTATAATTAATGTACGATATTAAAATTTTTAATTGAAATTATTAAATTATAATTACAAGTATATTTATAAAACAAAAAAAAATGAGAAAGACAAAAGATGCAGCGTGTTCGGGTATAGAACACGGGCCCGCGGGTCAGCCAGCAAACGCAGTACCAACTGTGCTATGCCCAACCTGCCCTTTTTGTTTCAAAGTAAGTATTTAAGTTGTGTACTAATATTAGACACCCCCCCCCCCCCCGTTTCTCAAGAACTAACGAGTGTTGTATAAAATCTGTTGAACCTGAGAATAAGGGGTCTATACCCTACAACATATATTAAAATAATCAAAATCTGTGATTAACAAGGTTGGCCCTCTCCTTGTAAATTAAGGGGGGGGGGGTCGCCCCACTTTTTCCCCTTTATCCTTAAACAATGAACTCCAAAAACTAATCAGGGAAGCGCATTATCAGAATGATCCTACAAAAAAATTTTAAAGCAATTTTTATCAAGAATTATCGCGTTACGTATATACGTACGTACGTACACACGTACATACAGAAACTTGCGGGCACATAAGCTCTCGGGCTTTGATAGCCTGTGAGCTAATAAACCGGTATACCATATTTGAATAATTCGGCATGAAAAACCCATCGAATAATTCTGCATGAAAAACTCATTTATCTAATATAAAAAGGGGGGGGGGTAGCCTCCCTTTCCTCCCTTTATACTTAAATAATGAACCTCCAAATCTAATGAAGGCATCTCCTTAACATAATAAACCGGTATGCCAAATTTGGAGCAAATCGAATAATCCTACATGAAAAACGCATTTATCTTAATTAAGGAGGGTAGCCCCCCTTTCCTCCTTTATACATAATAATGATCTTCCAAATCTAATCAGGGAAGCTGCTTAACATAATAAACCGGTATACCAAATTTAGAACAATTCGAATATTTCTGCATAAAAAACCCATTTTTCTAAATTAAGGGGGGGGGGGATCGCCCCACTTTCCCGCCTTTATACTTTAGTAATGAGCTTCCAAATCTAATCAGAGAAGCTCCTTAACATAATAAACCGGTGTACCAAATTTGGAGCAAATCGAATATTTCTGCATGAAAAACCCATTTTTCTAAATTAATGGGAGGGGGACTAGCCCCCTCTCCCCCTCTTTATCCTTAATCAATGAACTCCAAAAACTAATCAGGGAAGCGCCTTATCAGAATGAACCTAGAAAAAAAAATTGAAGCAAATCGGATATTTCTATCGAGAGTTATCGCGTTACGTACATACGTACGTACGTACACACGTACGTACGTACACACGTACATACAGAACCGGCGGGCACATAAGCTCTCAGGCTTTGACAGTCTGTGAGCTAAAAACTATTAAATCGTGTTCAGGACCTTCTAAAACATATAAATCTATCGAAAACCGGAAGCCGAAATTTTTCACGAATCCCATATTTTCTTCTTGTAAAGATAGAAGAAAGTAAAAATAACTGCGACAAATTTTTAACGCTTTCCAACAAAGTTGAAAAGTGTTTATGACTTCGGTTTGTCTGTCCGTCTGTCCGCGCTCTAACTCCCGTAAATATGCTCGGATCGTTCTGAAATTTTTGGATGTTAGTGACCTCTACCATAGCACGTTCCCTATTTCAAATGAAGTTTCTATCATGTTTAGTTCATTTACAGGGACAGCCAAAGGTTTCTCGTTACATTACGGCCTATGGGAAAAAATCGTTTAAAATGATTTTTAATGATGTTACATGCTTTCAAACAGAATAAAATTGATATGCATTGATCAAGTGTCCTAAAATAAGCATTCTGTAGAATATGCGGTGCAAAGAATACTTATTATTCATTTACAGGGTCTCACAAAAGAATTTCATTAGAAAATGATATATGGGTGGAGGGAAATGTTTGCGGCGTATTTTAATTATGTTAAGTTATTCATGTATAATGAAATTGATATACATCGCTGAGGTTTACTATTACTATTTTCATGTATAATACGAAGCGCATAGCATTTACAGGGACACACAAAAGTTTTCAGATACTATATTGTATCCGAAGTACTGTACATTAGCGATGATTGCTGGAAATGCATTTTTAATTATGATATGCGATTATATATTTCACTATATTTATACATACTATATGATGTGTATAAATGCTATAATTCACATACAGGGCTACACAAAAAATTCGTAATGGTTACTAGGTATGGGAGCAAATTGCTTAAAGGTGGTTTTTGAATGAGTTATGCATTTTTAAGCTGAACTGCATTTATTTTACTAAGAAATGTTTGTAGAATATAGATAAAATGATATACAGGGTCACGCAAAGAATTGGATACATGACCGTCTATAAATGATAATTTCTGGAAATTTGATTCCAGTAGTTGTGAGAGTATTTTATTTTGAATTAAACTTTAGCTAAATAGTGGCGCGTAATAATGGTACTAGGTTAACTACAGAGTCGTACAAAAGTATACAAGTATGTTTTCATCTATTAGTATAAATTGCTGTAAGAGGAATGTCAACCTGTTATGCGTTTTCTTCCTAAACTAAATTTCCACATTATATAGTATATATATCAGCCTACAGATCAAATACGGGGCTGTTCAAAAGAAGTGGAATACATATTTACTATGGACGGTAACTGCTGAAATAAATTTAAATGTTTTATTCATTTTCTAAAATGTTTACTTAGTTTTCTTATATACCTTATTCCCCTAAATAACGAAGTTTTTTTTAAAGTATTCAGAAAGTGTTGGAAAGTGTTTCATAATATATGCTTAACGCATGATTTTTCTTAGTTGTTAAAGTTTAGATAGATACAAGGAATTGTAATTATGGAATTGGGAAGTTAGAGTGGAATCAATGTAAAGTAAATCGTCACAATATTAAATAAAGATTGTCTTAGACTAAAATACTATCTCAAATTCCAACATTGTGAAAAATTGTCCATGCCGTGTCATCGGTATAGCGCACCGACATTCTACCAACTGAACCACTTGAAATGATACCCAGCCTGGTACTTCTCACTATCATATGTTGGCAAGGCTACAAAAGCGGTAAAAGATGGAATATTTTTCCGTGAGCCCAAACTCTGGGGCAAACACGAAAGGGCCAGGCTGGGTATCTTTCAAATGGTTCAGTTGGAAGAATGTCGGTACACTATACCGATGACCCGGGTTCAAGACCCGGCTTGGAAATTGTATTACTCAGTTGGCTGTACGCCTTTTAAGCAATTAAAATTTGAGATATTATTGAATGCAAGGCGTGAGAAATATTTTACAGATAAATTTCCAAGAATTATGCAGGGCGATTCATAAATATCGAAACAATATGCTATTTCTTTAAATGTTGCACTTAGACACATACTTCCAATTGCAAAGTTTCATAAAAAGGGCAAAATTTCATGACATAAGTAGCAACTCCATGGGGGGGGGGGGGGAGTCTATTTGAGAAAATACAAACACTAAATATTTATACTGCCCCCGTAGAGTAAAATGTCCAATTAGGAAATTTTTCCAAATCCATTCCTGAATTAAACACACACACACACACACACACACACACACAAAAAAAAAAAAAAAAAAAAAAAAAAAAAAAAAAAAACCATCTCGATTTCTTGAAAACTAGCAGCAATATTAAAATCCAAAATTCGTGACTTACACCATTTACTCAAGACTCTGAGAGATGAGTCACTGGCTCCTTTTGAATGCAAGATAGGGATCATCCACAAATTGTACGTTAATAAAAATCGATTTAAGGCAGTGCCTATCCTTTGGACATAAAATAGCAGCGTATAGATTTTACGGTAATCTTGCTTTCAAAATATGCTGGAAGTTTGCTTTAGAGGTCTGCATGAGATTTAGAGGACCAGATTGTCTACTCCCACTGAATACATTTTGGTAAATTTCAGGACTGGATATTTTCGATAGCCTCATAACGTAATAATTTTTCAGCCCACACCTAACCCTCTCGCTGCGGAGCCCGAATTTTCCTCGGGGATGCATTTTTTCGTCTAATTAACCCTCCTTGATCATTCCCACCAGTTATTTTTTAATGTAAATTTTGCTTATTTCAACGGAGCATTTTCCCGATTAAATTAAACAAAAATTTTTGTTTTAAAAAACCGGTGACAAAAGAATAAAAATTCTTAAATACACAATTTTTGAAGTTATTTTGATAAAACAATTACGCAGCCAGAGGATTAAACGTGAATGTCATATACATGAATTATTATTTTTAAAATAATTTTATTATCTCAAAATACTTGTAAAGAGAAAAAAAAAGTTTATTTGGATTTTTTTTTTTGTAATTTTCATTTAATTTTCATGTATTTAATTTTAATTTTTAATTTTTTTATACTTAATTTTTTTGTGTTACTATTTATGTATTTCAAGTGATAGGTAGTTAAATAATTTTTTACTACCAAAATTTTGCAAACATTCAACTAGTTAATTTTTATCCAAACTCAACACAAATACATTGGCTTGATCCACTGTGCGTGCATCATTACGACAGGAAATAACCGTTCGCATTTCTTAAGGATGATTCGAGAGTATGCTAATACTACCCTTTATTGAAACAAGTGACCACATTGACACCTCACTAATGCGCTTTCTGCATTTTTAAATGCAATATCCACCATTTTAGGGAAACACATCCTTGAATAGAAATTAATTCAATAAATAAGTTAATTCCGATTAACATAAAAATACTATTACCAATTGTGGTTTTGAATTACTCGATTCATAAAACAGGCAAATTTTTTCAACTAGTGATTCAGATATAAGTGTAATTAACTGTTAGCCTTTTTTTTTTTGTCTCTGCACTAAAAAAAAAAATAAATAAATAAAAAACTTCTACAACTAGCATCTAGAAAATAAATTGTGGCTCTAGAAATAATAGTTCCATGTCATCATTATAAATTCTAGTTCACTTTGCTAGAGAATTCTAGTTCCCTTTGCTAGAGAATTCTAGTTATCCTTATTAAAATTCAAGGGCGTTTTCCTAAATCATCGTGGTCAAACTTATTTTAAAATCTCTACAAATAAATGCTAACACAAGAAGTGAATTTAATAACTATAATTCTAGTATATAATTTTTTTTTTTTTAATGAAGTCATAATTTCTCGCAATTCAAACGATTCATACTATAATGTATTGTTTCATTACGTAGAAAACTATAGAATGGAAATTCTCGATCATTTTGTCTATTCAGTTTATTTGTTTAGCTTATTCGCGTAACTCGTAAATCTATATTTCTAGTTTAGGGAGTTAGAGAATGACTACCTATACCGTTTTAGATGAACGCGGAATATTTTTTCTGTCAGAATGAGAGGGGTTTTAACACTGATTCACCCCCCTCTCTTTCGCTGAAATAATGTGTTGTAGTGTTGGAATAATGTTATCATGCGAAATGCTGTCTCAGCGAATCAAACAATATAAAGTAGTAGCTGAATAAATGTTGGAGATGCAATAACATCGCTTTGGGAAATGCTTACACATGTCCACATCGTTTGAATATATTCGCTGTGTATTTATTATATTTACGACAAATATTGTATAAGGGGAGGAAAAATTAATAGTTTTACAGAACACGATTTGACATTTAAAAACCATATTAATTTAAGAAAATATTACCTAAATGATTTAAAATTCCATAACAAGTGGCTCTCAAAAATGTATATCTCGTGTTCCCCTGGAGCTATTACATAGACCTAGATCTAGAATATCACTTTTTCTCTCCAAGATTCTTGCTTAAAAACAAAGAACTGATGCAAACAAACACTATTTTATTTTACATTTAATACAATCTTTAAGGATAGAAAACGTATTTATAAGATGAATTCATATAAGTATCCTTGCTACCAAATAAAATTTTTATGTTATTTCGTTCAGACCCATTTGTTAGTCATATTCGTCATCTAATATGTTTTGTAAAACATTGAATTAAAACTTTTAAATTATGTGTATACATATTTATATAACTTTAATTCCTCAGATTTTACAGTCATACCGGACAACTATGGTTCATAGTAAATTATATAATTAAAGAAGTGTGATTAATTAATAGTCTGTTGAATAAGTTGAAATAGTATGTCATTGCAATAGGCACATTTTGTGAAATGGTCCGAGTCAGGTCTTGATAAAGAATTTTATCTTCGATGATTTTGGTATATATGACAGATTAGATGGTAACGAACCTGGCAGTCAGCTGAAAAACAAGCACAGAGTTTGCGATATCCATATCACACACTTCGATGCAATATGAAATTGTTGCCAAACCGATTACTGATGATGTGCATTTAAGTAACTGGGAAGCCATTCATTTCACAATGTAGCAAGCCATGCGATGTTTCTATGGATTCCCTCGCAATCTTGTGTGCTAGCTAATTGGCACTTTCGTTATATGTACCATCTAATCTATCATATATACGACGGCGTAAAAATTCGTTGTCAAAATGTGATGATGTCTCTAGAACTATAAGGATTTAAGTTATTTATATTACCCTTCAACATAAATATTAATCAGCATCGCATTAAATCCGTGAAACGTTTTTAATGTATTATGAATATCCTTTCAGTATTGAAATTATTCCATATTCAGCTTTTGAAACTGCTCTAAAAGAATCGAATTTAATGCTGTTCTCAAATCGAAAGGGGCAAATTTCTGACATAAGTTTTAATTTATTTTTGTTCGAAAATGCATGAAACTAGCTGGTGTTGTTGTTCAGAAACTATGTAATTGAGCTGTTTTTTCCATTTTCTTTGCAAGTGCAATAGATATTTCTGAAAATTGTGTCAAAGTGGGCATTTTGAACCGAATTTCCGAGCGAAGGAAGAAATAGCACTCAAGAGCGAGCTTAAAACGTTTTTGCCACGTGATTAAAACGGCTTATAGCTCAATAGGTAATTGATTGATCAAAAAATGAAAAAAAAAAAAAGTTCAATTCCAAATCACAACCATGGCCAGGCATTATAATTTTATACCTTTCCGTTAAAAAATGAATTTGTAAATATGTCAAAACGTTTTGCGCTTGTTGAGCAGAGCAGTTAAGAACAGCCTTAATTAATTACATCTGCTATTCAGCATGAATAATTTCAGTATAGCCTATTGATAATAGGAATTCGTAAAATTTTATCCTATAGAAACTTTAAACTTCATCTTTTAACACTAACATTTAAAGAACTATCACGGATTTTAAATCCATATGTTACACCGCAACATTTAATAATATGTATTTTTAAAAGCAGAGAATAGTAACTGAGCGATTATAAAATATGTTTAATCTATTAATCAAACTATGATGCGTAGATTATTCGTTATTCATTTCTTAGTCAATAAGAGCGTCAAAATTACTGATAAATCTAAAGCGGAGAGCATTGGCTTTGTGATTATCTTTAATATACAGGGAGATTAATAAAGATCGAAACGATAGACAATTTCCTTAAATAATGCCTTTAGACATAAACTTCCAATCGCAAAATTTCATAAAAAAGGTGCAAAATTTGATGAGATAAGTTCATAGAGGGTGGTGGTAGTGTGTGTGTGTGAGTGGAGGGGGGGGGTATTTGAAAAAATGCGAAAACTAAATATTTATATGACCCCCGTAGTGTTTAATTTCCAATTAGGAAAATTTTCCTTATCCATTCCTGAATTAAACACAAAAAATTCCATTTCATAGGTGCAAAACTCACAAAGATATATATGCCTGTTTAAATAATTCGACATGTTTTAAGGGATTAGACAAAAGTCGAAATGCGTGTAATCCAAGAAACACTGTTTCTTTAAGAGTTCCAGGAAATATGTAAAAAATACATTTAATGAGTTCGGATTTTTTTTTCTTTTTTTGTGATGGTTCACCATATAATTTGCAAAAAAAAAAAAAAAAAATCACACACTAAAATTTCTCATGAAGTTAAAAAAAAAAAAAAATTAAAACTATTTTTGTTTTTTATTCGGGATTAATTAAAATTGTTATAACTCGAAACATTATTTGTCGAATTTCAATTTTTTATTTAATTAAAGTTATTTTAGTAATTTTAATTAATTTAGTTTATTTAGTAATTTTATTTAATTAATTTTTGTTTCGTCTATATCTTAAAAAATGGCTCAGTTATAGCATTTTGAATTTCTAGCGTGGCAGACATTTTGAAACGTCCTGAATTTTGTCACGCGATAAAAGGCGTATTTATGAACCGATTTGGATGTAACTTCGTTTATACATAGTACCTACCAATGTCTCGACCAAGTTCGTTGGCCAGCTTCATCCGCCATCTTGTTTAAAAATGGCGGCCATTTAAATTTTTAAGAAAATTTTAAATTTGAAATGTGGTACCAAAAAATTGAAAATTGAAAAAAATATTTTTTCTTTATATGTTTGACCTTGATAAAAAGATTCGGGAGCAGTTTTTGTTTCGTCCATATCATAAAAAATGGCTGAGTTATAGCATTTTGATTTTCTAGCGTGGCTGACATTTTGAAACGTCCTGATATTTGTCACGTGATAACGGGCGTATTTATGAACCGATTTGGATGTAACTTCGTTTATACATAGTACATACCAATGTCTCGACCGAGTTCGTTGGCCAGCTTCATCCGCCATCTTGTTTAAAAATGGCGGCCATTTAAATTTTTAAGAAAAATTTAAATTTGAAATGTGGTACCAAAAAACTGAAAATTGAAAAAATATTTTTTTCCTTATGTGTTTGACCTTGATAAAAAGTAAGAAGAGCAAGAAAGATACAAGTCAAGATGATAATAATGAAAAATTGGATTACGCGTAACGCAGACGTTCTTTACAAACTACTCGAAAAAAGTGGAAGTGTAATTGGCTTCGTTGCATCATGTGTTTAAATGTAGTTACATAAAGACTGTACTTTTTCGACCCTTTTTCTGTAGATTGCAGTAGAAAAAACAGGTCTCTTAACTCATTCGGGACCATAGGTGCATATAGGTACCTTCATAAAGAGCTTACAAAATTTGTTTTTGGCACCAGTAAAAAAGTAATTTTTGCTTTGTTTAATTAGATCATTTTCATGGTTATTAAAATAAAGGTAACTTTTTAAAAAGTGGTACCAACGGAATAAAATTTGTGTAAAAGCCACTGGTCCCGAAAGGGTTCACAAATAAATTATGTTAAATTATGTAAACACAATTTTACTTTTTTTTCTTTTCCCTTTCTAATACATTGATGATACGTTGTTGCTGAAATAACAATTAAAATTTAATGTAAAAAAAATAATTCTGTAATTTTAATAGTGAAAGTAGGTAACAATTATTAATTTGAATCTACTAATACGTTTCATTGTACTCATTTAGTTTCTTTTTGTTATTACATCGTTAATTATAGTCGGATGAATTTTTTTTTAAATATTTTTATTTATAATTTCATTCTGTTCTTATTACAAGCGCGGCATAACTACCGCACAAGTCCGTCGTCTCAGCCTGAATGTACGGGTGACACGCCGCAGTGTAATGTTTTAGAAAAAAATTGTTAAAAAATATTAATAATTTGTTTTGAATTTTTTTTGTTGCAGTACACACGTTGTATATTTAACATTAAATAGCACAGCACGATTTTTTTTTTTTTTTTATGTCCACCAGGGGACTTTATACACAAATTCAAAGAAATGTGCGGCATAAATCCCGGAATTACCCTATGTGTCAATGGGCAATATTTCAGGAAATATCCATTTGTTACGATCTTTATGAATAACCCTGTACTTTACTTTTCATTTAATTACTTGCATATAACATATATTGGCTACGTGGCAACCCATTGTATTGCATTTTAAATTTTATGAGAGGTTTGAATTATTTGTGAGGAAAGAAATTTAATTTTGCATACAGTCTTTTCGAAATATTTGTCTCGAAAAAATTAGTTTAAATTATGTTTTTGTTTTTAGATTTTTTTTTTCTGAAAAAAAACGAAGTTGTTGAGAAGGTAGTTGGCAATTCAAAGGAAAAGTTTTAAAATTGGTTAAAACATTTGGTTGAATGTAAAACTAAAATAAAGTATGATAAAATAATTTTTAAAGGACAATTTTTTGCAGTGTATTTTTGTTATCTCTAGAACACACTATTTTTTTAAGCTTGAATAATATCTGAATTGTTTTTTCTTTTCCTTCTATATATAAAAAAACGTTTTGATTTGGAAATGGACCAATGAAAATCTGCGTAGATATTCCCGGCACATTGGCATCCAATTTGAATCCTTAAGCATGGCCTTTCTTCGTTAATATTAAAAAAACTGTTGCACAAAAAAAAAATAAAAATCGGTAGTATTATAGAGAAATGTTTGATAATCACGCTGATGCAGACAGATTTCAAATCGAAGAATCATTTTAAGAGATATTTAATGCTAAAGTTGGACAAAATCGTTCCATTAAAAAAGTTTTATTGGAGCAAAAACTATACATGAGAATTTAATCATTTTTAAATGATTTTATACGTTATAAGATCCAGGTGAACAGATTGCATTTATTTTTTTATTTGACTCATTTTTTGAGGTTTTATTTCTATTTTAATTTCAAATTTTCAGCATTTCGAGAAGTATTTTTTATATATTTTAGAAAATGTTATTAATTAAACTGCTGCCAATTGTATAAGCAGCGCAAACAATAATGTTTACTTCAAATTAAAAATTTATTTACACGTGACTATTATAAACAGAAAAAAAGTTTTAAAATTAGAATTAAATGATTACATGTTAAAAGCAGGAAAATTGTGTCATAAGAACCATATTTACACTTGAAATAATGCTGAAATAAAAAAATCATTATTATGCGTTAAAACTTGGAAATGGAAGAAATTACGTCATATTTAAAATGCCCAAAAATATGGCAAAACTATTTTTAAATTGAAAAATATATTTGCTCGAGATATTTTGATATAATCTTTTCAACTATTCTTCGTGAATTCGAAGACAGCGCAAATAATATTTCCTTCTAACAACAAAAGTATCATCACGTGAATATTAATAAGATAAATAAACCTTTGGTGTAAGTTACGTCAGATTTAAAACGATACATTTAAAATGAATTATTTAAAAGAACTATCTTATAGGCTGTTAAAAAATACCGGGAGACAATGACACTGTTTACTTAATTCATTTTACATTAGCTTATTTTCAAACGTTTAACTATTTTTTTTAAATTAAATACGAAAACAGCCATTGTACCTCTTAACATAGCAGCAGATTTGGTCTTAAAAATCCCCAATCCTAGGTAAATGAATGGAAACCCTTTTACAGAGAGATCGCTACTGTTTTTTTTTTTTTTTTTTTAAATTTTAATTCAATATTTTTAAAGCCGATCAAATTAGCGTGCTTTTTGGATCTTGGCGTGCCTGAACGGGGGTTGGCGAGCGTAGCTCGTAGGGGTTCAGAGCTCCCTAGTATTATACAAAAAAATTCTCATTCTATTAATAATAATAATAATAATAATAATAATAATAATAATAATAATAACAAAATACGGCACTACTTGATTATCCCGTCGACTAATTTCGCCAAATTATACAAATCGTCAAACTATTCGCTAAATTATACAAATTTACGTAATTTTTTTGTATAACGAAAGAACAATTAAATTAATAAAAAATTAATAAAAATACAAATAAAAAGTCGAATTAAAAATCTCTTGTTGACGTTACAAACATGTGTACCGTGTTTAATGTCAAGCGAATGTGACGTTTACGATCAAACATTATTGGCATTTAATCTTATAGTTTGACAATAGTTTTTCGGTCGACGGGATAATCAAGTAGTACCCAAGATACTTTTAAAATTTGTAATGAGAAATGACGTAAGTAAAAATATTACTAAGCACTATTTTGCTTTTTTCTCCACAATAATACAATAATTTAGTGTCTACTATTACAAAAATTTAATAAAAACTATGACAAAATACTATGTCAAAAACTAATTTAAATGCTTAAGATTAAAAGTTGTTAAATGAAAAATGGCGCCAGTAAAAATATTATTAATCAGTATTTAGCTTTTCTCCACAACAATAAAATAATTTAGTTACTACCATAACTAAAATTTAATATAAACTAAGAAAAAATTGTATGTCGAAAAATAATGTGAATTTTATTATTAAAAATTGTTACGTCATTTTAATGAAATATATGGAAATGATATTCTTAAGAAACTATTTATTACGAATGGAGCAGAAAGTTTCATGCTACTATAATAAAAAAAAAAAACACTTCAAAATTAAAAAATTAAATTATTCATCTGTAAATGCGTATCCATCGTTTCCTTGGAGTTATATTAACTGCGTTTTAAGAACATTTAATGTTTAGTAAGTGGTTAGAAATACTTTTTCAAACATTTGTGTACAAACATGCGTAGGAAATAATGAACAGGACATAAAATATTAAGTTTTGCGAAGAAGTGCAGGTCTCATCTCTGATTTTATTATTCTAAATTTTAATAATTAATATGAGGTTTTTCATTTAACAAAAAAATTAAGAACAATATATTTATTAACTTTTATGAAACTACTTAATTCTTCCTTAAAAACACCATTTGAAACAAGTTTTCAAATATTTCAAATCCATGTATTTTATTTACATTTATTTTCGAACATATGTCTACTAAAATCAGCAAAGGCAAAAAAAAAAAAAAAAAATCTCATAATGAAAATTCTGTAGATGAGAGTATAATTTTAAGGGGACCGGGAAAGCCCTATCTCCGCCATGTTCAATTCACCAACTTTATGTACCTTTTTCTCAGAAATGGTGAAAGATAGAGGTCTAGATTTTTAGACTAGTTAGAATAACATGATTTACGTATTTTAACAGACCGTTTTCTTTCTAAGTGAAACTAAAAATTAGTTATTAATTATTTATTGAAAGTCCTTTTTAAATTAGCATTTTTAGTAAGATTTCACTGCCTAAAATAAATGAATCCCAACAAATCATTAAATCCCTGCGTTAAACTATATAATATAACATAATATAGCTATTAAAAAAAATCTGAGTTCTTCAGTTTAATAGATATTGAAAAAAGGAAAATAAACATGAAAAATGCAAGCTTTGATAAAAAGTCAATTAAAGATTTAAATGGCCATTAAGCTGTGAAGTACTCTTAGAAAAGAATGAATAATTTCAACACTTATATTTTTTATATATAAACATGTGTGACACATCGTTGGAAAGATAAAAGTTTAAAGTATTTAATGATATAAAAAAAAATAAAAATCGTTTTTTTGGTTGAATTTTGCTTTCCCGGTCCCCTTAACCCTAAGTTCATAAGATGTCGAATTACCTTATACTTTAAACTTATCACTTTCTGGAGGAAATGTTGAAACAGTAAAGTGTAAAACACCAGACTTAGAGCATAGTTTACGTTTAACAGAAAAATGCAGTTCCTATTTAAATATTTAAATGCAGTTAATTAAAAAGTATGTTGGGCAGATCCAGGTCCATTTACCGGTACCAACTTAACTACCCAAACATACATTGAAGTGGGGGAAAATAATAATTGGGTAATGGGGGTAATTACCCAAAAAGAAGAAAAGTAATTAGTAATTGGAAGTTAACTATTCCACAATTACTGTACCTGAATTATTATAGTGGTTATTTAAAACATTATAATTTATAAACAAACATTTGTGATCGTAATTATATAACAATGGTCCTGGCTATTCCTGATAATTAAACTAACCTTAATTACCTTAAATTGAGGCGGGAGGAAACACATCTCGAAAACGCCCCAAGCTGCGTTGTGTAATTTTAGTGAAAAATAGCGTATAGACCGCGCAGTTGTATCTAAATAAAACCTATCTAAACTACGCATAAATAACATCATAAAGCAGACTGACATCTGAAATAAAACTTACATTAAAGTAAAACAATGGACTCATGTTGTATTAAAAACATAGCCAAAAGTTAAAAATGAACAAAAGGTTTATTTACATTTAATTTACATATTTACAAAAAATAAAATAAACAAAATAGAATTGTGTCACAAGACACCCGCGTTCCAAAGAGCGAAATTGCATTAGTAATTGCATTAAATTTACCATTTAAATTATCATTACAAATATTAACTAATTGCTTGAGTACCATAAATTGTACACCCCTAACACAAAATAAATTATTAAAACATCGTGAATACAAAAACGTTAAAGAGAACAACCTTCTGTAGAGGGGGATCACTCGTGGTTAAGGTCGCACACGAATCCTTGGCACATTGAGTGATCTTTCTTTCACACTCTAAGAAAAGTTCACTTATTTGAAACACTTAATGTTGAAAGCAATGTCCGAGGACGGTTGATCATGGGACCATCCCTTAACGGGAAAACACGACCCCAATAAGTCGTCATCGTTGTAGAATTTCCTTTTAAACACTTAGGAAATTGGAGCTGAACTCAATCATTTAAAACCATACTGGTTTGAGAGCTGGAACACATCTCTTGAAAACATCATTGTCTGGGAGCTCGCCTTCATCTCTGTTCAGACATCATAGTTCAGGAACTCGCATCACTCTCTTTATTTCTAAGACTTCATATTTTAAGAACTCGTATCGGAATCTTTATTTTAAGTCATCATGGTTCTGGGACTCGCATCGAACTTTATTTTTAGGACTTCATAGCTTAGGAGCTTGTCTCGATCTCTATTTATTTTTAGGACTTCATAGTTTAAGAACTCGGATCGGAATGATATTTTTTAAGTCATCATGTTTCTGGAACACAAACTGAACTAATTGTAACTTCTTCCTTCAGTTACGAAATCACCTCGTGAAGACAATATGGAGGAGGGTCCTCCGCCCCCTTCGTCGAATGGTCGGTCAGCCTTGCTGACCCCCTCTTCTACCTTCAACCTGCAAACCTCTGATTCGGTATTGCACTTTTTCCGGGGTATACCGTACGCCGCCCCCTGAGCGTCAGCGATCTTGGTTTCTGGACCCCGAAACTCGCCTGTGTGGTCTGTTTTATTAGGTACCCTAAATAACGTAGCATCCCGTCATAAATTCGACTTGGCATTTTATGTCAAGCTATTGTTAGGCTTGTAGACTCCGTGTCTCGCTAAAAAGATCCCCTCTACAGGGTGGCTACTAAATACTGTTACACTCCAAAAAATACTAATTAATTTTAATCGTTTGGCAAAAAATTTATTTCTCTATTTTAACGTTTGTTAATCTTGTATTAGTGCAAACGAATTTTGTTATAAAGCAAATATTTAAAATTATTTTAAAGAGGGAAGCCAAAAGAATGATGATTAAACAGCTCTTTGATCGCAGATTTTCCGCTGGTGTAAACTTTAAGCAATTAAAATGCCTTGATTTTAATGTAACATTACTATATAGAACTATAAATCGATGATTGGATACTAATAGCTATGTAAAGATTGATCTAGGCCTGGAAGTCCACGCTCAGTTCGCACAAAAGAGCGCATCAAAAGAATTCGGGAAAAAGTGTGAAGAAATCCACAACGTTCTGCAAATAAAATGGCTGCAGAAGAGAAAGCGAGAGCAGAACTATGCAAGTTATTATAAATGAAGATCTGGGTTATGTTCCTTATCGCAAAAGAAAAATTCAAGGTTTGACTGCTGTACAAAGAATAAAAATATTACAAAGAAGGAAGAAATTAATGAAGCGGCATGGTAGGAAAAGTGTTGACAGACTAATATTTTCTGATGGGAAGCTATTTTGCACTGAACAGTGTTATAATGCTAAAAATGATATCATATACTCAACAACCCTCCAGAATATACTTGAAACCTTTCGAACTGTTAAACGCTTTCATAACAAGAATTCTGTTATGGTTTGGGCTGCAGTGTAAAACAAGGGAAAATTGCCTTTGAAGTTCATCGATAAACGGATAAAAATCGATGCGAATATTACAGACAGGATATATTGGATACACATTTATGCCACAAGCTGAAAGGTTGTATCCCAAAAATAATTGAATATTTCAGAAAGATTGTACACCTTCGCACCGAGCTAAATCAACACAGGCTTGGCTCCCTGTCTATTGTCCGAACTTTATCATGCAAGAAGTTTGGCCACCTTCTTCACCGGATTTAAATCCTGTAGATTATTGCATCTGGGGGATTTTAAAAGCTAAAGTAAATAGTAACAAACACAGAAGTTTGGACTCTCTGAAAGCTTCCATATTGCGTGAATGGTACCGATTACCTCTTAAAATGAATCGTGCCGCAGTCGGACCATGGCATAAGAGATTATCTTTGGTAATCCATAAAGAAGGCGGTCAATTCGTGTAAAATTATTTTCCGGTAAACTTTCATCTCTGATGTTCATCTTATTAGTGTAGTATCATTTTATATTTTATATTTGTAAAATAAAATGACTGAATATTTGTAACAGTATTTAGTAGCCACCCTGTACAGATAAGACTCACTGTGCAGTCCTTCTCTTATTAAGACTTTACAGCGTAGATACATATATGAGTATATTTATATTAAATAATAATAATAATAATCAAAATACATATATGTAAGACACACTCTAAATATATATATGCATTTTATAAAATAATAATAATAATCAAAATATATAAATAATAGTATTTTTTATGACAATAAAATAAAATAACAACCTGCTGAAGTGGTATCAAGGGTATTTATGTCAGTTACATGATACACTTCCAGCAGTGTTCGCTGTTCATTTATCATTCTCTATGTCAGTTTATAATATACTTAACAGTGTTTCATTTTGCATTGTTTTAATTAAGATAGAATTCATTATTTCATAAGTGGTAAGGAGTAATTTTTGAATTCAAATATTTTTCTGAGAAAGAGTTTATGCTTACATTGAAACTAAATAATTAGTATTCTAAAGACATGTATAAATCTGAATTTACTAGTTTCTCTGAAAAATAACTGTATACATGTGTCCATTTTACTTACCCATCATACGTAGTATAGGGTAAGTCTTGTAATCGTTTTAAAAATGGAAATTTTTTTTGACGGATTTACACGTTTCAGACACTGGAGATTCCGAAAAACATATTTTTAGAAAAAAAAATTGTCCGTCCGTCTGTATGTCTGTGTGTCTGTAATCGCTCTATCTCCCGAACAAATTGAGATAGAGACTTGAAATTCGGTGTGTACTTAGGTAGTAATAATGGGACGAAGCCTATTGAATATCAGTAACCTCGATAAAACGGAACTATTTTTTTCGGACTTTTGAAATATTCGCTCTGATAAAAGGTATACAAAAATTCTGGAAATTTTATTTGAAGAAGTGAATATAAAAGACAACAAAGAAAACATAAATTTTGCATCCTGAATGAACTCGATCGGATAATTTGTTGCCGAGATATTTGTAATTCTATTTTTCACACTGTTCGATTTTTCATGACCCTGTATTTCATTCAAATTTCAATTTAAAGATATATTTTAATTGGAAATAAGACACTTAATCAGACGCAGTAAACTGTTGGTTAAAAGGATTATAATTTTTCGAGTTATAAGGATTTTGTTTTTACGCAATTCGGTGCTACTCGATTATCCCGCCGACCA
This sequence comes from Maratus speciosus, assembly GCA_963932465.1. Classification (NCBI taxonomy): domain Eukaryota; kingdom Metazoa; phylum Arthropoda; class Arachnida; order Araneae; family Salticidae; genus Maratus; species Maratus speciosus. The sequence continues at coordinate 255,797,178 of OZ010790.1, forward strand.
AAAATCTATCGCCAAACCATACCTATAAGGGAGTTGCCGTGTGTGTGTGTGTGTGTGTGTGGGGGGGGGGGGCACAGTTCTGTCGCCAAATATCGACAAGTTTGTCGCCAACCTGGCGGTATATCGCCAAATTTGGCGGCCAAAATGAGTCGCCAAATGTGGCGCCAACTTGGCGATATCTCTAGTATTTCGCCAAATTCCCATAGACTTCCATTGTAAACCTATCGGGATTACTTGCTTACAGAAAATCAACAAATTGAGATATTTTAATGCAACAAATAGTAATATTAGCTTAAGGGGTCTCAGGACTCTTAAAGCTTTAAAATTTTCGAAATTTTAATTTTTTTAGATGTTAAACTATCTTTTCTGAACATTTTGATATAATTGTTTCCTTGAAATTCCTATTAGAACTGAAGTTATGGCTTTTACATTTATACACGTTCAATAGCTGAAGTGTCGTTTCGGAAACTTTGAAGCCATTTTTCTTTAAATGACGTTTTTGGGCATAACGCGCACGATATCTCAAAAACTTATGAATATTTTTTTCATGAAATGTTCAAAACGTATGTTTCATGTTAGTCTGTATAAACTGAACCTAAAACTTCCTTTTTATTGTTCAAAACAATATTTTTTTAGGTGATTACACTGTTGAAATTTTCGTAATTTTGCATTAGCTAAATACAACTTTGTATTAAAAATATAAAAAAAAGCTTTAAATACAAATTTATTTAGGTTCAAGGTAATTATTACAATCTGAAGTATAAGTAGGCACCAAAATTTTCATTCTAGTTGCAATACTTATTTTGTAATCGCGCGTAAGCTGTTATGCCTATTTTTTGCTCGTCAAATGTGTAACAGTTTGGAGCCCCCTGTAAATGCTAATTCTGCATCTTATAAATTTTTAAATACATGAAATGAAAGAACATACTTATATATTTCATTCCAATTAAAATTGTGTCTTAATATCAAATACATTTTAAGATATTAAATGTTGAAAATGGTCCCCCTTTTTTTTTTCATTTTTTCCAATTTTAAGATTCCTGAGACCTCTTAAGGGCTTATATTAATTATATTTAAAGGAGTCCAAATAAAATAAATTATGAATAAAAGTAACATGGTACAATGCTTAGCAATTATCACATGTTTTATTTTCATATTTTATATTATCTATATCCATGATGGGTAAGTATTACGGTGGACCCCAACGACTAGTTTGATTTTGAATTTTTCAGTTACTTATGATTTATCTTAATTTAAAAGTATAATGAAAGCTGCATTTTGTTATTTAGTTATTGATTTGTTTGCAAAATAAATAATCTATTAATTTAAATAAAGTTAAAATAGTTAAAATAAAAATAATTTTTATTAATCTTTTGCCTCATTTATATATGCATCTCTTGTAACAAAGGTAAGATAACTTACAAAATTAAATTTGCATTAACGTTTAAAACTTAACACAAGAAAATCACTGCGTTATACACATCGGATTTCCCCACGCTTTTAACTAACCACTTCCGGCAGCAGAAATTGAGGAAGCATTCGACTTTACATAATTAGAATGTAATTAGAACAGAACTGACATTTAGAACACAACTGCATTCTCCACCTTAATGTGTCTATACAACAGTCAGTATCTAAACAAATCCTCAATGTCTCATATCAGTTTACAACAATATTATACATATTTCATATCGCAAAATTTTACAAGACGAAAAATCTCTTTTGTATCTATTTATTTTATAGTATTTTAATCATCGTTGTTCTTAAAACATGCATAACTTTTTTTTTTTTTTTTGTATCGCATAAAAGAATATTGCTAACAAAAAAAGTCATCATCTAACTTAATATTCAAAAGCACATATATCAGAGTTGCTGAATTGCAAATAATAATGCAACTCTCATTTAAAACCGGATTTTAAAAAGTCGTTATAATGATGTTAAACTGAAACAGTATTTATAAAAATGAAAATAATGATCTCAGAAATATTTAATATTAATATTTTTCTGTAAATAGTTCCACATAATTTTCGTTCTTAAACTAAATAATCTACAAAAATTTGTTCGGCAAGCTTCCATTATAATCGGTATTCCATTTCTTCAGCGAAAAAAAGTTTAAAACTTTAGTTCATTATTTTGATTATTATTGTTTGGAAACTGCATTTTATTCTGAAAACAGCAGGGATGGGGTCTTGAAGCAAGATCATCCCGGAACCAAATTAATGAGGTAGGATATATCTACATTAAAGAGCGGATATTACATATTTAAGCTGAGGCTTTTGTATTTTATTTAAATTGAGTCTTTTTATATTATGTACTAAATGTGATAATGGTATATGCCGTATAAAGCAGAGTAATACATTTTATCTGAATGTGTTTTGTAATCGATTTTGGTTATTCCAATTTTACATAAGGTTTGCCAGAATGGACATTTCTTAAAATTATGAAATTACAATTCGTATCAAACTTAATAGTAGTATTTTATTTAGTTTAATGGCTGTCGTTACGTGTTTACAGAACGTGAACATTTTTCTTTTGGAATTTTCTGTTTTAAATTGGAATTTCAGAATTTAAAAAAAAGCGAAACTAATACCGTTTAAACACTGTTTGACATGACTTTTAAAACAAAAATTGATTAATTTCTGCCACCGGAAAATAATAGGCGTTTTTAGATAAAGTTTTTAATCCAAACTTATACTACAAACTTTCCGTCTTTTATCTTTGTGAAATGAAGATTTTCCCCTCACGTTTTTTTAAGTGTACCATTTTATGTTCTTATTTTAGTATCTCTTTAGTACTATGGTTAGACCCCTTTTTTATTGCTCCTTAAAGATTTGTTACACAAATACTTATCCACAGGTAGTTTCAGTTGCCTTGCAACTAGGCATGCCATGAATTAATGAATTGACTACTGTTTCCTATAAAAGGCAGTTTATGATACTACATGTATAACATATTACCTCTTACTCGTGACGTCGTTGACGTACCATTAAAAGAAAGATAAATGCATTAAGTAAAACATTTCACTGACGATAATTAAAAACGTATATAATTGAGCAACTGTTTATCACAATTTATAGTAAACAATCTTTGACATATCTTTGAAACATCAAAAATGTTTTAGTAACTATAGTGCACGAGTGCGCAGTGCCAAGGTGTACAAGAGCGCTCAGTACCAAAGTGTGCAAGTTGGCGCAACTACTTTTAGAAAAAACTACTACTATTGCCAAAGCACGATTTAAAATAAAGGTTATATAGCCTTTGATATATTACCTTTTTTATATACTGACTTTTTAGGAAGCAGCGTCACTGGAAAATCATTAGAATTTATATTTGTTTTACCACATATGTCAGTTGAATTACAAAACACTGAAAATGAGAGGAAGGAGAATTGGTTTCATTAGAAAAAGATTTTTCAGAAAATTCAGAAAGGCTATGTAAAGAAAAGAGGCATACTCAAAGTGAAATAAAGTTTCGCATCAATTTCAAGATCTTCATTTTACGTCAAATTAACAGACTTATTACCGTATCCAGAATTATCTGTGTTGCGATACTGTAATAAAAGAAGCATAAAGGTTTGAATTTTTAAGCAGTTCGCCACACAAAAGGCAGCTTTAAGATGACGCTGTAGAAAAATCTGAAAACCTTTACCAAAAAAGAGTAAAACATATGAATCCGCAAACTGCACCAAAGAAAAAACTATGCATACGTCCAGGTTGATCAGAAATTTATACAGAACCAATTGTAGAGGATTAGATCGAGTGCATTTCTTTCAAAGACTGGTGACACAAAGAGTGCGCAGACTACGAAGGTCGGCTCCACTCCAAATGTGAAGTTTATAAATAAAAAGCTTCCTTTTTTATATTGCACACTCTTGTACAACTGACTGCGCACTCTTAACCTCAGTGGTTGTACAAAAGTGCACATTAAGAAAAATAATCATTTTCAAATAATATTAAAAGTGTTTCTTATAAGTTTTTGAATGCAATTTTGTTTGTTAGCGTAATAATCTAAGATTTTAAATAAAGTCTAACACGTCCCTTAAATCTTTTCATTTATTGTTATTTAATGAAATAGTTAAAGTGCGCACTCCTGTGATATCTAACCCCAACTGAAATATGCCCACATCTTAACCATAGGACGTAAGTTCTTACATTAATTATTTAACACCAAGATATATCTACGTGAAAATTTTCAATATTTTTATGGGGTTTTTTTTTTTCGGATTAAATTTTGATATTTTAAATAAAATTTTCCAAAGCTTAAAAATCAATAAAATTTTCTTCTCAAAATGTTATTAAAATTACATCTAGTGATGGATAATAACTTCTTTCTGCATTTCACACATTTTATTCTAAAATTCTATCAGGAATATATAGCGTGAAAAAGAATTACATTTTATTAAAAGTTTTAGTCAAAATGATTACATCCAAGAAATGGTGTATTCTTAGCACATTATCGATTGCACAAAATGAAAGTACTCATTTCTTTATAACGTATCAAAATTCATCGAGGATGCCTCTGCTTACTTTTCATAAATTTTACATTTAACTCTTCATTATTCCTTCATAATTACCACTGGATTTGAAAATCTTCGTTTATAAAAGAGATATTTGCTTTTTATGTTTTCAATAAATGTATCAATGCCGTAAAGGTAGATTAAGTTTTCAGAAATGTCGTCAGGTGTTCTCATTAAAATATTCTAAATTAGTTTGAAAACTTTGATATAATGGTGTTTAATTAAACCACTAAATTATGTCCTGGGTTTTATACTTCATTGGGATAGAAAATAAAACTTTGTATATATCATCAGAAATATGAAATTCTAAATTCTATTTTAAACATAAATACTGTTATTTTATATGTTAACATAAGAAAAATGTTTTGAAAGTTTATATCACAATTTTTAAGATAATATTATATTTTTAAATTCTTTTTTAAAGATTACTCATTCATGCATTTGAAGATACAAAAATTTCAAGAGAAATAGGGGGGAGGGGGCAGCTATGTTTACAAATTATTTAATCACGGACATTATCAATACGGGCTTTATCAAACACGGACATTATCAATATAAACCTACGCTTTATGTTTGCCAAAAGATACCGATTTTGTAAGACGTTATATGACTTATAAGTAAATTATTTTTCATTTTAATCTTTTTTTTTTTAATAGAATTTTAATATTTATCGAAATTAATTAATTTATATTATTTCATCAATTGCACTTATAAAGATTAATTTTTTTTTTTACTCTTGGTATAATGCAGTATTTTTGTTTTTTTATTTGGAAGCAATTCTCTTATCTTATTGCACTTTATTTTCTTAATATGTAGAAATTTAATTAATGTACATTTTCTAAGGGGCTCTAAAGGGAATTAATAGGGAAATATATAAAATATATTTAAAAAATGTGTAAAAGCAAACGACAATAAATAGGGAAAAACACCAATGCGTTTAGCATTTATAAATTAACGCTGAAAATTTATTTTACACATTTTGATTTTTAGTTTTCTGCATATGAATAATACATCTTAAGTTATCAAAAGAAATTTTTTCAAAACATTCCTAATTGAAAACAGATTCTAAATTCTAATTGAACAGTAAGAATATGTGATACATAAATAGGTATATAACGCTTTCAACATAATTATTAAATATAAAAATAAATAAAATACATAGACTTTCAAAGGATTTTATCAAAGTTTGTGGATTATATGAAGCAACGAAAATTGTTGCGATTTTAATATTATACTAAAAAAGTAATCTAAAAAGAATATCTGAACTATCCATTAAAACGAAAATGGGTATGAAGTCGATATGTTGTTTGCCTGAAGATTAATGTAATCCAAGAGAGGTTGAGCAATTTTCTGTGCTTTCCCGAAGGAGTTTAAGTCTTAATGCACACCCATTACTGGTCTGAGATTTTGGGAATGATTTGATTAGCGGTTTGTCAGATAGAAATCAAATCATTCCTTATTTAATCGCATAAAGTTATTCCCAGTACATTAATGATAAAGTTCAAACTATCTGAAGTTCTCGTTCTTAATGAAATAGTTAAGAGTTAAACGAAATTCTCAATATGATATTACATATTTTATAAAGTAGTTTATCGGACTGAATAATACTAAAAAAGATTTCACTACAAAATTACAAGAAATTGATTGCGTTTTCATTCCTGATATTTGTTTTTCTTATTATTATAGCCAAACAATTAAAAAATGCTTTTCTATGATAAAATTATTATTGAAGCATCATCTATCATACACCGAACAGGCGGATTTCGAATACTTCAAAAATACTAGCTAAATGGGGGAATTAACTGTTCGTGAAACAATTGAAAGATTAGGATGGGTTAGAACGTGTGACATTTTTCAAATGCTCACTTTCTTCATATGTAAAGTCTGCTCTAAATGAGTATCTTTTAGATATTATTGCTGTAAAAACATGCATAGATGCATGATGGACTAATACATAACTACATACTTTAAAAAACACTTTCGGCGAATCTGAATTTTATTTTTAATTTTTTTTATTTAAAAAATGGAGCTACCTCGTTTTAGCAGTAAACCCTTCAATTTTAAAAATAGCCACCAGGTAATTCAGAGTGTTCAAAATTTATTGTACCAATATTTACGGGTGTAGGTATCGCACTCCTTTTTAGAGTTTTGACAAAGAGAAAGCAAATAATTCGTTTTTGTTTTTATTAATACTTTACACAAAACATGAAAAGAAATAGCTTTGGCTTTCATTACACAAAACACCGTTCTTTACTAACAAGTGAAAAATAATTAGCTGTTGAAACATAAGTATTAGAGGGCCATATAGTAAACACGCTTGTAAAAATGGTAGGAATGAATTTTGTGTCGTTAAATTAAAAAATAAATGGATAATGTTAAAAGAACAAAAATGAATATATGTATATATAAAAGGGCATACAGCTCTCTCGGAAGTTCTAAATCTTCTTTAGCTGTGCAGTATTTAAAATTACTAGATATAAGAGTATCCAAACGTAAGATATTGCAAACAAAGAAGTAATCAGCTAAGGGCGAAATCTCGGTAAATGTTAAAAAAATCCCTACATAGAATGCCTGGGATTTTTTTCTTTCATACTTTTTCACTAAAATTAAGGCATTTACTTTATGTATGTATGTATATATATGTGTGTGTGTGTGTGTATGTGTGTTGGTGTGTGTGTGTGTGTAATAATAAAAATTTTGCCCTTTTATCTTAGTCAAACTATTCCAAATTCTTATAATGTCTACCTTTTTCACCTGTCTTTAATAATACCTCAAATAACTTTTATCTTTTTATTCCATGCCTTTAATCCAGGGTATTCTTTTATTTATTCTTCTAAAAACCTTAATATGTTCATAACTATGCTTCTTTATAAAACCCTCTAAATTTCTTTATTTCTTTCATTTTATTCTGACACATTAATTTTTTTCTTTCTTTTCTTATTCAAAGGTTATCAATACCATGTTATTTTATTAAGTCATTCCATATCCCAGAGTGCTTTGCGAGAACTTCGCGGGCTAGGCATTTTACGTTATAAAACTACCGACAGTAAGTAATAAGTTCTGTCAGCTACATCACACGCTTCCGCCCCTTTTCTGGGTTTCATCGTATCGCGGGAGCAGGCTTCCGTCCTGTTCCTCCCCTCTCTCCATTGAGTTGGTTCATTGATATGTAATCATTCGCGTTTTGCTAGTATTTATCCTCTTACATTTTCTTGGAGAACAGAATTTTGTACGACCTTGTGTTGTTATAAAAAATGCACGTTTCTTGGACAGTGGTTCGTTAATTAGTCGTGATGCTGTTTCTGATCATTTTTATCATTCTAAAGCTATGTGACCTTACTCGAAAATGAGTAACTATTAGACTAGTATAGTTGACTAAATTTACCTATCATCAATAAATGTTTTATTTGACTTATATCCACTTCTGTCATTATTACTGGGAAAATTTTTACGATTTCAGCACATCCTTGCCTTACCTCCGACCATGACGACTGCATTTCAATAAATTTGGTTGGTGATATTTTCGACTGCTTTTTATACTGCCTTTCGGCATGCTATAATATCCAGTTGTGATGTGTCGTAAATGGACTACAGCCATTAATGCTATGATTGACATGACATGTTTTGAGAGAATGTTTCATATATATACCGGGTGTCCCAAAAAGGACTGACTGATTTTAAAATTCAATAACTTGCAAACGGTGACAGATATTTAAAAAATTCTTGCAGGAGGGTTATGCATAAGGTCAAAAGTTTTTTTTACAGTGATTTTCGATTTTAGTTCGAATTACGAACAATAGATGGCGCTGTAAGCAATAGTCGCTAAATACAGGCTCGATTTCTGGTCCTTTCTCTTGTTCCATGCTGAAAAAGGAGATGGAAACGTATTATCCGGGCCACGAAGTACCATAAATCGAGCCTGAATTTAGCGTCTATTGATCGCAGCGCCATCTATTGTTTGTAATTCGAACTAAAATTGAAAATCACTGTAAAAAAACTTTTGACCTTATGCATAACCCTCCTGCAAGAATTTTTTAAATATCTGTCACCGTTTGCAAGTTATTGAATTTTAAAATCAGACAGTCCTTTTTGGGACACCCGGTATATTGCATTTTAAAATATGTATATGGAAATCAATGTATACCTTACATATTAAGAGGGATTTTTATTTTCGATTGAAAAAAGCGACCCATTTTTATATTTCATATAGTCTACAGAATAATTGGGCCGAACTTGAAGTTTCGTAATTATTTAATGGTTGAGTGCAGCGCACCTGCCTGCTTAAAAGCCCCGTTGTGGAGCAAATGTGCATTCGGGATATTTTAACTTTTCTATTTCGACTTATTCATGAAATCCTATTTAATTGTTCTATTTGGTGTGTTAAGGATATCACGCTTTGAGTTTGTTTCAAAACCATTATACAGATGGAATAAAACCATACGCTACATTTTACGCAACATAACGTTTTTCAAACGGCGAAAACTGAACGCAAATCTATTAAATCATCTTCCTGTGTTTTTTTAGGGCAAAGAGAACGTGATTTATTGAAGATTTATCTATTTTCAGCAATTATTACAAAAAAACAGCCATTTTTAGAAGCAAGCCAAAATACGAAAAATGGGTAAAAAATATACCTTGTTTTCAAATGTCCGTCACTTTATAAATCACCTTTTTTGATTCAATATAGTCTGCATATTATGTCTGCAAAACGAGGTCCTCCAGATCCGAGGTCTGTAAAACGGACTGTAAATCCTTTCAGAGTTATTTAATGTTTGAGTGCAAGACGACTGCCTGCGTAAACACCCCAGTTTGGATTACCTTTGCGCTCGGGTAATTTTACCTTTCTACTTTGATCTATGAATGAAATTTTATCCTGGTATTATATAGGGCCATTACAGTTACCACTCTATAAGTTTGTTCAAATCCATTACACTGTAAAAAAAATCTGTACTTCTACAGATACAAAGTTACAAAAACCTGTATTTTTGCTGATGATTTTTTTCCAAACTGGGCGGGAACAGAACGCATAAACTATTAAACCATTTTGCAATTTCTTTAAGTTAAAGTTAACTTAATTTATTGAAGAATGGACCACCTTCAGCCGTCTTTGTAATAAATAAACATTTTTAGATGCTCGCAAATGTACGAAAACACAGGTTTAAAATAGACCTTGTTTTCAAATGGCCAACCTTTTTATTGATTTTGAACTTTTAAACCTAAAAGGCTTAAAGCTGCAGACAATCTTAACTACTTTCATAATCCTTAGGTCAATGTCAGACGGGCGTCTTTTTGCCTGCTTTTTTGCTTACGTATTATCCATTCACAATGCTATAGAATTGTGAATGGATAATGCGTAAGTAAAAAAGCAGGCAAAAAGACACCCGTCTAACAGTGGCTTTAACGCAAATTCACTGCAGAATACCATGGTGATCTATCGGATCACGAACGATTAGAAGTGCACGGTGCTCACGCTAGGACATCTATCCACACATCTCGTTCCACATACTCAATTGTTGATTATTATTTTTTTAATCTTCTTCAAACGATAATAAGTAACAATAAAAAAATTCAGATATAAAATCTTGAACCTTATTCTGGAAAACCAAAGCTACAAGACACCGATTTCTTGGCCTTCTATAGCGAAAATTTCCATAATATTCTATACAGATAAAATTGTTTGTGCAAAGTTTTCTCTTCCTTTGGGAGATTATGAACATACCAAAAAAGCTTGTCACAGATCAGAGATCGATTTACAGTGGCATTACAACATCTGGGATACATTTGATTAAATTCAAAACTTTGCTGTTATTTTTCTTTATGCGTGTATAGAACGTCGCGATAACAGTCTCGAAAAATATAAAGTTAGCGTAACTTTTGGATACACCTTTAAAAAACGATTATTTTAAAAGTTAGTTTAAAAGTTATGCTTACTAAGATTATACACTTTTCAAGAAGCAAAATGTTTAGTCAAACTCCCAAATTACATTCTAAACTATTTAAAAGTTAGGTTGATCATTATGTTGTTACGAACTTGAAAAGTACCTAAAAATTGAGCAATACCAAATAAAAGTAAGTAAAAGAAATATAATTTTAACGATAGTTTAACAGAGATTATGCACTCACTTTTATGGTGTTCTTATTAGTTTCTATGTAAAATTTCCTTTAAAAACATTGAAGAATCTTCTACTTTTTATTTATTTATTTATTTTTTTTTTTTTTTACATTTTTCAAATGCCTACACAAAAATCAATTTTTATGTTAGTCAATCGTATTTTTATGAAGCTAAAACAATTCTTTATAAGGATATATTTTTTAAAGTTCTTTTTTTAGGTCTTACATTGGACATACTATTTTACTTATTTTTCGTTTCTACTTTTTTATTTTTCTTCTTTACATTGAAAAATATTTTACAAAAATCATTTTTTTTGTTACAGATCATAAATTTAATTCTAGAGGTGTGCATCATTTGAAGTGTATTCAACTGACTCCAGAAAATCCTCATATTAAGTTGTTATATATGTTTGGGTCTGTTAATTATCCAACTTTTAAGAATGCGCTTTTGAAAATAAATTGTTAAAATTTCTGCATTATCCTTAGTTAAAAATTTTAATACAACTAATTCTAATATTTTGTTATTTTCAGTTATTTATATTGTGTTTTGTTTTACTTTATACATCGTTATTTCATGCAGATTTATTTTATGGAACCGTTAAATCATGCATTCCCTTTTTATTCGTACACTGTCAAAAAAAAAAAAAAAAAAAAAAAAAAAAAAAAAAAAAAAAAAAAAAAAAAATCTGTAATTCTACAGATGTAAAGTTACAGATATCTGTATGCTTACTAAAACTTGTATCTGTACAATGTACAAAAAAAGATGTAAATCCACAATACAAGTTTTTGTAAAGCTACTGGAATCTGTAGCTTTACAGAAGAATCTACTAAAATTAGAGTAATCTTACTACAGTTTTATCTTTAACACGGATTGCAGTAACATAAAAAGATCTAGGCATCCTAGTTTCCTAAGAAATTCTTAGTAACCTTAGAGATTTTATGATTTATGGTGCAAAATTGTATCTGTTACATGAATTTTTGTTGCTGCCATTACATAAAAAGTTCTAGGAACCCGAATTTCCTAGAAAAATTTTAGGAACTTATTTTTTTTAGTGTATATGTGTCGAGTAAATCTTCAGATACTCAGTATTTTTCTATTAAATTAAAATTAAAGCCATATTTCATAGATTATTTTGTTGTTGCGATAACTGGTTGAAAAATATTTTTTTTTATTTTTTATTTCCCATAAAAAATGAATTCACTTTTTGAGAAGTTTATCATATTGTTTAAATATATCATACTGAAACTTCAAAAATGACTGATATGTTATTAGAAAAAAGATTTTCTTTGTCAGTTTCACTTATAAATGAATCGTTGATTTGAATTGAGCTACAATTCGAGGAAGAAAGAATGATTTTTATTTTACCCGTAAAAATAAAATCATTATTAATGATAGGTTTTTTTGTTGGAACTGGAAACTATGTATACATACATTTTGGGCATAAAACTGCATCACTCGCTAATACTATCATTTCACATAACATACAGCTGATTCTCCTTATTTAATTTTAATTCAAAGGAGACGTGGAAAAAAATTGAATTATCCAAAATTCGAATTAGCCAAACTTTAATTTTATAAAGAAAACTCATATTTGAAACAATATGCATGAGCTCAGTAAAAGGGACCCTTACCATTAATGCTGCCATCTTATAAAGAGGATCTCATACATAAAACAATGTTTATTCACTGTTTCAAAATATAAATATTTTATTTGTTTAACAACATACTTACTAAATAAAGTAAGCATTACAAGTCGAACAAACTAAGATATTTTGACTAAAATTCTCCATTCTGCTGGCATTGTATATCAAACACATAGGGTAAACTGGGGATAGTAGCTGCGGTGGGACAGATTGCGCAGAGATTTTGTAGGCGACACTAACGCTCACTGGATTAATTTACGAAGTTCGTAGTATTCCTCTGTGTTGTGTGCTCTGTTGTATGCGGTTCCACGGCTTAATTGACAGTATTTGCATATTTATGCCAATTTATATGCTTCTAACCTGCATGGTAAGTTTCTAAAATTATTCAAATAAAGATTTATTACTTATTTTAAAACAAATAAGCAATGATTTTATCCAAAAACCGATTGCAACTGTATTTTAATCTGATAAATAATAAATAATCTGATTTTTTCTAACTGTAGATCCTCGTAGAATTCAGACATGTGCTTAGCTTTCTCTCGCTTCGCTCACATGACATGACACAAAAAGGCGGCGCGGCATCTTACACGCCACAATGGGACAGATGCCGCAAAAAATATTTTTGTTTTTCGGTTCAATAAATTCATCGCTGCGATTTAAGTAGATCTTACATTTAAATTAATGTGTATTAGTGCATTCTGCTGCTTATCAAAATATTATCATCAGCAATGTTGGTTCAACATGTGTGAATAAGGAAAACGTGGCCTTTTACAATTTTGACCATCTAAAGTTTTAAACAAAATATCTCCTATTCCAATGGTCATAAGACCTGTACAGGCAAGTAAGAGAAAGCAAAAGTATGTAAATATTACAAGCACAAAGCTTATAAACAAGAAAAAAGAAGAAGGAAGTAAAAGGCAAAAGAAACTAGTAAGCGTCAAAGAACGACAGCTTGGTGGTAGTAAAATGTGTAAAAAAAGGAAGGGAAAGATCAGCTTGAAAACACCTTACTTGAGGAAGAAACTGAAATATGAGTCATCTTCCGACAATGACGAAATTGTTCCTCTAATGGATTCTGACGGCAGTATTTAACTGAAAAGTGATGACTCTGAATTTGTCGAGTATTTGGAGTCTTTTCAAGAAAAAAAAAAGTCTAAAGCGGACAAGATTCAGTGCATCAAATTCAATTGGCAGCTGCATGAAAAATACTCACTTTACTTTTGCAACGGGAAGTGTGGTGTGATTGCGGGCGATAATAATAAACAATCCAATAATAAACAATCCAATAATAAACAATCTAGGGCCTAAATAAGTGATTTATATATTTTTTGTAATTATGCTGTCTATTGTTTTCAGTAATTATGCTATATATTCATGCAAATTCAAATGTTTTTCTTTTCATTTAAATTTTTTGTTTAAGTTTTGTTTTTATAGCTTACACTTTTGCATTTTCGTTAGACTTTTCACAATTTAGTGATATATATAATTTTTGAAAATTTACTGTTATTTATTTTCATTTTAAATAGTTTGAGAAAGCAAAAGTGTAATTTGCTTGAAAAATATAAACACCCTAGCTTTTTTCTGTATCCGGCGTCTGACACATCGCATAAAAATGATGGTAAAAAATGACGCTTGGGAAAACAATTTTGCCTACATTATTAAAAAAGATTTAACTGGTTCAACATAGAAATTAGATTCTAAAGAGTTTGGTTAATGATTTCTAGTATTTAGTTTGTTGTTTTTTGCTTTATTGTACATTTTACAAGAAGAAAAGTAAAACTTCGGCATCTGTCCCCACTTTACTCTAAATTAATTTTAGTCTCCGAAACAAGGAGACACTAGTAAGCATCACATGTTCTATTTGCAGTTGAAATCACATAGGAATAACATATATTACATAGAACCACTTAAAGAAATTTGTAATAATCAATTTCATTTCCCTTCATCAAGGAATTTTAGTGTTGTCCATTCCTTAGAGTCCTGGGGTGAGAATTCTTTGATTTTGCAACAGACCAAAAACAATAGAAAATCCATTTTATTCAAAAAGTAATGGCATCGCAAAAAAAGAGAATTATTTTTCTGTTAACGATTTTCTATTGATATTATGGGAATATAAAATAAAAATTTGCTTTTTTCTGAAGTTCATTTCTGCACGGGAAGTTTTAGAATTAGCTTTAAATATAATAAATTAAACATACTCATATCTTTACAAACTTCTAACTATTCAAAGTACTGCATTGAAATTTCTGAGTAATGGGATAATTTTTAACATTCTTTTCAATTCTACTTTCATAAATAATGAACTCCTAATCAAATTATGCATGTTCGTCCATGGGAGTCTGCTGTATACTTATTTTTAATTTGACAAAAATATTAAGTAGCATTGAATTTTTCATAATTGCTATGGATTTTGTATTCAAACTTTCACGTAAAAATATTATTATCCTATCCAATTTCGATAAGCTTCTTTTCGTCTTTTATTTTATTCACAAAGTATTTGATTTAGTTTCCCTTTTAATTCAGAGTAAACGAAAGGAGAAGAGACAGAATGGAAACGTTCAGATATCAAATTTTAACAGATCACCGATGGACTGTTTTTTAGAAGCTGCAATCAAGAAAACCTCTTATGATATTTTTTTTACACATTTTCACGCAATTCTAAAAGCTAATTTATCTTCGTTTGTAACTGAATTCTGAAAAAGTCTATTCCTTTAATGTTATTATTTAGTCCATATAAAGTACAATTTATACAAAGGAAAAAAAATGATAAAAAGAAAAAGTTCCTTATTAAAACTCTGGAATTTGTTTTTGGAAACAGTTTGGGAAGTATTCTATTCTTCACTGGATGGGAAGTTAAAGAATTTTACGAGAAAATATCTATTTTGCTGTGCTTAATAAAATTCAAATAAAGGGGTTCTCCCGTGACGTACTGTATTTTAAGCATTGGGGATATATATATATATATTTGACGACGAATGAAAAAATAGAACTTTGAGTTTTTTATTATACATTTAGTGCTATTTCAAGAATATATAAAACAAATTTCAAGAAAAAATCTTTTCTAGAAAGTAAGTTACGACACTCTGAAGACACCTGCTTCCAAAAAAATGACGCTCACTTCCTCCACGATTTCGGTTGATTGGCTTATCTGAAAGAAGAGAAAAAAAAACGGTGTTCTAATCTGTAAGCCTAAATGCATCGAATGACTAGAACCATTTGAAAATATTGAAAATTGGGTTTTGGGGAGACTTTTGAATTTTTTTTCCTCCAAATTTCATGATTTTGTTTTTATTTTTCGTTACGAAAAAACATAGAAATATTCGGAATTTTAGTGCTTGTTCTGTGTCTGCACGTGTTTCTGCATGTTCTGTGTCTACTCTATAAATTTCAAGTGAATCGGTAAAACCGTTCTCGAGATATGATAGAGAAAAGTTTGAAAAACAACCTTTTGATAAAAACGCGTTTAAAGATTCAAGTAAGGTTAAAACTATGAAAATCTTAATTTACCATCAATCTGTGATGCCTGGGTTATAGAGCAGTCCTTCCTCTTCCATTTGGAGGTCTTTCAATGCGGATTGCTTTGCTCTTGCTTCCATAACTGGCATTTTTTGCAACACCACTCGCGTGCCGTTCAGAGCGGGCGACGCGCGCTTCATCACAGCTTTGGACATAAGTATGTGCTTTGTGGCCATTCGGGCATCCCATGATTGTCATTATGTTTAATACTCTTGTAAACCTTCGTTGAATATAATAACAGCAGTTCTTAACGACTTTGGAGCCAGAGTGCAGATGTTTTGGAGCGATAGCCCAAATCAAGGAATTTAGGAATTCGTTATTGTTTTGCGTTTCCGCACCTAAACAACGGTTCAACAACTCATCTCTTGACAAATCTTCATAAACTAGCTAACATATTTGACAAAATATGTGACTGTAGAAATTTCCTTCTGGACTTGTGTAAACCACTTAACTCCGCGCGCCAAACATCTGCTTCTTCTAAATGCATATTTTTATAACGAATTCAAATTTTAGAATATTATTTTATCATCATATTCTAGTCATGTTAAGTAATAAATTTATGCCAAAGAAAAATAAACTAGTTGGATGTGCCAATCCCAAAACTTTCTTCTATCTTATACATCTTAATATTTCAAAAACTAGTTACACATGTTAATACTTCAATATTATTAGTTCATTACTATACCAACTTTGATTTTCATCTTAAATTTCTGCTTCAGTCAATTAAATGAACTAAAAACGAGTTAATCTATATCATGATATTTGTTAAAATTAATAGTTTTTCCTTATTCTGTTGTTATCAGATGTTTGTGAATAGCCGGCTTAGCAGGAAGTGAGTTCCCGCCTTTGCACGAGCCGCCGATGGACAATAGAACTACGAAAAATCCAGAAAAGTATACAAAAATCGCCATCACAGAGCCCCATTACCGCGCGATATTTCCAAATTCAAGGAGGACCTGTTGGCCAAAGCCAAAAACATGCACAAAAAATTTGGTTTAATTGTATGCATATTTTATACAATTTTCGATTGTACAATAAAGAAAATGGTACAGACATCGTAGTTATAGCGTACCCTTCCAGCGGAATTTTTCCAAATGCAGGGAGGACCTTGAACAAAAAGAAACACAAAAAATTTGGCTCAATTCTCTGCACAACTTCATACACTTTTCGATGGTATAATATTCAAAATGGCACGAAAATCGCTATTACAGCGCCCCCTACCCGCAATTTTTTTCCAAATTAAGGAAGGACCTGCTTGCTATAGCCAAGAACTTAAAATAAAAATTTGGTTCAATTCTATGCATAACTTCATACACTTTTCGATGGTACAATATGCAAAATCGCACAAAAATCGCTATATCAGCGCCCCCTACCGACGAATTTTTTCTAAATTCGGTGAGGATCTGCTTGCCATAGCCAAAAACTTAACACAAAAATTTGGTTCAATTCTATGCATAACTTCATACACTTTTTGATGGTACAATGGCGACAGGCACACGGACAGACGGACACACGGACACACGGACAGACGGACACACGGACACACGGACAGACAGACATTTTCTATAAACATGTTTTTTGGGATCTCTGACCCCTAAAACATGTAAATCCGTCGAAAACCGGAAGTCGAAAAAAATTCTGATTACAATACTTTCTTCTATTGAAGATAGAGGAAAGTAAAAATGATTTTTTGAACTCATCACACGGGAGCCCCCCTCCTTAAACGGATGAGTAGATAAAAAAATTGCATTTTCGAAAAATATAGAGAATTTGCCTTCAGTTAAGGTGCCTTCGAATACGTGAATCACAAAATTAAAAATGAATTCTACAGAAGATAGAAATTTCACTAAATTTCAAAACTTCTATTTCCAGACTATAAAAATACATAATGACGGTTAGAAAAGTAATAGGAAAAAGCAAATGCAATAATTTGAATAACATAAATAGTTCTAGAATGCGATTTTCACACAAATGATCAAAGAGGCATATTACATATAGGAAGCTCGAATATTATGAAATACCATTTTATTTTTTTTTGTAAGTAAACATGAAAAATATATGTATATTAAAATTAGTAAAGAACAAAGTATGACTATTTCTTAACACATTTTTAATGCGAATAAAGTCGATGCAATGCATATAGTATGTATATATTTAGCTTTTTTTAGTGTTTTCAGGTAATAGCAACCAGTCAGGTATATGAAATACGTTCATAAGGAAAATTAAAATTACTAGAAAAACCACGATTTATAAGAATTACATAAATTATTTAATGCGTCAACGTTAGTAGATCATCTATAAATGATCAGATTCATTGAAAAAAAAAAGTTTAATTTTTAGATTCGTCTTGAAACAATTATCTCGCAGATATTCCATATTACCCGACGCACCATCTTGAAAAACATAACCTCTTCACTCGTCAACAATTCAGCATAAACTGACTGACACATCAATAAATATAATTGTTTTACTTTATACCGAACTTGGTTAACGCCACTGACTGCGAGATTTTATAATTAATACGAATATTGTAAAAGTTACCTACACGATTTATAAGAATAAAAAAAATTATTTAATGAGTCAACCTTAGTAGATCATCTATAAATAATCAGATTAAATGAAAAAAAAATGTTTAATTTTTAGATTCGTATTGTAACAATTGTCTCGCAGATATTCCATATTACCCGACATATCATCTTGATAAACATAACCTCTTCACTCGTCAACAATTCAGCATAAACTAACTAGCACATCAATAAATATGATTGTTTTACTTTATACTGAACTTCCTTAACGCCACTGACTATGAGATTTTATAATTAATATGAATATTGTAAAAGTTACCTACACGATTTATAAGAATAAAAAAAAATATTTAATGAGTAAACCTTAGTACATCATCTATAAATGATCAGATTCATTGAAAAAAATGTTTAATTTTTAGATTCGTCTTGAAACAATTGTCCCGCAGATATTCCATATTACCCGACGCACCATCTTGATAAACATAACTTCTTCACTCGTCAACAATTCAGCATAAACTAACTAACACATCCATAAATATAATTGATTCACTTTATACTGAACTTGGTTAACGCCACTGGCTATGATATTTTATAATTAATACGAATATTGTAAAAGTTACCTACACGATTTATAAGAAAAAAAATTATTTAATGAGTAAACCTTAGTACATCATCTATAAATGATCAGATTCATTGAAAAAAATGTTTAATTTTTAGATTCGTCTTGAAACAATTGTCTCGCAGATATTCCATATTACCCGATGCACCACCTTGAAAACATAACCTCTTCACTCGTCAACAATTCAGCATAAACTGACTAGCACATCAATAAATATAATTGTTTTACTTTATACTGAACTTGGTTAACGCCACTGACTGTGAGATTTTATAATTAATACGAATATTGTAAAACTTACCTACAAAAAAAAAAAAAAAAACTGTAAAAATCAGAATAAGATTTTATTTCAATATCTTTCTCCAAACACAGGTATCCAAACAGAACTGAGTACAGTAATCCACAGAAGTACTAGGAAGTCGTACGGCAGATTTAGGCTTGGTTACAACACAGTATGCATCAGATATTGAAGTGTTTCACATTGTCCGACCATTCCATAATACCCGAAATTTGTCTATATAAAATATATGGCTAAAAGTCACTAAACACTTCGTTTTTTGATGAGTTCTTGAATATCTAGAATCTCATATACATACTTAAAAAATTGGAGCACATTGTCCAGTAACTCGACTATTTGTATAGTATAGATTACATAACCTTAATTTATCTATATTTAACTATAATTTTATCAGTAATATTGTTAGAAACGATTTATATTAAGGTCAAGCAACCGCTATCGTTAAAAATAGTGTTACGACAGGAATGTTTACGGCAGATTTTTAACAGGAATATAAAGAACATGTTCAACCTCATATTTTTTCCGCAAATGTTTGATCACAAGCACAAGGACCAACAGCAGATTTAATAAAAAAGTAATATTTCTGACCATCCTATAAAATAAAATGGTCGAAATGATCAGTACCTGTAACACATGACTGCATGCATCATGTGTTAAATTTGTGTTCATTTGTGTTAGAATAACAGATTTATGCATGCCGATATAAAAGTTTCTTTAATAAATTCAAGACATTTACGAATGTTTTTTATCTATAATATACAGAGTTTTGAACCAAATGTAACGGTACGTTTATAAAAGTTGACAAAGTACAACAGAAACTAAATGGTTCAATTAGACTATAAATACAGTAAATATTTAATAAAATATGAATATTTTGTGAAAATATTTTTAACTGTGCATGCGCTAAAGATAACGAATCTTTTAATGTACATCTTTGCAATCAACTATACATACATCACATAAAAAACAACAATCGACTGGCTGTGAAAATTCAGAAAGATATCGGTGCTTTAGTTTGCTGAATTACAGCTGTCTTCTAAAATAAGTAATTAGCAAGTGATGTTCCACAAATTGTCACTTTTTATTTTTAATTTTTTTTATTGGCGATTTACTTCTTCTTCGAAAAGCAACAGAATGAGCTCTTTTCACAAATAATAATAATAATAATAATAACAATAATTATGAATTTCGAAACACCAGTTTTAAATCTACGCCTTGAATATTAGTTAGATGATATAAAAAACTGGTGAAACCAGAGAGAAAAGTAAAGCTCGATCTAAAAAAGTTACTGTAAAAAGTTGGCAAATAGTTTCAGTTTAAAAAAGTAAGTTGTGCGTAGAAAAGTAATGGAACCAAATTATCTGTAAAGCTCATGAACTTACCCAAATTTTTGTTGATAGCTGAAAATGTGGACTGAGCGTTACTGGTGCCTTAAAATCAATAAGGGAAGTAAAGGCCATTTTAACTCATTTTAAATTCCAATCATTCATAACCAGTTTAAAATTTTGGGTTCGTAAAAATAGGTTAGAGGTTGTTTTGGTAACGAGCGAGAACATGAGAGGTATCGAGAACATGAGAGATCGTTCAGTACAAAGTATGGATCAAATTCCATTCCAAGGGTCACTGATAAGCCTGAAAGATCAAAGCCCAAAATAAGCCCAAAATCCCAAGTATGTACGATTCAACCATACGCTAACTACTTGTCTGGCTTAAGTCCAATGACATAATGTTCCCTTTTCACAGTAATTACATGTAATAAAAATTATTACGTTAGATGTGTTATGTCAGAAATGTTAATAACAACAATTCCTCAACAACCTGACTATATTAATGTTATACTTAAAATATTACTTCAAGGTTTACATACTTTTTAGCTTTGTGCAGTTTAGCTTGATTTGATGCAATCAATCCCACAATTCTGAAACTGACAGAAATTTTTTAGCACATAACTACACATTATGTTTACTATACCCAGCACTCATTTTGAGTGGATAATATGATTCTGCATTTAAGGCACCAGTAAAGCTCAGTCCACATTTTCAGCTATCAACAAAAATTTGGGTAATTTCATGAGCTTTACAGATAATCTGTTTCCATTACTTTTCTACGCCCAACTTACTTTTTTAAACTGAAACTATTTGCCAACTTTTTACTGTAACTTTTTTAGATAGAGCTTTACTTTTCCCTCTGATTTCACCAGTTTTTATATCATTTTACACCTTTTTCAGATCCTTTCAGGAAGTTAATCAACCAACTTCAACTAACCAACCAATGACCTCAATCAAACTGCCCAACCAATTGCCCCAATCAAAAAGGAACAGAAACATTGGTTCACCCGTGGAGCAGCGCTCCGCACGCTTTAATTACTTTTTCCTGCGTTTTCCTCCCCAAAGGTCAAGATGGGTGGTTTAGGAGGAGATTAAAGGAAGATAGTCTGTATAGGTTTGACTGCGGAGTTAGTAAAGCATCCATTTTGATGCAAAACTACATCTTTTTTGTCTCGAATTATACTCTTTATCTAAAATCTTAGAAACTTTTGAAATTTCTCTAAAATTTAAAAATCTATTTTTATCCACTAAAGATTTCACAATCTTCAAACTGCTTACCTGAAGACTTTGCCAAGAACTCTGATAAAAAATTTGCATATTTAAAAATAAAACATAAAATTCAAGTGCGCGGCCTTTGTTTTTCTCTCTTGAGTTTAATAACATTAAATGCTGCATTTAACTGATGAATATTTTTTTAGATAATTTTTATCGACAGAAATAACTGCCTTTTGTAATGCCTGTATTTTATACTTATATTTTGTCCTTTATAGTTCAAAGGACAAAACAAATTTCAAGTTATTAAAAACATGACATATTTTTTTCATTCAAAAAATTCCTTATAATAGAAAAAAAAAATTATACAAATATAAGGAATTTCTTGAATGAAAAAATAATGAGTCATTTTTTAATAACTTGAATAACATATGGAAAACATAGGAAAAATTGATTATTAAAAATGTTATTCTTGAATTGAAACTATTAAAGGTATAATTAAAAGATGAATAAAATATTCAAGCTACTTTTTTTTTTCTTGAGTCCAAAGTATGGAGTAACTAGCTGAGTGTTGCCTGGATGTAAGAGTTATTAAAGTTCATATATAATAAAGTAGGTTTGTTTAAATTATCTTTACAAGAGCTATACATTATTCTTAACAACGTCACGACAGTTGTTGCGTATAGTACGGGACATTTAGAATGCGTACAATCTTTAAATTTTCTTTCAATAATTTTAAATATTGAAATCCGCAGAATTTATGCATTTAAGATAAGCGAAGATTTATTTTCATTTCAAGTTATTGATGATAAAAGATTAAAAATTGTTCTTCTATAAGGCTTTAAAATGTGGAATAAAAATAAGACTTCGGCTTAGTGACATACACTGTAAAAAAAAATCTGTGAAGTTACTAAAGTTTTTCTAGGAAACTTGGATTCCTAGAACTTTTCATGTAACGGCAACAACAAAATTTCATGTAACAGACACACTTTTGCGCCGAAAATCAAAAAATCTGTAAGGTTACGAAGAATGTTTTTGGAAACTGGGATTCCGAGAACTTTTCATGTAACTGCAGCCAGGGTTACAAATAAAAGTTTAGTAAGATTACTGAAATTTTAGCAGATTCATTTGTAAAGTTACAGATTTTTGTAGCTTTACAAAAACTAGTTTTGTAGATTTGCAGCTTTTTTCGTACCGTTAGAGGTGAAAGTTTAGTAAGCATGTAACTTTACATCTGTAGAACTACAGATTTTTTTTTTACAGTATACTTTTCGATTTTTGATTAAATAAGAAGTGAATTGCAATCCTGATTTCCTATACAAAAATTGTCTGTCGTGATACAAAAAAAGTACATAAGCACGCAGTTTATACGATTTTGACTGTATAATAAAATCATTTTTTTTTTTTTTTTTTTTTTTTTTTTTTGTGAAAACAAAGTTTATTATTGTTGATTCGAATCAGCACCACCCCCTAATCGAATTAGATTCTGCTTTACAAACATGATATTATACTTTGATTAAATCTTGTTTTAAAATAATTTTTATTAAATTTTACATTTTGCATGCTTGACAATCCCAATGTCTCTGACATATTTGCAAAGAAACGAAACAAAAAAAAAAAAAAAAAAAAAAAAAAAGACGAAAATTTCAGTTCATTTCAATCAGAAATAATATTAAATAATTAAACTACCCCTTCCACTAAATTTATTCAGTTTTTGTGCAAAATATATACAGAATTAATACATTTTTTTCAGAGAAAGGGAGGAATAGTCTCTTTCTATAGGCAAAGACCTGGATTATGATCATGTGCTCCGGTAGAGGTCTGCACGGACCTGGGCTTGATCCGAGGCCCGGCAATACGAGGGCAAACTTTTAAACTGGCCGTGCCGGTCCAGGCCGACAAAAAATTAAGCAGCCCGTTATGAAAATTTAAACGAAGCCAATGATATAACAAATATATATATTCTGAGCGAGCCGATGCGTGTTTCACAACATTAATACAGAAATATAAAAAGTACAGAGATCGGTATCGGACAGTTACATTGTATCTGAGTCCGGGCTTAATATTTTCAGCACTGTAAGCCTGACTTCGGCCGTTTCAGGATCAGGCTTGCATTTTTTCTCTACACTGTAAAAAAAAAAAAAAAAAAAAAAAAAAAAAATCTGTAAAGTTACTAAAGTTTTTCTAGGAAACTGGGATTCCTAGAACTTTTTATGTAACAGCGACAACAAAAATTCCTGTAAGCTGTTACAGGAATTTTTGTTGTCGCCGTTACATAAAAAGTTCTAGGAATCCCAGTTTCCTAGAAAAACTTTGGTAACTTTACAGATTTTTTTTTTTTTTTTTTTTTTACAGTGTGCATAGTCCGAACTGGATTTAACTGTTCCCAGTATGTGTCGGCCGTGTAATATATTTTGTAAAAATAGTGATAGTGATAATGCATTCCTGTTAACAAAATCATTGGAAGGTGGTTCTCAAATTCCCTGCTCAACAACGCGAAACTTTCTAACATGTTTTCTGACCCATTCAAAGATGTAAAGGCGTAAAATGGATTGGCCTGACTTGAAGTGATTTGGAATCGAATAGTGATTTCCATTTTTTGATAAATGAATTACTTGTCGAGATATAAGAGATTCTGTCACATGACAGCAGGCTTTTCTCCTTTCCCGTGCTATCGTGTCAGGAAATTCGATTCAAAACTCCAACTTCGACGGTATTTTCTGAACGATTTTTTTGCCTTTATCGAAAAAATGGAAAACGCTATTCGAATACATAGTTACTTAATAAGAACACATGTAATTTTATGCGCTTCCAAACAAAGTTAGGAAGTAGCTCTTTCGGATTTGAGAACAGCCTTAATAAGTTACATAGAAACATTTTCAAAAATCTACTTTTTATTATACAGCTTCAAAAGTTTTGATGTTTTTAACCCCCCCCCCCATCTTTTTTTTCCTTTTATTCTAAACTCCGTTAATTATTAAACGAATCTTTATTTGAATGCTAAAAAGTATAAGCATGCAAGTGATCATTAATGTTGCTATTGTGTGTATTGCTATTGTGTGTGCAATAATTAGTCGTTAGCCCAGTTTAATAAAGAAATATTTATTAAAAATATTGACTTTGATAAAGTAATTAATGTTTTATCTAAATTTGCTGAGTAATGACGGAAAAAATAATATCTAAAGAATAAGCATTACGAATGCGGAGTATTTTTTTTTATTATAAAGGAAAATAATCTTGCTATTTAAATTTCACACATTTATAAAGGAAAATTGGTAACATATTTTTGCAGATTTAGATAGCTTATTTTAAACAAAGGTATGAAACTTACAATGAAATAAGAAAATGTGTTCCCTTTTTTTTTTACAGGGTTTAAGACTACAAAAGCTGAAAAAAGGAATTTTTAGTATTAATACCAGCTGTTAATTATTCTCTATTTGCTGGGGGGGATGGGAGAGAATTAACATCAACGATTCTAATGAATAACAAATACAGTATAATAATCTAAAAATTTTGGAACTTATAAAATTTTTAAATTATTTTTATATTTTATTTATTAATTTATTTTTTATTTGGGAGAAGGGTAAGTCATTTATTTATTTTTGCACAACTTAACATTTGAAATAAACAAGAAAAGCGAAAAATATTTTTAATGTTTTAAGTTTTGTGGGTAAGGAAAATTTTACGCGGATACTTATTGTCATTACAAAGAAGCCAATGGTCGAAAAAGAAAGAAAAATTCATGATTTTAAACTCTGTGCAGGGGAGTGGAGGATTAGATGACATTAAAAATTTTAAAGATACCCGCACGCCCTTAGAAACTGAAAAGTATTCATATATATATATATATATATATATAAACGTAGCTTTTATTTTAAATAGAAAACAAATACTGCTGATGGGAATTAAAATCTCAGTTAAATACTGCTTTGATTAAATTTATGTTAAAAAATATTTATATATAACTGAAAAATATTGATAGATGTTAAAACTTAATAATCTTATTCATAAATATGTATCGTAAGAAATTCTTAAATTTAAAAATCGCTATTTTAGGGGTTAAAAATCATTGATATTATACATTTTGAAACATTCACGAAGGCTTAAAATTGAAAAAAAGAAAAATGTAACTGCATTTTAAGAACGCACAAGCTACATAAATATTCCACTTAAGTGTTTTATTCGCGCCTTTCCTCTTGCGTGTATAAATCATAAATCTTT
The DNA here is from genome assembly GCA_963932465.1 of Maratus speciosus. Lineage (NCBI taxonomy): Eukaryota > Metazoa > Arthropoda > Arachnida > Araneae > Salticidae > Maratus > Maratus speciosus. Next base: position 255,823,165 of record OZ010790.1, read on the forward strand.
TTTTTTTTTTTTTTTTTAGTCATTCTGTAGCTATGCTTCCACTTAGGCAACAAAATGGATTCCTGTATGCATCAATAGCAGGCCAGTGCAAAGAAGAAAATATTTCCTTCTCATCTGAGCCCCAACAGACCGTTTGGGGGTGGGGAAAATTCTATTGTGTAGTTGACCCGTGCCAGATAATGCGAAGCCCTGTTTCTTACCCTAGCTTTTTGTGTGTTTGAGGGTTGTCCTAGGATGGCTTCGCAAACCCTCAAACACACAAAAAGCTAGGGTAAGAAACAGTCATAAGTAATGAATTAAAACTGCCAAAACACTATAAAAAAGGAAAATTTCTGTTTTCGGGACTTAATGGGAATTTAAAATTAAAAAGTCTAAAAACGACTGAATGCAGAAAAATGATCAAAAGTGATTGAAAATATTATACAATACACCTGTAAATAATATCAGAAATATTGCTAATATTGAATATTTATAATAATATTCCATAGGTCAAACTAAAATACCGCGATAATGACTAACATATTTACATCTAACTGTAGCAAATTGATAAAAAAATTAAGTAAATTAGAAAGTAGGTGTCCTTTGTAAAGTATGCATTAATTAAGGCGATAAATTACGTAAACGAGTCTATTGACAATTGGCGTCTACAGACAATTGGCGCATGTTACCGGGCGTTGTTTAGGGCATAATTAACTTAACCGTAAGCACACACACACCTATTTCTGTAACGTTACCACACGCGTGGGTTAAATCTCACCTCATTTTGTCTTCTGTTATATTTTTGGCTAAGTCCGTTTTAAAAGCATGTCTACTGCTCTAAAATGCATCCGTACTACTTCATTTTAAAGAAAAATCAAGAGTTCCATATTTATTTTCCGATTTTGTAAAAGTTTCTGTAAAAATGGCGTTTGTTTTTTTTTCCCTCATAGAAAATATGCAACGATTTGTTTTACAGCTTAAAGCATGAATTATTTTATAAAATTTAAATTAATTACATTTAATCCAGTTGCATCAACATATACAGGTAGCATTTATTTCACTCTTTCAGTAACATTATTTTAGTGTGTGCTATCCCGTAACGGATGGACATACCGAAATGTAACGTTTGTACACGCGCGGGATTATTTAATCCCAAAATGCATATTTCTCCCCTTCTAGCCAACAAAGAAAAGACATTCCTTCATACAATTTTTCTCAACCTTGACCTTGAAAGATACAAGGTAGGTCAGAAGTATCCTCCAGAAATTTATCTTTTCTTTTTCGAAAAAAAATGTGAGCGGTGTGAGATTTACCCCATCGCGTGTGCTGACGTGTTAAAAAAAGGGAATAAATTGATTCCGTGTTTTTAAAGCGAACCTATTCCACATTCTAATTTACAGAGTATTGGTGCAATTTGGGTCAAAGTTTTTTAGACGCCTTTCGCTACTTTTACGTTATACCAACTCTTCTCTAAAATGTGTGCTATTGCGCCATTTATTTCAATCCTGAACGTGCAAAGATTTTTTGGTATTTTCCTGTATAGGGACCTTAGCGAAATAGAGGAAATGCCTTGGCGGAGAAGGATGTTTTGCAACATATTTTCTGGCAACCTATTCACTGTTTCATTTCATATAGACAAGCATTTTTTTTCAAGGTTTATATAATTTATATAACATAAATACGCCATTTATTTAAGTTTATGTAGGAACAGAAGTAGTTTTTATATAAAAAACATTAATAATGCACATATGTTTATAATACGCATATAAATAAACAAGAAAGCCCATTAACTTTGTTTTCATAACTGTTTATATCATTTGGGAACAAATTGAAAGTTCTGATGCCCGAATTTCGCCAAGCTTTTAAAAAAAATGCAAGGTTCCTATACTTGAAAAGTACCAAATTTATTTTACAAACCAAGCGAAACATTGTGACTTGCTATTTATTGAACGCGAATCTCTTTTGGCTTTACTTATTATTTAATCGTAGCCATGCAAAAAATTTTAACTTACTGTTTTTTTAATTGAAAATATTTTTTATTATTCAGAAAAATTAAGTTTTAACTTCATTTTTGTCTGATTCAAAAATAGCAATGTTTAGTACAGTGGTAAGAGACTCTTACAATTTCATGTATATAGTTTAAAATGCGATTTTGAAAATATATTTTTTTGTATAATACTAGGGTTCTCTGCCTCCTACGACCTACGCTCGCCAACCGCCGTTCCGACGCTCCAGATTCTACAAGCAGGCTAATTTCATCGGCTTTAAAATGACTGAATTAAAAAAAAAAAAAAAAAAAAAAAAAAAAAAAAAAAAAAAAAAAACAGTGGTGATCTTCCTGTAAACGAATTTTTATTCATATTCCTTTGACTGGAGATTTTTAAGGCGAAATCAGCGTTTGTTAAGGGATACAATGGCTGTTTTCGTCTTTGATTAGAAAAAATTAGTTAAAAATTAGAAAATAATCTAATGTAAAATGAATTAAGTAAACAGAGTCTTCGTTTCTCGGTTTTTTAATAGCTCTATAAGAAAGTTCTTTTAAATAACACATTTGAAATGTATTTTTTTTTTTATATCTGACGTAATTTTCACAAAAGTGTTCTTTCTCTTTTTAACATTCGCGTGAAAATACTTTTGTTGTTAGAAAAGAAATATGATTTGCGCTGTCTTAGAATTTACGATAATAGTTGAAAAGATTATCTCAGAATGTGAAATAAATCTCTCGCGCAAATAGATATTTTAATTTAAGCTGTTTTGCCAACTTGTCAATTATTTGGTCTTTTTAAATATGACGTAAATTTCCTCCATTTGCGACTTTTAACGCATAATAATGAATTTATTATTTAAAAACTTTCTTTCTCTTTTAAAATTCATATGTAACTACAATTTTTATGACGTAATTTTCAATATTTTCCCGATTTTTAACACATAATCACTTGATTCTCATTTGAAAGTTTTTTTTTCTGATTGTGCTATGAGTAAATAATTTTTTTTTGAACGAAATATCATTATTTGCGCAGTTTTTAAAATTGGCAACCGTTTAAAATAATATCCTTTTCTAAAATATATATGTAAGAAAATATCTCTCGGAATGCTGAAAATTTGAATTTAAAATCTAGAAAAATCCTCAAAAAATGAGTCAAATAAAAAATTTAATGCTGTCTACACACCGTTAACTTCTAATGTATTAAATGATGTAAAAATGTTTAAATGCCTGTGTATAGTTTTTGCTCATATAATTTTTTTTAATGAAATGATTTTGACCATCTTTAACATTAGATGTCTCTTAAAATAATTATTCGATTTAAAAACTGTCTGCATCAGCGTGTTTATCAAACATCTCTCTATAATAGAACCAATTTTCATATTTTCGTATGAAACAGTTTTCTTAATATTAACGAAGAAAGACCCCCGGTTACAAGAAATATGGCTGTCGACCTAGAATTGCACAGGGAAGACCTACGCAGATTTTTATTGGTCCATTTCCAATTCGTTACTTTTTTTATATGCAGAAGGATTTATTTGCGCTTTTATTTTTAGGATATTAGTATTGATTTCTTAAAATAGTTCTCGAAACTCTGCGATTTTCAAAATTTATATTCTTTAAATGATTACTTTCGCACCAACAATATTATTATTATTATTTTTTTTTTAACTCGGGAAATTGAATTTCATTTGGCGTTATAATGACGTAATTATAGCAAAGTGTTTCAGCTTTCAAAATTAAAATGCATGTCTTCTTTAGCGCGTAGAATTGGAGTATACGATTTCCTTGACAATACGCAGTAAAATGCAATAAATACAACCAAATGAATTAGCATTTACCGAAAATTTCTTTCGTATGACTTGAAAATAAATCTTTCACTTTACGGATGATAATAATAAGGATTAATTTCAGAATATTAGGAGTCTCTCTTCAGTATAAAACATCGTTACAAAGTTATGTCAGTTAAACAGAAATTGACGTCATACCTAGAAAACGATTTTTTTATTATTACACTATGACGCAAAAGTTTAGACAATGAAGAAATTCTTACATACTTTGAAAAATATTTATTCAATTTTCAAATCACTGCTTGAAATTAATGTGCTGTACATATAGACAATATTTATAACAAAGAAAAGTGGAATTGTGCATATTGCAATAAATTAAATGGTAACAAAAATAAACTGCTGTCTCAAAAGTTTAGACACAAATTAAATAAAATCGAAATAAACAATTTTTAAAACCTGGTTGCGCATCCATGCTTATGTATTACGTCATATACACGAGATTGCATGGAAGAAACTAAATCTTGCATAGTTTGTGGATCGATATCGTACCATGCATTCTCAATAGATGTCTTAAGTTCCTTTTCAGAAGAGTATTGTCTAGCGTTGCTATAAACTTTGCGACACATGATGCTCCAAAGGTTTTCTATAGGGTTAAGATCTGGGCTACATGCTGGCCAGTCGAGAACTCTTATATTATGGGAATTAAACCAAGATTTTGAATGTTTTGCAGTGTGAATTGAAGCATTGTCTTGCTGAAATTCCCACTGAGGACCCCCTAGAAGCTCAGCAAATGGCAGTAGGTTTTCTTCTAATGTCTGTGTATAATGCTGTGAAGTTTGACGACCACTAGTGAAGGTCAGAGATACTTGTCCATTATAGCAAAAGGCTGCCCAAACCATCACCGAGCCCCCTCCTTGTCTGCGACTAAAAAAACGTCGAAGTTCCTTCCGCAAGTCATGCCAATACGATAAACAACCATCTGGACCATCCAGATTCCACTTTTTTTCATCGCTAAATATGACTGACTGCCATTTCTCTCCATATGACATATGCTTTCGAGCCCACATAAGTCTTTGTAACTTATGATATGGTTTCAGAGCTGGTTTCTTCTGCATTTTGCTATAAACGATTGTTCCTTTTTCCAAAATTCGTCTACGAATCGTATACTTTGATACAGAGAGTCCCGATGAGCTTTGAACTCCACGTACGCTCATTTGTTGAGTACTCGCTAGTCTTTGTATCAGGCGATCCTCTCGTACATTTGTCACACGTGGCCTCCCAGACCGACATTTTGCTTTATATTCGGAACCACTCGATAAAACTCGATAAATAGATTTTTTTGACCTATTAATAATAGCAGAAATTTCAGAAACGCTCTTCCCTTCACCTTTCAACTGCCAAATCTTTGAAACCTCATTCACTTGAATTTCTTTAGCTCTCGGCATGTCGACTACGAAGCGCAATCGTTTGCAGAACTTAAGTACTCCAAATTTGTGAAATCATCGATTTTAAATTTGCATATGCCAGCGAATATTCAAAGAAATTTAGAATAGTGTCTAAACTTTTGCAACAAGTACATTTGAATTTTTATGAAAAAAATTAGTATTATAGCAAATAAAACGACTGTCTTTTGTACATAGCATTTTAAATCAGTTTTTGAATATATTTACAGGTTTTTGTAATTCTGACGTCATAATTCTACATTTTAAAGCTGAATGACGTCATTGTCTAAACTTTTGCGTCATAGTGTATTATCTTTTCCTAAATTGTTTCCTTGAAATTAAAAATCCGATGTTAAAATAGATTTTTTAACGTTGAAAACATTCAAGCGAAGATACTACGTCATTTTAACACATGTTTATTTAAAGTTTTTACATATATATAGGAAATTTGTTTCATTTTCTGATTCAAAATACACGTGTTATTACTTTTTTAAATTGTTGTGCAGCTTTTTAGGGTGTAGCGACAGGAAAAAAACGATTCAATTAGAAAATTGAAAAAGAATATATTTCTATATTGTTAAATTATAGAAGATACAGCGAAATGTAAAGTTTAAATGGGTACCATTCCTTTTATTTTGGATATTTTTTACCCGACCGTCGAAAAGCACATCACTAAATTAAAAGCTTTCAAACAAGCTATTACTCATAACTGAATGTTTACTAGTTTGGATTGTAATTGAATTGTTGTCTTTCCATCATGTTTCAAAACGTTAAAGATGCGGCTGAGCTCTACTATACAGCACTATCGTGCTGTATAATAGTATTTGTTTCATGAAAATAAGTAAATAACTAGAAAACAGGAATTCTGTTTTTTCAGAATTTAGTGTCGCCCCCGATGGAAAAGAAATATGTGTATATATAAATAGTACAAAGCATATTTCAATTTTAAGACGCACTTTAAGCACACACTTTTATTTTATGTAAAAGGACGTCATTCACATCCGCTTAAGAATTCCAAATTTACGATCCTCTCTTAAACATCTACAGTAAAGCATGCATAGGATGTCACTATCGCAAAATAATACACAAATGCAGCAAAAAGATGTCGTCATTAAATAAACTCGACAAAAAACAGCTATATAATGATTCATAGGTATTCATTTGATTGTAACATTAATATAGACGATTTCAGTCGTGACGTCAGTCATGACGTTTTGGTTGGAAACTGTCTCCAAACAAACGGTTGCTATGTTGTATTTTCTACTTTGTTCGTGTATTGCAGCTATATCTTATATCTATATCTCACAACGAAGTGTTTTAATACTTGGTATGTACTGGTAACATTTTCCACGATTTATATTTAAAAAGAAATGACGCATAGCAACCGTATGTTTGGAGTCAGTTTCCAAGCAAAACGTTATGACTGACGTCACACTGAAAGCGTCTACAGATACTTAAAATTAAATATAGTTTATAATAACACAATGTTTTAACAGAAATTATTCGTTTATATTTTTTTCAAAATAGCACGTATTTTAATTACATTTTCTTTCGGTGGATATGAGAAAATGGCAACAAAAAGATATAATTGCTATTTTTCAACTATTTCCCCTTTACTTTCTATATAAATGGAGTATTTGAGTTGCCAAAATTAAACAAATGGTACTAAAAACTACAAAAAAATTAATATTTCAAAAATAAATCGAGATACAGTTTTTAAACAAATTGCATTTAAAAGTACCTTTTTTCCAATACGACGGTATAAAACTTGAAAATGTGCGATGCTTAGAAATTTAAAAAATTGCTATAGAGCATTTAATCGTACAATTATACATCTGCTTTGTTTATTGCTGGCTTCTGTAAGGTAACGTTATTTTTTGGAGACAATATAAGCTGGGAGAAAGAAATAGTATACGGTACCGGGGGCTAAAAAAAGCAATTTGTACAAAATCCCTTATCATCCATTGCTTTTCGAAGGCAACTGATATTCGGCTGAATTTAAAGCCGATATCTTATGAATTTCGAAGATATTCAACTGGCTATTTTACATAGTTAATATAATATATTAATTATATATACCAACTGCCCTATATAGTTTTTTACAAAATTATACAAAACAATTTATGCATTTAGCAATAGCATCGTTAAAAGTCACTTCATGCAAATATTCATGCTTTATAAAAATATTTAATGAATTTGCATTGTACAATAATGTTCCTCCTCCACTTTTTGAAGTTTACTAAAAGTGGTGTTATCTTTGATAGAAACTCTGCACCTATAAACAAAATACATGCATAAATATCTGGTATCCTTCTACATTAAAAAAAAAAAAAAAAATTGATTTGGGAATGGACCAATGGAAATCTGCGTAGATATTCCGGGTGGATCGGCATCCAATTTGAATGCTTAAGCATGGCCTTTGATCGTTAATATTAAAAAAAAAAACTGTTGCATAAAAAAATATGAAAATCGGTGGTGTTATATAGAAATGCTTGATAAACACGCTGATGCAGACAGTTTTCAAATCCAAGAATTATTTTAAGAGATATTTAATGCTAAAGTGGGACAAAATCGTTCCATTAAAAAGTTTTATTGGAGCAAAAGCTATACCTGAGAATTAAATCATTTTTAGATCGTTTTATACGTTCCCGGTGTGCAGATTGCATTTATTTTTCTTATTTGACTCATTTTTTGAGGTTTTATTTCTATTTTAAATTCAAATTTTCAGCATTTCGAGAGATACTTTTTACAAAATTTAGAAAATGTTATTAATTTAAACTGTTGTCAATTGTATAAACAGCGCAAAGAATAATGTTTACTTCAAATTAAAAATTTGTTTACACGTGACTATTAGAAAAAAAAAAAAAAAAAAAAAAAAAACTTTGAAATTGGAATTAAATGATTGCATGTTAAAAGTTGGAAAATTACGTCATAAGAAATATATTTGCACTTGAATTTTAAAAGAGAAACGAAATCTTAAAATAAAAAAATCATTATTATGCGTTAAAACTTGTAAATGGAGGAAATTACGTCATATTTGAAATGGCCAAAAAATTTGGCAAAACAATTTAAATTGAAAAATATATTTGCTCGAGATATTTTGAGATAATCTTTTCAACTATTATCGTGAATTCGAAGACAGTGCAAATAATATTTCTTTCTAACAACAAAAGTATTTTCACTTGAATATAAGTGAACTTGAATATAAGTGTCACTTGAATATAAGTGAAATAAAACTTTGATGTAAATTACGTCAGATTTGAAACGATACATTTAAAATGAATTATTTAAAAGAACTATCTTATAGCGCTGTTAAAAAATACCCGGAGACAATAACAATGTTTACTTAATTCATTTTACATTAGCTTATTTTAAAATGTTTAACTAATTTTTTTTAATTAAATATGAAAACAGCCATTGAATCTGTTAACATAGCAGCGGATTTGGTCTTAAAAATCCACAATCCAAGGAAAACAAATGGAAACCCGTTTACAGAGAGATCGCTACTGTTTTTTTTTTTGTTTGTTTTTGTTTTTTTTTTAAATTCAATATTTTTAAAGCCGATCAAATTAGCGTGCTTTTTGGATTTTTGGTGTGCCTGAACGGGGGGTTGGCGAGCATAGCTAGTAGGGGGCAGAGCTCCCAAGTTTTCTAAAGAAATAATTTTATCTCCATGAATATGTGTGTTATTCTTGCTTAAATGAGCAGATATATTTCTCAAGATCAACACAGTTTGTGATACGGGCAGAGATCGTGTAGCCTATTTTATTTTAAAGTGTAAAAGAAAATATTATTCTTTATGTTGAATTTGTTGTTAGTCCCCTAATTTCCCCTATCCTACAATCGTTCACTGAAAATATGAAGTTAGACATAAACACCTCTTTATTTTTGTGAAGTTACAGAATAATTTCTCTTTATTTAGATATTCCATAAAACGTCAAAAATTGAAAGTGTATGATCCCTTTTGGGCATATAGGTAGGTATATTATAAAGAAAATATTACTGCCTGAAAAAATACAGTTATCACCCTCAAGTGATTATCAATTTTTACCATATTTGTAAGTGATTTTCGTTGTGTCAATGGTATCAAGGCGTATCAAAGTTCGGAAATAAATTATAATTACAAATGTTCAACCTAATGGCTGTGAATAGTGAAAATTGTTATCATGTTTGGTACGGCACTCAACGTAGCTTTCACGTTGATTTCTGCTGTAATTCTTGTTACATGACTGCTTAAACAACAATTTGAAGCAGTTTCGATACATTGATAAAAAGCGGTGACAAGTTATTCGATTATTCAATAATTTCTTTTTATATTACAATTAAAAATTATTTTTTTGTAGAACATGATATACACATAAACAATTAAGAAGAAAGTTTGGTGGAATTGAAAAAAGAAATTTATCAGGATGTAATTACTTTTTTACTTCATTTAGCAAAATTTTATTCACGTTTACCAATATATTTATCTTAATAAACTTTTATCATACAATTATTTTAAGGGATAACAAAAATTCAATGGCAACTTTTTGAATTACCGTGATATACCATTGGTACTTGTATGTCAGTTGTCGTATATAATAGGGTATAAAACTTGTAAAATAATAAGGCGTTTTTTCATGCATGAAAAGTAAAATGATGTTTTCTGTGAATGATTTTACATAGTCTAATATTCAATACATTAATTTCACATTTCACTTCAACTGTACACATTTATGTTGTCATTTTATTAGTATTTTATGGATGGAATCTGTAAAAACATATGAACTTTGTGAATTTATAAAATAAATTTCCAACTGAAATACCTGTTCGACGTTCGTATATTTTCAAATATCATTCTTAGTTTTTATTCATTTAGAATAAAAACTAAGAATGATATTTTAAATATACGAACAGGTATTTCATTTGGAAATTATTTGGAAATTCTCTTTAAAATGTTAATAGTGTTATACATTTATTGAAAATTTTAATGAGTAAAGCTTTTTAGAACTTTCTTTCAAAAAGTTTATCCGTAGGTTGTGTTTTCAAATGACAACCATATAAAAAATTCAGAGTTATCACATTTTATAAAATAACTAGTGAATTTTCGAAATCTATAAAAAGTTTACTCTCATTCAAATTATTTTTTCACTCAAATTTTCATTTCAAACGAAAGTTTGAAATTTCCTTAATTTTTAAAATTTTTGAGATAAGTAGGTAATATAAACTACAAAAGTGTTGATGTTAGAGTAAAAATTAAGGTTAGTGTAATGATATATTTCTGCCCTTACTTATAAAAAAAGTTCCACGTTTTAACATTTTACACCAACCTGCGTTATACTTCAAAATATTTTGTTCAGTCTCTGTGAATTAGGAGAGGTAAAATTATATTCTTCTACGACCAAATCTCGTCAAATTTTAATGCACAGTATATTAATAAATTTTGGGAGCTTTCTCTTACTAAAAACAAAATAAACTCCGTTAATAATATCTCAATACTTCGAAATTTGATACTATTCAAATTATCAAAACTCGGTGATCTTTAGTCGTAGAAGATTATTTGCATTTATCAGAGCACGGAGAAAATAATTTAACTATAATTTATGTATCTATTTATTTCTAACTATAATTATAAATTAGGAACCATGAATGATATAAAAATTTCAAAATTATAAGATTTAGAAAATTAATTACAGAACAGATTTATTGACGCAATATTAATTTCTTCCTTATTCTGAACAGTTAAACCTTTTCAGTGCTTTAAAATCTTTTTGGTATATTCTGCATAGTTTTTTATAGGACATATTCTCCATCTTCTTTTGAAAAAGAACATGTAACCGATTTCAGCAAGAAACAAATTGTCAACACAAAACCTTCGCAAACTTTTGGAAAAATAAACTAAATTACATGTTAATAAATAAATAAATTATTAAAATAAAAGAGTTATCAATCCTAAACTCGAACCGAAACGGAAACAATTAGTGCCTATCCGATCCAACCCAAACTACTAATAGTTCCAGATTCGGGTTATATCGTGTTACCTAATCTGACAAATGTGTCTAAATTAGATGGAGATTTAAAATTATTACTATCTCAGTACATGTACCATATCCTCCGTGACCTTTATCGGATATACTATTTATTCGATCGAATAATATAAAAAAATTAAAACTTTACTGCTTCCGAATTAAATATATATTTGTTTGGTATCCTTTTTCAGAAATACGTGTGTTTTATTTCTTCCTGAAGTTTGTTCCAATCCTTCTCTGTAAAATGAGAAAAAGATAACATTGTATGATTGCCTGATGTTTCTGTCAACGGAAAATCTGAAACATTGAATTTCTTTCAACTGATAAATTGAATCTATCCACTGTAAACAGAAGTTTCTTTTTATACACTCTTAAAAACGAGTTAATGGAACTGGTAAAAAAACAATTGTTTTTCTTCTCCTATGTTTTTAGTATATATGTGTGTTGTTGTCCAGTTTGAGTTAGGTTTCTTTTGGTATCGATTTCCTCCTTTTATTTCCTCTCAAATATATCTGATTACAAGTTTTCTAAAATTGGTCTTGCCTTTTAGATTTGTGGATACCTTAGACAGAGAATGTTTTAGTCCCTTGCAATCATGTTCTGAAAGATTTGTCTATTTCTTTTGTGTTCGTTTTTGTTTTCTTCTATTCATTTAAAACATATTACTGCTTAGATTTTTTCGATTATTATGTATATCAACATTGCTGCAAGTTTAAGAATAAATAACCTCTTAAAGAAGCAAACTTTATATGGAATTTGGCACATTACATACGTCAATATTATGAGAATATTCGAAAATTGTTATTATATAACTCATTTGTAAAGTACATGTGTTATTTTTAAAGTCTGAAATTGTAATAAAACATAAATTGCTAAGTGTTTACAATGTCCGTTTTATTGAAACAAAGTGTGCATTTTTTAAACCATAAAGTAATTATAATATTTTAGTATTCCTTAATATTATTGTACCAGTCATTGTTTAAAGGTTTTGTAAAATTATTTACACATAAACGAGTTTGCATTGCACATATAAACTTCGTGTAAATAATATTAGTTGGGATAACTGGACCCACGAGGTAACTGGGCCATAGGTTATTTTATATAAAAAAAAAACCCGTTGATGTCTTTTAAGTTTTAGCTTTTGTGAAAAATGCACCCTAATCTCTACTTCCTAAAACAACGTGTGTCAACTCAGTCATAACTCTGTTTTTGCTGTGATTGGTTGTAAAAAAATTAAGTTTATTTTTTAAAAGGCAACGTCAATTTCGTTTGAACTTCCTCGACTTTTTATTAAAATACTGTATGTATTTTTATTAAACAATCTTTTTTTATAAAATAATAGGCATATAACTACATTAATATTATTAAGTAAATGTCCATATTTACTTCATGTTTCAAATGTAAGCCAGGTGTCCCAGTTACCCCATACATTTTTCGAGAATGGGGTAATTGGGACATATATCAGGGGTAAGTGCACCCTGCTGGATCCGGTTACCCAATAGTTATAAATAATTTTCTTGAGTTTCTCTTACTACGGAAAATAAATTTCTTCATTGTTTTTTGCGCACAATAAAGAAAATTATAGATTACTTTATTAAAATTAAGTAATAAAATTTAAAAAAGCATATTTGGGTGGTGGTGGTGTGTGTGTGTGTGTGTGTGGGGGGGTTATAAAAAATTTCTTAACCCCTTGAAGGGCGGTGATGCCATTATTGGCATCACATAATTTTAATCCCTACTTGCCACATTGGCACCGGAATTTCATAATGAAATTTTCACCTTTATTAAGTACGCGAAAATATACTTTTACGTGTTTACAAATCAATTATCTTATAAATACTGGTGTAATTAAATTATTTAAACATTTTACGAATTCAATTACCTTGCCACTGAAAGCGAGATAGCCAAACCTTGCAATTTTACGATACAGATGAAGTACTTAAGTACTCACATTGCCGTTTGTTCATAGATTTACCTTCTTATTTTTTTCTTTAAAATACCCATGTAACTTTTATACATATTATCTATACTAAAGTACACAAGTACTTACAAATTTTTATGTTTTTGGTATAAATAAATCTAATATTTTCACTTTTAGTACTTTAAATAAAGTACTAAAAGTGAAAATATTAGACACATTGACAGCAAATGTTTCCCTTATAACGCTCTTTATTGATATATAATGTACATGATCTGCCTGGTTTAGTCTTTTTTTTAAGTTGTTTACACTTTTTCAAATGGGACCTGACACCCCATATGAAAAAAAAAATAAATAAATAAATAAACGCTTGCGGAACATAGATCTCCTGGTCCACTTACCCAAATTTTATGGGGCAACTGGACCCATGATGAAATATATACATTTTTTTTTTTAAATATTAAAACGTAATTTTGAGCATTTCTGTCTGATAGAGGGAACCTAACGGAACACATTAACAAAAGTTTAATTCAAATGAACATTAGCTTTTTGAAGCTGACTTGCCAGAATCTCCAGAACCACATTGTAAAATCGTGGCCCAGTTGCCCCACGTAATCTTACTTATATTTAACAAGCCAAAATATTAAATTACGTTTCTCTTTTTTCATCTTCAATGTCGACTAAACTGCTATAGTGCTAAATAAATAAATAAGAACGAAAATTCATCCTTACAGCAAAGATTTTGTTATACCTTCCAACACAGTCAGAATACAGTAATAAAACTTTACTGTTTATTAATGTAAAAGATGTCAGTATAAGCAACTTAGAAAATAATTGAAAACACAAAAACACAATTACTTTAATAACGGGAAATATCTGAGATTTTTGTTCATCACTGTATATGATCTATATGTTTTTATGTGTAAAGCGTATAGTTCCATTAACATATACTGCATTTGGAAATTTCTATTCCGCAGTTTTCGTCAATAATTGGAAATGTACATTAGAGCTTTTTTTGTAGCGCTGCGTATTATCTAAAGAATTTATATAGTAAAGTGGGGACAGATGCCGCAGTTTTACTTTTCTTCTAATAAAATGTACAATAAAGCAAAAAACAACAAACTAAGTACCAGAAATCATTAATCAAACCCTTTAGAATCTCATTTATAAGTTAAACAAGTTAAAACCCTTTTAATAAAGTAGCCATAATTATTTTCCCAAACGTCTTTTTTTTGCATCATTTTTATGTGCCGGGTAAGATGCCGCATGGGGTGTTGGACAGATGCCGCATGGAGAAAAAAGCTAGGCTGTTTATTTTTTTTAAGCAAATAACACTTTTATTTTCTAAAACTTGTTAAAATGAAAATAAATAACAGTAAACTTACAAAAATTATATACATATCACTAAATCGGGAATAGTTTAACGAAAATGCAAAAGTGTAAGTTCAAAAAATAAAACTTAATACACAAAATGAAAATGAAAAGAAAAATATTTGAATTTACATAAATGGACAGCATAATTACTGCAAACAATAGACAGCATAAATACAAAAAAGACATGAATCCCTGGTTTACATCCAGGCGAATAATGAAGTTTGCTCTTAATGTACGTAATAGTTCTATTCTAGTTAGGCTCTCGTCTGTTTATTTTTGGCCTTTCTTCTCATTCTTTGATTTTGTATTTCTATTCGCCGACAATCACACCACACTTCCCGTTACAAAATTAAAATGAACCTTTTTCATTCGGCTATCGATTTAATTTGATGCACTGATTCCACAATCACACCACACTTCCCGTTACAAAATTAAAATGAGCCTTTTTCATGCGGCTATCGATTTAATTTCATGCACTGAATCCTGTCTGCTTTGTTTCTTGATAAGACTCCAGACACTCAGCACATTCAGAGTCATCAAATTTCAATTCAATACTGCCATCACAATCCATAAGAGAAGTTATTTACTCATTTTCAGAAAAGGAATCATATTTTAGTTTCTTCTTCAAGTAAGGTGTTTTAAAGTTCATATTTCCCTTCCTTTTTTTTCACATTTTACTTCCGCCAAGCTATCGTTCTTTGACGCTTTCTAGTCTCTTTGCTTTTTATTTTCTTCATCTTTTTTCTTGTTTATAAACTATGTGCTTGTAATATTTGCATCCTTTCGCTTCCTCTTACTTGTCTGTCTTACTTATCTTTTGACCACTGGGATAGGAGATATTTTGTTCAACAGTTTAGACGACGAGAATTTTAAGCGATCTACGGTTTTCTTATTCACATATGGTGAACCAACATTGTTGCTAAGAGTATTTTGATAAGTAGCAGAATGTGGTAATATACCTTCATTTAAATGCAAGATCTACTTAAATTGCAGTGATGAATTTATTGAACCGAAAAACAAAAGTATGTTTTGCGGCATCTGTCCCTCAACCTCGGTGCGGCATCTGTCCCATATTGGCGGGTAAGATTTTGCGCCGCCATTTTGTGTCATGTGAGCGACGCGATAGAAATGAAAGCACATGTCTGTATTCTAGGAGGATCTAGTCTACAGTTGCAATCGGTTTTGAGATGAAATCTCTGTTTATTTGGCTTAAAATATGTAATAAAACTTTAGTAGAATAATTTTTGCAACTGACCACGCAGGTTCGAACCATACAAACTTGCATAAATATGTAAATTCTGACAATTAAGCGGTGAAAACACATACAACACAGCACACAGCACAGAGGAACACTACCAACTTCATAGATTGGTCTAGGGGGCGCTAGTGTCTCCCACACAATCTCTGCGGCATCTGTGCAACCGCGGCGTCTGTCCTCACTTTACTATACACACTAAGTAATATGCAAAATATAGTTAATTTCTAAAACGCATACCACACTGAAAACTTACAACAATTATTCTTCATAAGTAGTTCAGGAAACTTTTTAAAGGCTAGAAAATAGAAAATGATTTATAAATAAAAAAAGGGTAATATATATTTTTAAAAATACTCTTTTATCAATTAATACTTTAATATTGATAGATTTACGATAATAAACTTAAACCTGAGGTTATACTATCCATGACAGATCAGTGACTACAGTGATCAACACTGTTTACTTGACCGTGGGCCCCGAGGTGCTATGTAGCACCTGTCCGGTCAGGTGATCAGCCAAACGCAAGAATTTCAGTGATTAGTTCCAAAGAAAACTTCTTACTCATTTTAACGACACCAAAGGTATAAAAGGTTTCAGTAAAACTTGCCCAGACGGAATTTGAATTTGTGTCCTGTAGTCTGCCAGACTGGCGTCTGACAACTACGCCACTGAGCTTCAGTTTACGATAATACTTTGAGCAGTGATTTTCGAAATCATAAAAACATAGTATATTAAATAACGCTTTATTATTTCTTTCCAGTTGGCTTACCTTAAAATATAAACAGATCAAAAATTACACATTTTTTTTAATAAATTCACTTTTTTGAATTTTGTACCAAGTGTAAACTAGTATGTTGTGGCCATCACAAAACTTTCTTCTATGTCATACATGTCAGTACTTCAAAATTCTCTATCACAGTTCCAAATTAAATGGCAATCTGTGCTCATCATGAGAATTCTAAAAAGATGAAATTCTGTGCATTAGTTCTCGAGGTATGACTGTCGCTGAAATCGTGTAAATCCAGCAAAATGCAGCATAGCAGCGCCACCTATTGTGTTATTTACACCAGAACCTAATTATCAACAACTTATGTCAACGTCTAACTGAATATGAAATTTTAGGAAAATTCGTACATTAGTTCTTGAGATAGAGTTCTTGCGCAAATGATGAAAAATGCAGCATATCAGCGCCACCTGTTGAGCGATTTACACCAACAGAAAATCAGCTGCAATATTAATCAAGTTATACTTAAATCTGAAGTTTGATGAAAATTCGTGCATTAGTTCTTGAGATAGAGCTATTGATGAAATAGTGCAAAATGAAGCACAGCAGCGCCACCTATTTGGCGATTTATAACAACACGCAGTCAGCATCATTTCATATGAAAGAGTAACTGAATCTAAAGTTTGATGAAAATGTGTCCATTAGTTCTTGAGATAGAGCTATTGCAGAAATCGTGCAAAATGCAGCATAGCAGCGCCACCTGTTGGGCGATTTACAACAAAATGTAAACAGCATCCATTTATGTCAAGGACTAATGGAATCTGAAGTTTTTTTTTTTTAATCCGTGCATTAGTTCTTGAGATACAGCTATTTCTGAAATCGGGGGAAATGCAGCACAGCAGCGCCACCTGTTGAGCGATTTACACAAAAAACTAATCAGCACCAATTTCTATCAAGGACTACCTGAATATAAATTTTTATTAAATACCGTGCATTAGTTCTTGAGCTAGAGTGCCCACAAAGTGTGTGTCACATACATACAGACAGACAGAGTCACAGACTCACAGACAGACATTTTGTAAAAACATGTTTTTTAGAATCTCTGACCCATAAAACCTGTAAATTCGTCGAAAACCGGAATTCAAAAATTTTCATGAATCCAATACATTCTTCTTGAAAGTAAAAAGCAGCGTGTCCTTCATAATCAAACACACCAAATTAACGCATTGTAAATGGTTTTGTTTTTTAAATATTTATACATGTTTTTACATGTTTTTAAAGGAAACAACAGAGTTAAACTATAGAGTTGGACTTTGAGTTTGAAAGTAAATCGGTGAGTGCTATATTTGTTTGAATTTTCCAATGTGTTTATTATAATTACGACATTTTTCTGTGATTTCATGCTGTTATTATATTTATAACACCGCATATAATTTATCGTTCATTTTTAAGAACACACAAAATTAATTTGCTATAGACACTTGGTACAAAACGCAAACAAGTGAATTTATGAAAAAACGAGTAATTTTTGCTCTGTTTATATTTTAAGGTAAGCCAACTGGAAATAGATAATGAAGCATTATTTAAAATATCTTTTTATGATTTCGAAATTCACTGCTCAAAGTATTGCCGTAAATTGAAGCTCAGCGGCGTAGTTGTCAGCACGCCAGCCTGCCAAGCTACAGGACACGAATTCGACTTCCGGCTGGGCAAGCTTTACTAAACCTTTCATATCTTCGGGGTCGATAAAATTAGCACTAAGCTTGCTTGGGAACTAATCACTGAGGCTGTTGCGTTTGGCTGACCACCTCAGCGAACATATGCTGCATAGCACTCGGGGCCCACGATCAAGTAAACAGCGTTGATCAATGTAGCCACTGATCCGTCAGAGATAGTATAACCTCAGGTTTAGTTTTATTATCGTAAATTAATTAATATTAAAGCATTAATTGATAAAAATGTACTTTTTAAATATATATGCAGGGTTATTCTAAATGATAGGCTGATTAAAAAAAAAAAAAAAAATGTATATATTAAAGTACAAATCCAAAATGAACAATCTTTATACCAAGGAAAAGAGAAAGTTTCAAAGTTTTTTTAAGACTTTATAAATGTTCAATGTGTGCTACACGGCAAACATCTACGCGATAGCAAACTCGTCCCACACACGAGAAAGCATATCTGCTGTTACTGAGTGCACGGCTTTCAAAGCGGTGATGGTTCAGAAGCGGCCGGTAGAGATTGCGCGGCAATAGGCCGCGATTTCGTTTCATTGTCAGTTGTAAGTGAGATGGCTACTGTGGAGCACAAGGTTTTCTGCGTTCTTGAGTTCGCAAGAAGTGACTCGCAAATTGTAGTGCAGCGGTCATTTCGTGCCAAATTCGGTATTAAAGGTGGTCACATTGACCATGCATAATGTCTTAAGAAAACTTTGAAACTTCCTCTTTTCATTGGTACAAAGATCGTTCATTTTGGATTTCTACTTTAATAAATACAATTTTTTGAAAATGGGTCCGTCATTTAGAATAACAATGTATAATACACTCTTTTTTATTTATAAATAATTTTCGAATTTTCTAGTCTTTAAAAAGTTCCATTGTTCAGTTTCACAATCATTTGGTGTATTTTGTACAGCTTGTATTAGCGAATCATTAAATCCATTGTAGTTTCACATCGTATACCAATGCACGATACACAGAGTATTTGGCGATTTATTTGTGCCGGTCTAACGAAAAATACCTGATAATTAATATATTAATTTATTTTAATTAAGTTCTAAAAATAATAACATATTATACTGTCATCGGAAACATGGATACGAACGTAAATTTCATGAGTCTAGCGTATCAGGAAGTGGGTCAAAAATATATTGCAAAATTCTATTTTTAGATGTCTGAGTTTGAAAACCAGGTCGAATTAAATAAAAGGGTGGAAAATCGGTCTAATAAAAGTAATATTTAATTCTGTACGGATTCATTTGATAGAAAACCCATTACTTTTCTCAACACGTTGTTATTAATTTTAAATTTAGGAATTTAATTAAAATTTGGTCTTGTTTATGGACGTAACTAGAAAAACAAAGGTGAAATAACTTACAAAATTAAAATGCCGTTAAGGTATATGTCTAAAATAAGGAAATCCTTTTAGTATACGTTGGATTTAATTACGATCTTTTCTAACAACTTTCTACAGACATTGAGGAAGCATTTGACTTTACATAATTAGAATGTAATTAGAATAAAATTGATATTTAGCAGTCAAATGCATTTCCCATCTTAATGTGGTCATAGTGGCCTTATCTAAACAAATCCTCAATATTTTTCATGCTAGTTCACGACGATATTATATGTATTTCACGTTGCAAAATTTCTAAAAAAGAAAAAAATATATTTTTCTCTGTTTAGTTTATAAATTTTAAAACCATTGTTTTATTTAATACGTGCATAATTTTAATTCAATAAAGACTATTTCAAATAAAAAAAATTCACATCTAACTTAATATTCATATCCCATCAAAAACATCTCATGTAAAAAAAAAAGCCAAGTCTCCTGACTCTTTAACTGTAAATAGTTCTGAGATCATGTGTAGAGCCAAGCTTAGTTCTCTTATTAACTCTGATGTTTTAATTCACAAATTACTTCTTGTCTCTACACCTTCAGTAAATGATTATTTTGTGACTTGACAATTACGCAGCACAGGAAAGTTATTACGTAAACACTTTACTTATGTTTTGAATTGGGATTAGTTTGTGTTTATGACGGCCGATTATCAACACGTGGGATATAGGCCCTGGAGGGGTAGTGCCCTTCGTGGGGGGTCTTTCAAAGGGAACCTAACCCGTATTTATGCATGGGAATCCACGGTTTCGAAGAAAACCACGAAAACTCCGAAACGGTTAGGCCGACGGGCGCGATTAGGTTCAAACCCAGCACCTCCCGTCTACCAGCTTCGAGAGCAGAACCTCTCAGCCACTGGTGGTGCTTGAATTGCGATTAGATTATTTGATTTAGGCTGAATATGAACACGAGGGATAGAAGAAGCCTGATGGAGGGATGCACCGATTTAGGGTCTTTGTAAAAGAGGCGTTTGGCTCATATTCACGTTACATAGGAAGAAAATCACCCAAAACTCCGAACATCAAGTTTGATCAGTAGAGAGTTTTCGCATCCGGGCTTACAATGTAATGTAAAATTATTTCCATGCTACAAATACATATATGTTCAGTGCTCTTATAGAAACTATTTTATGCAAAACTTTATAAATGAACGTTAATATTAAAATGTAAACAACAGCCTTTACATTCTCGTGCTGCGTCATTGCCAAGTCACAAAATAATCATTTACTAAAGGTGTAGAGACTAGAAGTAATTTGTGAATTAAAATATCAGAGTTAATAAGAGAGCTAAGCTTGGCTCTACACATGATCTCAGAACTTTTTACGGTTAAAGAGTCAGGAGACTTGGTTTTTTTTTTACATGAGATGTTTTTGATGGGATTTCACTTCTTTTTGTAAGGAGAAAGCCAAAGAAAGCTTTTCCAGTAGCGTCGATTTCAATTACACTATCTTTAACTTCATAGACTTTATGGCTCCTGATTGCTTCGATGTTCCGCTTTTCCTAGAAAAGCGAATTGGCATGTGTGCTACTGTTTGATATCCATTCATTCAAATTTTCTAGTAACTATATTAGTTTTTGTTTCAATTTATCAGCTGTTCAATCAAAGTCCTCCAAAGTTAATTCTACTGTGCAGAGTCCATTTTATAACTTTGTTTGCTTCCAGTCTATTTCCCATTTTTTTAGTTATAGCTCTCGTAATGTTTTCTAAAGTGTTTATTTTAAACTGCAGCTTACCTCTAGACCTTTTTCGTCAGTAAGCTCCAATATTCATACCAGTGTGGGCAACAGAACAGCGCGCGACTTCTTAGCGAGCTACGTCTTCCCGTTTCAGAGTGTGAATCGTTGTAACGTTTTAATGTGTGTTTTTGTTTTCGAAAATGGTTTTGACGATAGAGAGCTCTAGCTTCTTGGAGCTGTTGAGAACGTGATTTCTCAAAACGATTAGGCCTTCCGCTTTTGACCTCAATAGGTCTTCTAGTTTTTTTCTCTAGTTGATTTCTCTCTGTGATAGGTATTCATTTGGAAAAATAATAGATTATTGCTAGCTGTTATGAAGAGGAAGTAGAACGTCAAAGTGACCTCCTAAGAAACTAATCCCAGCTAATCCCAGTGCGCAACCACATACTCAACTATAGCACATCTGATATCATACGACTAGTCTATGTTACCTAGTACAGAAAAGAAAATATAGATGAAACAGATACTAACGATCTCCAGATGTAAGAACTACTCGATGAGGACTTTCTTCGCTGTGATCAAAATATAACATTTCAGTTTTTTCCCTTCAAACTTTCTTCGATCAACAATGTCTTTCGTTGGAATATCTTACAATTTCGCATTTCCCTTCGTTACCGCGTCTTTTCAGCAATTTTGCAGATGCACACTGACATCTAGAATTCAAATTTTACACAATAAAAAACTGTGTCGCCAACATTTGAAATTCAGTTATTCCTCTTTTCGAGATGTAACACTTACAATCAAACTATTTTTAGAAACAAGTAGGTGAAAGAATTTTACACAAAAGTTTCAATCCTTCATACTTTCGAATTTAAAGTAAATCGTAATAATTTTATTATTTAAATGATTTTAGTACACAGTAGACCGAGCATAGCTCGGTAGATTTTTTTTAGATATTTATTTTGTTTTAGTAAATGTAGAAACGTGATAGATACTATCCGCAAAACATCAATAAGTTGCGGAGAATATAGAGGAATTTTTGTTAATGCGTCTCCTCTTAAGACGTATCTCCGGTTAATGCGGACAGTTTCATTTCCACATCATATTTAATTAATGTTAAAGGCATCGTTTATTGCGGATTTCGGTTACAGATGAAAAATGGCCTCCCTTGGAAGTCCACTAACGGTTGTTAACTAAATATTCATATCTACCACTCGTAGTCTTAGCACGGTTGAAAGTGAAAAGTCAGAGAAAATGACGCCATAGTGGTGCAAAAGTGATAATGTTTAAGTTTTAAATATAAAAATAATTGACTTCTTTTCAATATGTCATTTTTTCTGGAGAGAGGGAAATGTAGAATTTTGCTTTTGAATTCCAAATCGATAATTTGAGTACCTAAAAAACATATTTAAAAAAATTATACTTCGCAGGGGAGTTTGTATTGCCATTAAAAAAAAATAAACATTTTTTTACGTATGCGATTATGTTAGTCATATTCTGAGTGCCACTCTCCATGTTTTATAAACATTGAATTTATTATTCTTCAACAATTGTTGTCTACGTCAATAGTTTGGCAACAAATGTGAGCTATTTTGTAAATATGAGGTAAATTTGACCGCAAAATTCTCTTGCTTTTAAAACTGCTGCTAATTTTGCGCCATGGTCTATTGAAATTGCATCAAACTATAGCGATGTTTAAAATAATATGGCAGTGATGCTAAATATAGCAAAAGTATAAGAACTGCTATCTATCAAGAAATGTTAGCATATTTGCAGAATGTTTATAAAATATTTTAATTCACTAAATTAACATTTGGTAAAATAAATTAATTTTATTTGGGTACTATTTGAGACACAGATGTCATATTCGCCCCATATTGGCGCGTTTTTTTTCCGACGCTGATTTGGCGAAAACATCAACAGCATAAACAACGACATCCGGGTTACCATATCAAGCAAAATAACGACACTTTGCGCCGGTTAAGTATACATTGCGTATATGACATTGGCGTCAGAAAAAAATCGCGCCAATATGGGTCGAATATGACATCTGTGCCCTATTTGATTACCCCGTCGATCAATTTCGCCAAACAATTCGCCAAATTATACAAATTGCCGTATTTTTATTTTAAATAACGAAAAAACAAATAAATTAATAAAACCTTAATGAAACTACAAATAAAAATCGAATTAAAATCATTTGATGACGTAACAAACACTTGTATGGTGTTTAATGTCAAGTGAATGCGACATTTACGATCATCCATTATTAGTGTTTAATCTTATAGTTTGGCGATAGTTTTTCGGTCGACGGGATAATCAAGTACTACCTTTATTTGTTCTAGTCAATTAAAACGAATTTTACTGTATTCAGGACCCAGCTATTTCGTGCTCGATTTAGTATAGTTAACAAACCGAGGGTTTAGTTGACAAACTGCATTTTATCATGTTGATAATCAGTGAGCAACAGTATTGGCAACAGTTCCGATTACGGAAAATAAAAGATTTTCGATTTTTTTTTTTTCGAATTTTTAAAATTTTTTAATTTTTTCTTTCTTTGTATCCCAAATACTACCTTCTTACCAAATTTCAAGTTTCTAGGGCTACAGGATGTACCTCAGATTTTTGATGATCGGTGAGTCAGTCAGTCAGTGTCGAAAAAGCGAAACTTTTAGTTCATATATTTTCTGAACTAGAAAAGATGGAAACGCGGAAATTTTACCATTTGCTTCCGTTTGAAGAATACTTTTAGAAAAACAAAGTTTCAAGTTCCTGGGAAATTCCAGCGAAGGGATATAGGGCTGTCAAAAGTACCCTGAGTTGCTTCCAGAAAAGGATGTTTACGGCTGTGCTTTCTCCACTTGGCAGGGGCACTGCCGTGCGCCCAGATAAGTGTATCAGAATTTATGAATTACAAATAATGATGAAATTCTCATTAAAAACCAGTTTAAAAAACCTCCTCCTTATAATGATGATAAACTGAATCAGGATTTAAAAAATAAAATTAATGATGTGGGAAACATTTTGACATTAATATTTCTCTGCATATTGTTCCACATAATTTTATCTTCTTAAACTAAATAATGGACAAAAATAGATCGGCCAGCTTTAATTCTAAACTCTATTCCTGGTCTTTTTCGAACAAAAGTTTTAAACTTTAGTTCATTATTTTCATTATTATTTTTTGGAAATTGCTTTTATTCTGAAAACGGCAGTGATAGTGACTTGACGAAAGATCATTCCAGGAACTAAATTCCTGGAACTAAGGTCCGTCATTTAGAATAACAATGTATAATACACTCTTTTTTATTTATAAATAATTTTCGACTTTTCGAGTCTTTAAAAAGTTCCATTGTTCAGTTTCACAGTCATTTGGTGTATTTTGTACAGCTTGTATTAGCGCATCATTAAATCCATTGTAGTTTCACATCGTATACCAATGCACGATATACAGAGTATTTGGCGATTTATTTGTGCCGGTCTAATGAAAGATACCTGATAATTAATATATTAATTTATTTTAATTAAGTTCTAAAAATAATAACATATTATACTGTCATCGGAAACATGGATACGAACGTAAATTTCATGAGTCTAGCGTATCAGGAAGTGGGTCAAAAATATATTGCAAAATTCTATTTTTAGATGTCTGAGTTTGAAAACCAGGTCGAATTAAATAAAAGGGTGGAAAATCGGTCTAATAAAAGTAATATTTAATTCTGTACGGATTCATTTGATAGAAAACCCATTACTTTTCTCAACACGTTGTTATTAATTTTAAATTTAGGAATTTAATTAAAATTTGGTCTTGTTTATGGACGTAACTAGAAAAACAAAGGTGAAATAACTTACAAAATTAAAATGCCGTTAAGGTATATGTCTAAAATAAGGAAATCCTTTTAGTATACGTTGGATTTAATTACGATCTTATCTAACAACTTTCTACAGACATTGAGGAAGCATTTGACTTTACATAATTAGAATGTAATTAGAATAAAACTGATATTTAGCAGTCAAATGCATTTCCCATCTTAATGTGGTCATAGTGGCCTTATCTAAACAAATCCTCAATATTTCTCATGCTAGTTCACGACGATATTATATGTATTTCACGTTGCAAAATTTCTAAAAAAGAAAAAAATATATATATTTTTCTCTGTTTAGTTTATAAATTTTAAAACCATTGTTTTATTTAATACGTGCATAATTTTAATTCGATAAAGACTATTTCCAATAAAAAAAATCCACATCTAACTTAATATTTATATAAGTGTATCAGAATTTATGAATTACAAATAATGATGAAATTCTCATTAAAAACCAGTTTAAAAAACCTCCTCCTTATAATGATGATAAACTGAATCAGGATTTAAAAAATAAAATTAATGATGTGGGAAACATTTTGACATTAATATTTCTCTGCATATTGTTCTACATAATTTTATCTTCTTAAACTAAATAATGGACAAAAATAGATCGGCCAGCTTTAATTCTAAACTCTATTCCTGGTCTTTTTCGAACAAAAGTTTTAAACTTTAGTTCATTATTTTCATTATTATTTTTTGGATACTGCTTTTATTCTGAAAACAGCAGTGATAGTGACTTGACGAAAGATCATTCCAGGAACTAAATTAATGATGTAGGAAATATCTACATTGATGAGAGGATATTACATAGTTAACATGATGCTTTTCTATTTTCATTTAAATTAATTCTGTATATATTGTGTCCTATATGTCTTAACAAATATGCCGTATAAAGCAGTGCAGTATATTTTATCTTAATGTGTTTAACAATCTATTTACGCTAGTATTATTTTACATTGCTTTTAAAACAAAAATTGATTTATTGTGTTCAGCGGAAAAAATAACGTTTTCAAGCAAAACGTTTGTTGTAAAAGGCAGTGTAGAAGAATTTAAAACCTTATATTTTCATCAATATTTCTACCTATTTCAATTTTTTTTATTAATTGTTTTCACTTTGTAAGATTCTTTAAAATTATTTTTGTGTCGTTTTATATCGTATTCGATTGATACGACCTTTGTGCATAGACTCTTTTAGGATCGTGTTCCATGTGTTTTGAGATTACGATTCCTTAATTTTTAGTGTTCTGCACTTAAAAAGTAAAAACGGAACCATTATAAGATTACTTCTGTTGTCTGTCTGTGTGTCTGTCTGTCTGTCTGTCACAGGCATTTTACTCGTAAGCTACAGAACAAGGAATGTTCAAATTAGGGGAAATAATAAAGACATATTTATAGATTATTAAACATTCACAAGTATATTTATGAAAAATGTAGATGGTCTAATTAAGTTACTTAAAAAAATTGGGTATTCTTTGTATTCTTTTCTTTGTGTATCGTGTGTGATATCGCATGAAATCTTTCATAACGCTGAACTCAAAATATATTTATTTTAATCTTAGGTATTATATTTTGATAAATATCGTCGAAAATGTATTGGAAAAATATGTCCCCGCTACCCTCTATTTCAGAATCTACTGAAACTAAAATTATGAAAAAATTAGAGATAGTAGACTTTACTTTAAACCTTGCAGGAAAACTATAGCGATTATCCTGCGTCACATAGTTTTTGAGAAAAGCTCATTTTTCCATAACGTACAAATTTCGATTTGCAGGCATTCAGCAAAGGTGTTGAGGAGCGCTGGAAGTACTTATCGTAGCAGAAGTATAAAAACATTGCTAATAATCATTTTCGAAAACAATAGTCGGTAAAAAGCCGATATATTAACCCTCGGAGACACGGACGGTTTGGACATACATAATGTCAGGGGCGGCGTACTCTATGCACCATCGGCTTTTGAAGGCCAAGTAACAAGTTTTAATGATATATTTATGTAATGTAATGCCCAGTAGCAGTATAAAATCAATAAATGTCATATTGTTAAAAACAGACTACTTTAATTAGTATTAATCACATAAATCCTATGGTAATTCGCGACTGGTTTGCATTGAGTGGATTTCTCAATACGTCTCGCATGACTTTAAAATTAATTGAAATCCAATTTGTAAATCGGGGAACGGACCAAGGCGAAGTTGCAACTTTTCGACCTCCTTTTGAAGCGCGCTTAGCAAAATACTAAGTTTAATCTTTGAACAAGTGTTTTATTTTAGCTACACTGTAAAAAGAAAAGATTATTACAGAATCTGAATTCAGTTTTATGAAATGACAATTGAAATTTAAATATGCACTACTTTTATTGTCCGTGCCGAATTAAGTTAATCATAAAAAGATTAATATAAGATTAAAATATGAGTTATACAGAATAGCAATATTAGGCTTCTAACCTCTTTGAACTTTTATAGTTCTATACTTTTCCGGTATATACAGCTATACACAACCCTACGTTTTATAGTTTTTTACAAAGTCTTATTATTCTTTTAGCAACTATTTTTATAATAATACAGTTAATAATTCATATATTTATTGTACGGAACACTCTGAGCGCGAGTAATACTCGCACTTGACTGTTTATTCTCTTAGAGGTATGAAGTTGGGAATTCTTGGTTCACTAAAACATGTACAGTCGTGAAAAGAAAAGTAAACACCCCTACTAACGCTGCAACAAATTTTTGTAGAAAAAATTTACTGGCGTGAAACGATTGGAAATAATGTCTATTTTTAAGTGATGTATTTAAAATTAACTTAGGAGCCATATATATACATAAACTAGCCCAAACTTCAACAACAATTCCCAAGTTTCACACTACAAAAAGATTCTACACCTTTCAATTAGCCCAAAATCCAAATTTTCATGAAATTCGTATAATTAAATTCCGAGAAAATAATAATTATAAAATGAGCATATATTAGGGGCTGTATCCAAATTTAAGTTAGGTACTCGATTGTTGAAATGCTACAGAATGACTATCTCACTTCTATTAATGCATTATTTCTTGCAAGTATAAACATCTCACTCGCTAAATGCATTTCGATTATTGCCAGTCCAAATGCTTCATTAAAATGAGTAAAATACATTTCTGTTCAAATTATGCTTTTCCAGACATCATAGACTACTTGGAATAAAAATTTGAAACTGATAATTTGCATAAAGCAGTACATCATAAATAGAAATGTATCAAAAATGTGTAGGTTGCAATTCATATTCTTTTTTTCGAATAATAATTTCGTAATTCATATTATAAAAATTTTTAAATTACAGATACAATATATTTATATTTGCGATTTTAGTATTATAATTAAACAAAAAAATATCACATTAAGATTATAATTTCAGCGGATATTAATAAAAATATGAAAATTTAATTTAATATTAGGAGCTCTAAAATTTGAATGTTTACAATTCAAAACTTATCATCCAAATGACATCAAATTTCATTTCTAGACATAGTTTCACCCAAAGATTTAAAATATATTGTCCAAATTGGGTTTGGCGATTGAAAAAAAATCAGAGTTCGTTTTTGTTTTGATTTGTAGATGGTCCCCTAAGCAAATTTTATATACATAATTTAAAAATAGGCTTTGTTTCTAATCGCTTGGTACCTGCAAATGTTTTCTATTATAATTAGTGGCAGAGTTGGTAGGTGTGTTTCCTTTTTTTTCCACGACTGTACTTTTCCAAAATGAAGTAATTATTTTTATAACTCTTATTCAGTTAGTGACAAATATTGCATGATATTTACACTAAATCTTGTATTTTTCTTGACAGAGTATGTTAATTTTTTTATAATTAAATGGAAACAGTACATTCTGAAGCAATGTATTTTGGAACTACTAGAAATCTGACTATTATGTTTAAAAACCCCATTTCTGACTTATAAAAAAATAGTTACATACTTATGGTTTAATTAAGCTGCCTTATAACACTTTTGTTTTCTACATATTTTTAGCCATTCTAAAACGGAATAAGAAATATATCAAAGTGGCAAAGTTTTCGAAATGTAAACCGTATAAGTTTCTATACTAATATATAATATTGTCTGTCTGAGAATTTTTAGTAAAACAGCTTTCAATGTTCATTTGATATTTAAAACGATGCATAGTAATTTATTTGTTTGCTTGTCTGCAATTGTCTGTGAAACGTTTGAATAACAAACAATTATCTTCTTAGGGTTAACCATTTATGTTCTGAATTATGAATTCATGAAAACTTTATCATATAAAGCATTTTTAGTGAATTTTTGAAACTACAATAGAAGATTTACATAATCATTTAATATATTTTAGAAGTATTAATTAAATTTGAAATTATAGAGATTTTGTGCAATATTTAATAAAATATTTTATTTTAAATCTTTTTCTTAGTATTTTGTAGAATTAGGAAATGTACAAATAGAATGTTGTTGCAAAAGAAATATAGAAGCATTTCCGTATTGAAAAAGCCCCCCCCCCCCCCGTCCCTCAACACCAAGAAAACTGCAAAGATGTTTATTTACTTTTATTTTTTCTTAAGCAATAATGCTTTTGGACAAGATAATGTATCTATAATTCATTCTAAAGTGTATTAAAACTAATCGGTGCATTAAATGAGTTTTATAACAAGTTATTTTGATTATTAAAGGTACATATAAATATTAAGACAGACTAATAATATAACACAATTAATACAATAACTCAACAGGAGTGAAAAATTAACCGGGCCCAGGATTCGAACCTAGGTCCACAATGTACCATGCTGCTGTTTTACTACTAAGCTGCTTTATTAAGTTATATTAATGCTACTTATAAGTACCGTCAGAAAAATAAAGGGTTAATATTACTGCACAAGAAACTCTGTAGCGTACACGCCACGCCTTTATTTTGGCAATTATAACAATCCATCCCAAGGGACGAGACTGAATCTTGAATGTAAACTTATTATTATCTCTGTCAAGAATTATTGAAAATTCAAATGTATTAATGTGTTTCCTGTTTGTTTTTTCTGGTAAGAATTTTTTCAAAGGAGATTATTATGGATTATCTATACAGCGGAATACGAAATGTTAGGAATGATAAAAAAACAACAACAACAAAAAAAAACAATTAAAATAGCTTCGCATTTGCGCAGCAATTATATTTTATTTATCTTTGAAGTATTTTTTGTATATTATTCCCAACACTTAATTTTACTTTCAATTCTTAGACCAACCTCTGGGCCGAGTCTATATCAACGGGCTACGCTTTTTGGTTAACTTCGCCCCCCCCACCCCCTTAACTATTCCCCAATTACATTTTATTGTACATACAGTAATTAATTAATTCCTTTGTTTATTCAATATCAAAAATAAATGCTCGTTTTTAAATTAGTGACTTACCAGGCGGTATTTTCCTGTTTTAACCATAAATCGTGTCTATTAGAGATAATAATGTAATGAATGAAACTTTTAGATTATTTCATGCTTTACAACGTTTATTACGATACTTTTGTCTCTAAAACGCAAACAAAAGAGTTATTAAACAAAAGACTAACGTTATTTGTTTATTTTTCCGCTTTTTGAAATTCGTACACCATTTTCTACCACCCCGGCCATTTTCTCACACACTACCACCCGGCTCCATATCTCGCTCCCTGTTTGATCAATTTACAACCATGAATAGAGCATGTTGTCGATAACTCTTTCCTCTACAATAATGTAAATGTTTTTTTTTTTTTTTTTTTTTTTTTTGTAAAATGTACTGGAACCGAGTTACTCAAGAAAATTGAAAAAAGTGCTGAAAAATTTTAGTTTTTTTCGATATGGTAAAAAACGCACAAGGTCTAGAAAGTTGAAAATTTGTTTTTTTCAACTCATATATAATACCCGAAAAACAAAGTTACCCGAATTTGTGTAAGGCAAGGCCCTTTTGGGGCTATTTCAAATGGCTGGCGAACAGAGTGAGATAGGATTATTAAAGTGATTTATATGCATAGTTACCAACCTCCGGATTAATTTAATACAGATATTTTTATGCAGAAATACTTCTTTTATATATTCACATAATTTCTGTTATTAAATAAAGCGAACATTTTTGTAAGAATTTACTGGTGTTAAGGAAATCCGGAGGTTGGCAACTATGTATATGTATAGTAATATGTCTGTGAGCTGCTTGATGGTATATAGAATCCTCTACAAGGAAATTTTGAAGTAAGTATGCAATTTGTAAAAACTGGTTCAAGATACGCAAAGACGATCAATTACAAAGTTATAAAGCAGCATTAATGTAGTAGGAAATATCTCTCGCACATGAATACTAAACATGAAACGCGTATAACTCTAAAGATCAAAATTCGTTACATATTTTATTTGTGGGGTTTGAAATATAGGGTAGATTTACAGCAGACTTTGTTTCACTTTATTCAAACATTTTATTAAAAAGTAAAAATTATGAAGCATTAGGAATACTTATCTTTAAAATATGAAATAAATACGGTTAATATTAATACTGTTCTCTTTCTTTTCGTGAAATACCGCATTATTTTAATGATAAAGCCAAATGCATACACTTTTATTCAAAACCTTGTTCTTTTGGGGTGGCAGTTAAATTACTTTTACGGAAATTAACTTCGACATTGATTACAATCGACAAAAAAAATATATTAAAGTTGTTTAAAATCTGCCTTTTTTATTAATGCCAGTCAATGTCTTTAAGTGGAATGCTTAAATCCCCTATTCTTTTTATTTTAGATGCTTTTTTTATTTTCTGTAAGTATTTAAAAAAAAAAAAAACATTTCAAATATTTGAAATATCTT
This sequence comes from Maratus speciosus, assembly GCA_963932465.1. Taxonomy (NCBI): domain Eukaryota; kingdom Metazoa; phylum Arthropoda; class Arachnida; order Araneae; family Salticidae; genus Maratus; species Maratus speciosus. Next base: position 255,855,126 of record OZ010790.1, read on the forward strand.
TTTTTTCTACTCATCAACGATGTAATAAATTTTATATTCCAAAGTTTTGTAGCATGAGAGGTACACACCAAAAAAAGTTAACAGTAAGGAATGAAACAATGCATTTTTTTTTCAGATAAATTTCAGAAGTCTAAGAATTTTACTTTTCTTGTAAAGTTTTACATGCTTTTCGAGTATTTTTGGTTCCAAGAGTTAAAAAAAAATCATTAAATAACAAGGTTTACTATCTATGTACAGCATATAGGAAGAATGAATGATAATTGGAATCTTTGGCTTTATTATATGTAGTTTTGGAGAAAACGACAATAAAAGTTATGAACTCATTTATATTGTAAAAGAGGGATACTATACACTGTACTTGTAAAAAAAAAAAAAACCTATCTTTACTTGAAGAGCCTGTAAATAACAGTAAACCCTCTAACGGGAACATAAAAACTGTGGTCTGATGTCAGCTATAAGCCTAAAAACTCTCAACTACCATTTCCAAGCGAAGTAAAGATCACTGTTTAGTTATCAGAAAGTGGGTTTCTTTTCTGATGAGATTTAACAATTAGAATGAGAAAACTTGAAAAGTTACATTTTGTAAAGAAATTTTTCCTGATTGTGGAGATGGCTGATATCATTCCAGAGTCTAAACGAGTTCAAACATGTTTATAACTACAAGCTTTGTTTAAGGAAATATATCATTTAACCCTTTATGTACTGAACTATGAATTCATGAAAATTTTATCTTCTAAAGAATTTTTCATGTTGTTTAAACTACTTATGAAGATTTACATAATCCTTTAATAAATTTTAGAAGGATTTAGAAAGATTGAAGAAAGGATTGTTGAAAGAAAGGATTTTGAACTTAATAGGATTTTGTGCAATATTTATAACCCCGCTCAAATACTTTATTTAAAATATTTTTCTTAGTATTTTGTAGAATTAGGAAGTGTACAAATAAATGTTCTTACAATAGAAATATAGAAAAATTCCGAATTGGAACCCCCCCCCCCCCCCCCTAGCGCCAAGAAAGCTGAAAAAAAAGATGCAAAGGCAAAAGAAATCATCCTTTTAAAAATATTTGGTTTTAAGTAACCTATAATGCTTTTGGAACAAGATAAAATAATGCATCTATCACACATTCGAAACTGTATTACTACTAACCGATGAATTAAATAAATATTATAACACGTTACTTTAATGGTACTTATAAGTACCGTCAGTAGATAAAGGGTTAATGAAAGTCAATAAACTACATTCTATCCGCGAAAAAATTCTAAAAACCTAGCTGTTCAGGTTTCACCACATAGTTTCTAATATTAAAACAGGACGAGTACAAGTACTCCGTTAAAAATAGGTAGCTTTAGTTTCACAGTCAATCCAATGCTTTTATAGAATATCTCTATTCTGACCAATGAGAATGCTCCATATTAGTATAGTCAAGCAATTGTTTTCCATAAAAGCGGTAGAATGACTACGCAGCAAATGCTACAGATTTTTAACAGTGTTGGAAACGTACCATGAGAGTTCCGCAAAGTCAAGTCATATTACCGCAAAGCTGAATAAGTGCCTAGTTTCTTGACAAATGTACAAAAAATTAATACTTTTCAAATACGTTAATTTGACGATGTGGACAATCTTAAATTTTGTAATCAATTAATCGACGTGAATTTATAATAAACTTTTCCGACACCTCACCCTGCATTGAGTTCGGTTCTATCACAGAGTCTGGAGTTTGGTACATGCAAAGTATGATGGTCAATATCGGACGAATGCAATTGCGAAGTTACATATGCTTAAGACCTTCCTCCGTGTCAAATTTTGTGTTTCCAGGTCAACAAAAAGTAGCCTATAGGTTTTCAGAATTAAACTTTCGGTTGATGAATAAAATTGAAATTTAGCACGAAGGGAGGTCTTATGACAGATGTAGGGGAGACTAGGGAGGCTAAACCCACCCATCAATTTTTATATTTAGAAGAATTATAGAGTTTTAACAATAGGTGTCAACCAAAGCTACTGGAAAGCTCAAACAACAGTCTTCGTTTCATAGAGATAATTGAAATAGGTGTGAAAAAAATCAATTGTGAGACAATTTCAACCTAAAAGTTGTGTTTTGTAGAAATATTTTGTAACTGTTTTCATTAAATTATATCGTAGAAATTTAAGTAAGTAGGTTTAAAGTAATGCAGTAATATCGAGCTTTTTATTCCAGGTATAAAGGCTGTACAGTAAGTTAGGCTTAACATAACATTGTGGTATTATTTAGAAAAGGTCAGTGTTGGGAGGCTTGACCCAGTCAATGTGAGGAAGGGTTGATCAGATGCTCAAGGCTTCCTTAATTAAGTGGTTTTGGAAATCTTTTTATTATACACTGAATGAAAAGATATTGGTACATACATAAAAGAATGTAAATTTATTCTGTAAAGCTTCAGTAAAATGATGTGATGGAAAAGAAAATGGTTAAAACTGATTATAGAAAAATGGGAAAAATTGATAGAAAATGGGAAAATTGATAGGAACTTTTTTTCCATTTAAATATTCCTTACAATAGGTAAATAGAAACAATGAGAAAGTCTAGAAAGGATGAAAGCAGCAGTCTTAACCCTTTGAGGGGCAGTGGTATGTTTATAAAATCACTTGATTTTAATTCCGATACATCACAATGGCATCAGAATTTTCCTAAATTCATTTCCATTTAATAGGCACGTGAAATATAGCCTTTTTCTCATTTCCAAATAAATTTGTTCGTAAATTCCGGCGTCTGTCATTTATTTCAACATCTTAGTACTGAAAGTACGTTGCCCATTGAAGGTTTAAATCATGTTTATGGTAAGTTAAGTTCTCATACGGTTGCAAAAGAATATAGCATCGATCGGAAAACTTTAGGAAGGTATGTGGAAATTTTTCACCCGGGGGAATACAGTGAGATGAAGCCAAACTACGTGACAACTAGAGTTGTCAGGTCGAGTGTCACAAAAATGGAACAAGGAGATAAAAAAAGCGGGACAGTGGCTCCTAAATCCGGACCAAATAACATGAAACACAATGGAAACAGAACCTGTCTCTAACAGAATACTGCCTTAAATGTTAAAATTTCATTTTCCTTGCTGTACAATTATATCTGCTCAGGCAAAATCCTGTTAATAATTTTTTTTTCACCTCTCACTTGCGATTGCGTTTTAAAAAATATTGTTTTATAATAAGAATGTAGAATAGAATATGAATTTTATAAAAAGAATGTAGAATAAAGTTATTTTGCTTTTTTTAAACTGTTTTTATTTCTCTTCACAAATAGTGCAATGCAAATAATACAAAGTGGATCAAGCCTCCCATATAGTGGATCTACCCTCCCATATGTGGGGAGCCTTGACCCATTATTTTTTCATGATTAAAATCAATCATTTTTCACATATCTTATATGTTACTCTTATGTTGAAATTTTATTTTGATAGCTGATTGTATAGCGAATAGAATGATATATAAAACTTTATTCTACGTTGGATATTTAAAAAAATAAAAAATCAATTTGTAAAAAGAGGTCAACAACCCTCCCTAGTCTCCCCTAAAGTAAGAATTACAAAAATCATTAATTTTTAATTAAATGCCGATTTATTATGTGATTTCTCATAATCGGGATTTCAAAAACATAGTTTTAAGTCGGTAACTTTTTATTGCATTAACCTTTACACATTCGTTCAGGCATCTGCCTGATAATATCACTCATCCGCAAGAAAAGTAACACATCTCGCAAAAATTAATTTTGTGTTTTATTCCACTAATAGGTCTGTCATAGGTGCGTCTTTTTACACAGAAAGTGTCATAAGTGTAGTTATACGAAAAATCACTTTATTACGCTTTATGTCAATTGTGACCACAGAATAGGGGTGGATTGTGAGAGGAGGTAAAATTATCCAATCTGCCAAACCTCATTCTACGTCTTCATTCTTAAGGGATTTACGCTTTTATGTACGTTTTTACTTCTGCATGCAGAGCTAAGTGCTGAAATTTCATGTTACAGTAAAATCATGCACATTTTCCCTTTTACCTCTCCTGTGAAATTTACTTTTGTCGAGCTGTGTCACTTTTCTTATGGGTGGGCGATATATGCTAAAGCCGGACAGATGCTGTAATGGTTAATCTGGAAGCTCAAATTTAATACACAACAGTGAGACAATGGATATTATTATTTTATAATAATTTCAATTAATACCCTCAACGGGTTCTGAAAGAAAAAACGGTCTTGACAGACAAAAGGTTAAAAAAACGGCAATATAAAATCGTGTTCATATGGTTTTTTCAACTATCCTCAACAAAGGTGTCGCAAATTATTTCACTATTATTTTTGTGTTTATGAATTAAAAAAAAAAGCATAGTCTAAAAAAACAAGTTGGAAATTGCACGTCAAACATGCCAAATCCATAGAATTGATATAAATAAATAAGATTTTCGCACTATAACTAGTTTTATAAATATCATTTGTAACGCATATTTTACTGAATGTATATTTTAATGCACTTCACAAGTGCATATCAATTTCATTCTGTTCGAAAGGCTGTAACATCTTTAACATGCACTTAAAATAATTTGTTTTCCTATTGGCCATAATGTAATGGAAAACTTTTGATTGTCCCTGTAATTAAACTATACATCCAATTTTCATAAAACTTGAAATGACTTGACAAAATTTTTCAACAATTATATATTTAAAATTTCAGACCATTCGGTTGGGTAGTTTTTGTTCTGTTATATGCGGACGGACGGACGGACAGACAGACAGACGAACGGACTGAACGACGCCTATAGGTGCTACGTATTTATATGATTAGGAAGGCACCTAAAAAGAGACGGTGATAACATCTTTTAGGTGCGTACAACACCCTTATTATCATTTAAGTGTTTCCTTATCAGGTATTGAACTATAAAATGACAATTGGGCTTGAATATAGGATAACATAACATAACCGCGGACGAAAATACATAATAACCTTTTCCTGATCACCCACTAGTCCGAAAAACGTTTTTACCTTTTTAAATATAAAGCTTAGAAACCAATAAATATTCTAGATATAAAGAATATCTTATAAAAACAACGATTTTTTTCACTACCATTGATTTCCGGAAATATTCTGGGGTAGTTTTTTTGTATTACCTGGAATATACGTTTTTCGGATGCTATCATTTCACATGTAAACATTTTCAAGTTCAACAAAAATATTTTCAATACACACGCATTAACATTAACATTAACATTATAATTAATATTATTTTATTATTCTTGAATTTATAAATAGCATTTCACAGCTCAAATAGTTTTAGACAGAATTTGTAGCATGATAAAAACCGACATTTCCGGTTAAGAAAATTGATTAATACACTATAAGTTATACTAGTTATACTCCAAGGTATTTCGGAAAATTTGCGTCAAAAAAGGAACTTTGTTTTAAAAATGCTCTACTAAACGTGAAAAATATATTGGTTTATAATTGTTTTAAAGATGGGGAACGCTTTTCGGATCATATGTAACTTGGAAGAGATTGTTGTATATTTTCGTCTTGATTATATTATACATTTTATTTCCGTAGATAAAGAAACATTTGTCTATTTTTACTACTGTAAACCTTGTCTTGTATGTAAATGTTTTTTTTTTTTCTCAAAAATAACAAAAAAGCAATCTTAATTTTTTAATTTCAATTACACATTAAAAGCATAATTTGTATATATTAGAAGTGTAACAAACCTCCTGTCAGTTTTAAAACCCTACCATCAGTGGAGATCTATGATTAAAATTGCTCATTCTTTTATATGTATTTCATCCATTTTTATAGTGGGAATCCCCGAGAAAAGAAAAAAAGTAGAAGTTTTACATACCGGGTGTCCTAAAAAGGACAGACTGCATTTAAAATTCAATAACTTGCAAACGGTGACAGATATTTTAAAAATTCTTGCAGGAGCATTATGTATGGTGTCAGGAGTTTTTTTACTGTGATTCTCGAATTTAATTCGAATTACAAACAATTGATGGCGCTGCGAGCAATATGCGCTAAATCCAGGCCCGATTTTTGGTACTTCGTGGCCCGGATAATACATTTCCATCTCCTTTTTCTGCAAGGAACAACAGAAAGGACCAAAAATCGAGCCTGTATTTAGCGACTATTGCTTACAGCGCCACCTATTGTTTGTAATTCGAACTAAAATCGAAAATCACTGTAATAAAACTTTTGACCTTATTCATAAACCTCCTGCAAGAATTTTTTAAATATCTGTCACCGTTTGCAAGTTATTGAATTTTAAAATCAGTCAGTCCTTTTTTGGACACCCGGCATATTTCCATATGTTATTTTTGTACAACAGTTTTTTGCTTAGGAATGCTAACTTCTTTGGGATATATCCAATGGAAAAAAGTTTATTTTCTTTCTATAGTTATGAAATTCCATTTTAGGCAAGCCCGATTTTTGGTACTTCGGGACCCACTCAATATATTTTAATCTCGTTTTTTGCTATGGGAGAAGAGAAAGGCCAAAAAATCCATCGCGCCAATTGCTTGCAGCGCCATCTATTGTTTGTAATTCGAACTAAATTTCAGAATCGTGGTTAAAAAAAAAAAGATGATTGACATCATATATAACCCTCCTGCAATAATTTTTAAATATCTGCCACCGTTTGCGAGTTATTGAATTTTAAAATCAGTCAGTCATTTTTAGGACACCCGGTAGTTGTTTACATATGACATAAGGGATTTTTTTTGTAAATTTTTTCAAGCTAGAGTAATTTCATAAATGTGATGCTGGACATAACATTTGATTTGAAAAGAAATGTTTAAAAAAAGAACCGCCAATGATATAAAATCCTGATATTGCTAAGTTGGAATTTGAAGTTTATAATCATAATAATGTTTCACATGTTAAGTCCCCAAAATAAATACTGACAAACTTCTGCCATGCGGATTGCCATATTTTAGACAATATCTTCAAATATCAGCAGGTAGTTTGCGCGTACGTAAATACTTTATTAGAAATTTATTAACCATGTGGAAATTGTTGTTATTTTCGGTCGAGGATGGGGCCAAATGATGCTCGGATTTTATTTTTTTTTAACGAAATTCAACGATGCTCTTTACTTTGAGAAGAATTTTTATTTGAATAGGTAATCGAAAGGTATAAAATCGTTAAAATTTGTTTGAATAGGTAATCGAAAGGCATAAACTCGTTAAAAATTGAAAAAGTTACAAAATGGGTAGCCTCAAATTATCAGATATGGAAAAATCCAAAGCCAAAGAGTGACGTCGAAATGAAAATCGTCTTGCAAAGCAAAAATCGAGGTCTTCAACTCATTATGTAGGCCATGAAAATCGAGGTCTTCAACTGATTATGTAGCCCATGAAAATCGATTACAGAATAAAAGACGAACTCGAGAAAGGAAACAATCTAATGTTTAATCGATTGATAGTAAAAGGCCATGTCTCGAGGGGCTCCAATCCACTAGCCACGGCGTTTTACAATCGGTCGATTCTAATCGGAAAAAATTGAGCTCAACGTAGGTAATTTGTCGCAATTTGTGGATGATTCGGTGGAACTGCTTTTGATTTGTAAACTGTTTTTCTTCTCGAAGCGGGACTTAGAGAGTTTATCAATGAAGGTTTTGGTCGTCTGAAGTTTGATCTTTGCGATCTGTTGTCGAATAGGTTGCGACGGAATATGGTGGACGAAATAAATTCCAAATGGTCGTTGTAATAGATTAAATTACAATTTATTTTAAATTGTACCTTTTGTAATTAAATCTGCTTAATTCTGATACAAGACTCTGATATTTACGGTAAACGTTTTAGAAATTGAGTGAAAATTTACATCTTAATCATAGATTAAGTTACCGAATTTATATATATAATACCAGAAAAAATTCACTAGAAATTGTTTGAAAATTTTAAGGGGTTTATATATATATATATATATATTATAAAGGACAAACATATCTGTGCGTAACGCATACGTCATTTTGCGAATGGCAACACTTTGAAATTTGAAATGAAATTTTGGTTTTGCAATTTTCTCTACTGCAAATTTTTAAACTTCTAAACATCTCACATTTTAAATTTTTACACCGTCGTATAAGGAAAAAAATGCTCTTTTAAATGCAATTTGTTTGAAAGCTGTATCTCAATTAATTTTTGAGATATTAATTTTTTTGCTGTTTTTAATACCATTTTTCTTATCGTGGCAACAAAAGTACCTCATTTCTATTGAAAGTCATTGAAAGTAAACGGAAAATAGTCGAAAATAGGAGATACAGTATCTTTATTGCCATTTTCTCAGAAAACCTGAAAAAATAGTTGAAAATAAAATATGGGCTATGTCAAGAATATTGTCTGTTATTCCGTGGTAATGACGTCATATGCACACTTTTCTATAGACGAAGTTTAAAACTGGGTTGTAAAAGTAGATTGCTTTAGCGGATGCAAATGACGTCCTTTTATAAAAAAGCCTGTATTTTAATTCTTAAACCTGAATTATGTTTTGTAGAAGTGCGTCATTTTCGCAGCCCAGCCGCTATGAAATTCTTCACAGGTGAAAATGCTTCACTTTTGAGAATAATGTAATCGAAATCACACACTGATAAAACGCAATGTTTTACAAAAATTTAGAGTGTCTTTATAAAAGAGAGGTGACATGCAAATAAGAGCGATTTATATTACAGAAATTGATGATTCTCGCCTGGATGGATTTGCTTCTAGGATGGATCTATATTATAAAGAACAAACGTATCTGTGCGTAACGCTGACGTCATTTTGCGAATGGCAATACTTCACGATCAAATTTTGGTCTTGAAATTTCGCTACTGCAATTTTTCAATCTTCTGACCATCGTACATTTTCAATTTTTGTCGCATAGGGAAATAAATGTACTTGCAAATGCAATTTGTTTAAAAACTCTATTCATTGACTGATGTATTATATTTTCTAAAATAATTTTTAAGCATGATTTTTTTTTTAAGTTTATCTTATCACGTGCCGGTTTCAATACACAAAATAATAAACATTTTGCACATAAATCAACAAACATTTTTCAGCATTTGTTTCTGACTATTTTTGCATAATGAAATTAATACTTCCTTTATAAGCAAATAAAAGAATAATATTAAAAAAACCACCAAACTAACATATTTGTGAAAGACAAATTAACGAAATTAATACTTCTTTTATAAACAAATTAAAGAATAATATTGAAAAAACGCAAATCTAACATATTTGTAATCGTACAATTTAAATTTTTAGATCACCAAATAGGATTTTTTTTTTTTTTTTCAAATGGAATTTGTTGAAAAGTTCATCTCAGTTTTCTGATTGTCTATGGTTTTAAAAACAATTTTAAAGCATGAAATATTTTTTAATTTATGTATATCGGAGCTCGATTACGAAAGATTAATCCGTTTGCCCTTAAAAAATAAATAAAGAGTTCATTTTCTTACGGCTAATTTCCATTAAGAAAAACTTCCCTATGAATAATAAAATAAAATAATATAAATAAAACACAAATTTACCAGACATGTATAAGCTCTGAAATGATCAGAATATAAAAGGATGCCATAAGTAGTAAAATCTTGGCAAACAACTCTTAGCATGCGGCTAATAAGAAAATATCGCTTTTGACAATTTCAAAAATGTATTTGATTGTGTAATTCGTATTTTCCATATGAAAAATGCTTTTTTAATGTAAGTGGTCAATCTAAAAAAATTATTGCATATAAAAATATTATTAATTTTCAATAAAAAAAATGTTTTCACCTATATTCTTTAACCCGGGAAGCCCGGGTACGATCCGTAGTATATATAATATACTAAATTTTTACATTTTAAACGAAAATTTCCAATACTTAAAAATCAATTTAATTTTTCCAATTTGCATCTGGTGATGGTTAATAATTTCAAATCCAAAATTATTTTTGTGCCTGATACATTTTATATTAATATCCTCCCAGGACGATACAACGTGTAAAGGAGATACTTTTCAATAAAAATTTTAGATCAATGATTACAATGAAGAAAACAATTAAGTATTCTTCTTAAATTACCGATTGACAAAATATCGATTTTTCATAGTTTATAAAGTCACAAAATTCAACGAGATCGCCTCTTCTTACTTTTCCTACTTTTAACTACTCACTATACCTTAATAATTAATGCTGGATTTTAAAATCTTCGTTTATAAAAGCGGAATTTGTTTCGTTTTTTTTCACATAAAAGTATTGAGGTGGTAAAAGTAGATTAAGTTTTCAAAACTATTCTCATTAAAACATTTTAAATTAGTTTGAAAACTTTGCTTATAATGTTCTTTAATTAAACAACTAAATTATGTTCTTGATTTTTCTTCATCGGGATAACAAGAACGTAAAACTTCGTATACATGAGCAAAAATATTGAAAACTAAATCCCATTATAAAATTTACGAATACTATAGCTTCATGTGTGTGTATATAAGAAAAATAGTTTGAAATTTTTTATTATAATATTAGACTTTTTAATTGGTGTGTTACATTATATTATTTTATTACAGTCTAATTAGAAAATTATAATTTCTAACGTTTGGTCGTGGTTTTCTTCGAACCTTGGATCTCCATTCGTAAATACGGGTTAGGTAGAAAGACCACCAAGGAGGGCACCCACCCCACACACACACACTAGGGCCTATATCCCTCGTGTTGATAATTGACCGTCATAAACACAACCAACCAACCATCTAACGTTTGGTCTCATGAAACATTTACGATTATTTTTTGGACGCATGCAAGATTTATAGCATTATTATCTTCTTGCAATGTTCCTTTCTTAATTTTCTGAATAACGATTAACGTAAATTCTTTCAGCTTTTTAGAAATAAGTAACAAAACCAATACAAGGTCTCATACAAAATATAAAGCGTAAGAAAAAAAACAGAGAGACATTATGACATAAATAATTTAGAGAGAAAAACACGAATGTGTTTTGAATTTATAAAGTAATATTTGAAACTTATATATTTTAATTTCCAGTTTTCAATATATGTATTATTTCATGCTAAATTACCAAAAGAAAAATTTTCAAAACATTATTTCTTAAACTCAAAAACAGATTATAAATCTTTAACTATAAAAAGATTTGATATATAATTAGGCATATAACATTATCAAAATATTTATTACATAAATTAAATAAAATACATTCATAAGATTCTACGTAAAATTTGTGAATAGTATGAAGCTATGAAATGTGTTGCGAATTTAATGTTACAATAAATACGTAATGTATAAAATATATCTTAAACATACATTAAAATGAAAATGGTTAATGAAGTCAATATGATGTTTGCTTCAAGATTAATGTAATTCAGTAGAGGATGAACAATTTTCTGTGCTTTCCCGAAGGAGTTTAACCTTAATGCACATCTACTATTGGTCTGAGATTTTAGCAGTAATTTGATTAGAGTTTTGCCAGATAGAAATCAAATCATTCCCTATTTAATAGCATAGAGTAATTCCCAGAACATTAATTATAAAGTTCAACCTATGTGGAGTTATCGTTGTTAATAAAATAGTTAATGGTTAAAATTAATGCTTAATATGACGTTATATTTTTCAGTCATATAGTTTATAGTATTGACTAATAAAAACAATCTCACAACAAAATTACAAGAGACTGCTTTTCTTTTCTCCTCCATAAAAAATGTATATTTTTTACTATGATAGACAAAAAAAAAAAAATTAAAAATATTTTCCCCCTCGTACAGTAATGTTGAATAAACATCTATCATGCAGTGAGCTTGCGAGAATTTCAAATATGTTCAAAATATCAGCTAAATGGGGAATTTATTGTTTGTGAAAGTTTTTTTAAAGTGGCAAACACACAATACAGGATATTCAGAACCTAACGTACATATATTCAAGGAATGTAGGCATTCTAATGATTTGATTATTGTTTTATCAGAGTAAAAGCAAATATTTCATTAGTTAATCATATAATTTAATTTCTGTTTCATTAACAATAATGTTCGAATTACCTGAAGTTTTTTTTTTTTTTTTTAATGAAGTACTTAATGTATAAAAATAATTGGTAATCTAATGTTACATGTTTTATTGAATACGCTGTTTTATTAAATATTTTAGATAAAAAATACTACAAATTGCCTTGGTTTTCATTATGTCAAATATTTTGTAGTAGAAAACTAAATGTATAGTACATTTGATTAACTTCAAAAATTCTCTTTTTCTTTCTGCATGAGGGTGTAGGACGTCAATAATGGCTTCGAAGAGTTAAGGGTTATTTTGGAAGTCCATCTCATAGAAGTTAGTTATTGGTTACGCTTAGCAACATACATATATCATCCTAGAATCAAAATGTATAATTACATTCCCAAAAGAAATGCTAAACTGTTTGTGACCAACAGTTACTTCATCCGTGAATTATTGCCAACAACAACAAAAAGAAGTCCTTCCGGCCAGTGCCGGGAGGAAGAGGTAGCTTTCATATTCCTTATTTTAAAAAAGCCAACTTATATTATTCAAACACACGAAGCTCGATTAAGTGGAAACCGAATGTAGGAGATTCAATACTAATTTTTATCAATACTAAATCATTATGAATGAGAATTTCGCAAAATTAGTCAGCTTTATCCAAGCTGCTTTTATTTAAAGTAACTTATATTTCGCTGCCAAAATCGGCGATTTCTTAAAGTGCCTGGCATTTTAAGACAACATGGTGGATGAGGCTAACCAGTGAACTTGGTCGAGACCTTAGTAATTGTTGTGCACATGCTCACTCACATCGGAATCGGTTGATACATACGAATGCTGTCGTAGGCAAAAAATCAGATTTTTCAAAATGTCACCCACGTTAGAAATTGAAACTGCTATATCTGAGCCATTTTTTTAAGATAAAGACAAACAAAAAATGCTCCTGAATCCTTATATCAAGGTCAAATACTTAAGAAAGAAACCTTTTTCAATTTCTAATTTTTTTTTACCTCACTTTAAATATATGTATTTTTAATTTAATGACCGCCATTTTGAAACAAGATGGCTGATGAAGCTGGCCAGCGAACTTGGTCGAGATATTGATGTATACTATCCACATGCCTTCTTCCATCGAAATAGGCGAATACGTGTGGTATCGCGAGACAAATACAAGATCGTTTGAAAGTGTTAGCCATGATAGAAATTCAAAGTGCAATAATTCAACCACTTTTTATGATATAAACAAAAGAACAAATTTTCAGAAACAAAAACTGCTCCAGAATCTTTGTATCAAGGCCAAACACATAAAAAAAAAAATCTTTTTCATTTTCCATTTTTTTAATACCTCATTTTAAATTTTAAATTAATTTTTTTTTTTTTAAATGGCAACCCTTTTGAAACAAGATGGCGAATGAAGCTGGCCAACAAACTCAGTCGAAACATTGATATGTACTATGTACAGACCAAGTTACATTCAAATCGGTTCATAAATACGCCTGTTATCGCGTGACAAAAATCAAGGCGTTTCAAAATGTCAGCCACGCTAGAAATTCAAAATGCTATAACTCAGCCATTTTTTAAGATATAGACGAAACAAAAACTGCTCCCGAATCTTTTTTTTCAAGGTCAAACACATGAGAAAAAAATATTTTTTCAATTTTCAATTTTTTGGTACCACATTTCAAATTTAAATTTTTCTTAAAATTTTAAATGGCCGCCATTTTTAAACAAAATGGCGGATGAAGCTGGCCAACGAACCCGGTTGAGACATTGGTCTGTACTATGTATAAACGAAGTTACATCCAAATCGGTTCATAAATACGCCTTTTATTTTCAGGACGTTTCAAAATGTCAGCTTCGCTAGAAATTCAAAATGCTATAACTCAGCCATTTTTTAAGATATAGACGAAACAAAATCTGCTACGGAGTCTTTGTATAAAGGTCAAATACATAAGGAAAAAATATTTTTCCATTTTTAATTTTTTGGTACCACATTTTAAATTAAAATTTTTTTTTTAAATTTTTAAATGGCCGCCATTTTTAAACAAAATGGCGTATGAAGCTGGCCAACGAACTCGGTCGAGACATTGGTATGTACTATGTACACACCTAATTACATACAAATCGGTTCATAAATACGAGAGTTACAGTGTGACATAGGTCAGATATATATATATTTATATATATATATATATTGATATATGTGTATATATATATATATATATATATATATATATATATATATAAATTTTGAACGGAGGGTGGTTTCGGGGTCTGGGGGTCATGATCGATGAAAATATACCAAAATTTTTTGAAATCGCTTTCCTCCGAACGGCTGCAATAGGTAGCTTTTTGTAAAGAAAGCTACCTAATAAATACACAAACATACCAAAGCAATACCAAATGAAACATCAAAAGTTAACGGCAATTTTAACGATTGTATAAGAGATATTATACACATATTTTAAAGTGTTTTCTTAATTAGCTTCAACTTGAAATTATATATATACATATTCATTGATTGACATTTGGAAAATATCTACACAAAATATCCACTTTTACTGTAGATACTGATATTTTATGCAAAAAAATACGTCTCATCTTTTTTTTTTTTTTTTTTTTTTTTTTTTTGTAAAAGTTTCTGTTTTATTTCTTACTTTGGAAATTCATTCTCAGTTACTTTTCTTTAACACTTTTTCCCTTTTACATTTGAAAAACATCTATCGAAAAATCCATTTATACGTCACAGAACAATATTATAATGAAATAACATAAAAAGTATTATTTTTCAATCAAAAACTTCTGTAAATGTTCTTTTTATGTTTGTTTGTTTCATGTCTTTCTTTGGAAAAATGACAAAGAAGATGGTCACAGAACAACTATCGGTTTCTAGAGGTAGTAAAGAATCTGGTGTACATTAAAATAATACCAAAGAATCATCCTCTTATTTTTAGTTCTGTAAAATATCCACCTTCTTAGGATGCACATTTATTTTTTTTATTTTTTAAATAGAAGTATTAGCCACACTTTTAAATTTTAATATATCAGTTCCCATTTTTTTTAACCATTTGAAAGAATGGTTATTGTCCTCGTTAGGGTAGGAAATCAAAAGCATATATGAAGCTTTTTATTGGTTGAATACGCATTTTATTCGTTTTCTGGTTTGTCTATACAGTAATCTGTATTTCCCTTTACTTTCAACAGAGATGGATACTTCTGTTGCCACTATGACAAAAAAGTAGTAAAAACTACAAAAAAATAATAACTCAGAAATAAATTGAGATACAGCTTTCAAACAAATTGCATTTAAAACTAAATTTTTTTTCTCTTTACGACGGTGTAAAAAGTAATATTGTGGGATGTTTAGAAGTTTAAGAATGAAATTTCATTTAAAATAGGTCGCCAGATTTCCAAGAAATCTGACGATGGAAAAGCCTTTTCCCGAACAGCCAATGAAATGCTTGGATAATACGTAAGTTTAAGGAAATCTGAGGAGTCGCATGCGATTTTTGTCGCTTGCAATTTTTACGTGTAATAAAACTATTAATGTTTAATTCATGGTGTACGTAATGCGATTTTTTTATATCTTAAATTTTAGTCTTTGAAAAAATCTTTTTCCAAATGGTCGTTGTAATTTGTTAAATTGCTTTTTATTATATGTGTGTTTTATATATATATATATATATATATATATATATATATTGTTTTGACTTTTTAGTTCAAGGAATTAAATAATGCACTTGAAATTACTCACAAAGATACAATCATTACTAGAATTATTCCAGAAAGCATGGGAAAAACATTACGCTGCTCCTACAGAAGTGTTGTGCTGGAGACACAGGAGACCTTCTTTTTGTGGGTATAGTACAAGACATAATTGCAGGCTATTTGAAAGATATGTTATTACAAGGATAACGATAATATCTCCAGTTTCAGGATTTAGAACGAGATTCATCAAAGAAGTATAATGAATAGTTTTAGAAAGTCAAAAATCCAATTTTACGACATTGTAATAATACATTCAATGTATTACTTACATATTCCATTAAACAAAATCCTATTTTTAAATTATTAGATAACAGTATTACATATCGAAACGTCTTTTAAAAAGTATTCAGCACTCAAAAAAATACAACTGATCTACTTTTGAGAACAATAAATAACGTTCTTGGAAAAGATTATTTTTAAATGTGACTTGCACCAATATAGAGCTTCAAAAAAGTAGATGTACAGTTTGTGTGGGTGTCCATCATGCACAATGTGGCTTTAATAAATTTAAATTATATTATGATGCAAAGAAATGAGTCAAATAAAAAAAATTGTAAATAAATATTCTATATTTCTTAAAAATTAAATTCAGTGATAATAAAATATATACCTTCTTTCTAATTAAAAAAAAATGATGTTAAAGATCAATTAAAAATGCAATTACGTAAAAAAAACTCTTTAGAAGTGTTTTTGGATTTGAACCCCCTCCCCATCTTCACTCTTTCTTATAAACGATGACTGTAAGAAATCTTACAGTAGATACACATAATCAACATAACAAAGACTAATAAATATTGACAATTGTGTTCGTTGAAAATACTTCCGTTAAATGTGTTACTTTAGTAAAATTGAATAGAGATATTAGACACAAAAAGGAAAGGTTGAAACAAATAAAAGGAAAAAAAACCATTGAGAAATCATATCTCAAATAATATGTTGTAAATTAAATTTCAATCCACAAAACAAAAACGGAAGTTCATACCCCAAGTAAAACTCAATTACATAAAAATTCTCTGAGGGAGTGTTTGCTTACTAAGAAACTTTTGTTTTCTTTTCCTTCGATAAAGGTGATTGTGCAAAATCTAACAACGATATTGTCTTCAATTTAATAAAAATTAATGAATAGTACATGAAACTAATCATAAAAATTTAACGGGTGTTAATTATTGACAACTGTTTGAAAAATTATTTGGAGAACTTGTCAATTAACTTTATTCTCTATCAAGTATATTCAAGAATAATTATTCTGCTTTTGGCTTTAAGGGTACAGTGGACTTTGAAAACTAACTTTTTTAATTACCAATATTTTTTTTTGAAATTTTCAGGATATAGTTATACTATAAAAAAAGTGTTATTTACCAAATTTTATGAAAATATCTTTAAAATTTTTTGAGATATTTAAATTTTAAAATTTTAAAATTGCCAGATTTCAAAACGCTCCATGCGCATTCCAAACTTAACCACATTTCCAATAATCTCGCATAATACTCTTTGAATATATAAACACAAAACTTACTACAAAATTTTAGAAAATTTTATTAAAAAAGATAAAAAAATTGATTTTTTTCAATTTTTTCATTAAAATTTCATTAAATTTTGTATATTATTCTTAAATTTTCAATTTTAAATACGTGTAACAATGTTTATTTCTAGTAACAAATATGTACACAGATATTAAGGACATTTCTGAGAAGTTTCATTAAAATTGAAAGCTGTGTGTTGCGCATGGAACATTTGAAAGTCATGAAAACGGTAAAATTATTGATTCTGAGAAAAACACGTTTTAATGATTTAAATGTTCGTAAATTTTTTAAAAGCTTATATTGAAACAATTATGGATACAAGTGAAGGATATAATATTATTAATAACCTATATAGCATTTTTTATGTCTCTAAGAGAAATATAGATGCGTACTTACTCCGTTGCAGAAACGGGGCGAACAGCAACATTGTCGCAGAAACTAAACGACATATTTCAAAACGACCTTTTACAGAAAGATACCAACATATATATATATATTAACTTTCTATATATATTTATAATGCGTATAAGAACTAATGCACAAAATTTAGTTATAATAACTCCAATAGAACTCGAAATATTCAAAACTAAAAAATTATAAATGACGGAAATTACCATATCTATAAAATCAAAACGCTCCATGCGAAATCCGATTTCAGACCCATTTGCAATAATCTGATATAATCATCCTTGAATGCACAAAAACAAAACTTACTACGAAATTTTAGCAAATAATATTTAAAAAAATTAAAAAAATTGATTTAAACTGATGTTTTTCAATTTTTTCATTAAAATTTCTATAAATTTTGTATATTACTCTTACATTCTCAATTTTAAATACATGTAATAAAATTTATTGTAAGTAAAAAATATTTACACTGGTATAAAGAAAATTTCTGAGAATTTTCAATAAAATTTAAAGCAATGTGTAGCGCATGGGACATTTGAAAGTCGAGTAATATACCCCGTTACAGAAACGGGGCGACACGGCAACACTGTCGCAGAAACTAAACGACAGTGTTGATTTCAGGGGGTGGCATCCTCCCCCCCCCCAAAGATTTGAGGTTTTGTGTTTTCAATGGTCAAAAGGTGCAATTCCCCCCCCCCCCCAACTCTATAATGTCACCCCGGAGCCGCAGAAATCCCTCCCGGAGAAGTGTCTGAATTAAACATTGCTAAACGACATATTTCAAAACGACCTTTTACAGAAAAATACCAGTATATATATATTAACTTTCTACATATATTTATAATGCGAATAAGAATCAATGCACAAAATTTTGTTATAAAAACTCTAATAGAACTCAAAATATTCAAAACTAAAAAATTATAAACGACGGAAATTACGATATCTATAAAATCAAAACACTCCATGGGCAATCAGATTTCAGACACATTTGCAATAATCTGATATAATCATCTTTGAATGCTCAAAAACAAAGCTTACTACAAAATTTTAGCAAATTATATTTAAAAAAATTGATATAAACTAATGTTTTTCAATTTTTTCATTAAAATTTCTATAAATTTTGTATACTACTCTTACATTGTCAATTTTAAATATATGTAATAAAGTTTATTGTAAGTAAAAAATATTGACACTGGTATAAAGAAAATTTCTGAGAATTTTGAATAAAATTGAAAGCAATGTGTTGCGCATGGGACATTTGAAAGTCGAGTAATATGCCCCTTTGGCGAAACGGGGCGAAACAGCGACACTGTCGCAGAAACTAAACGACAGTGTTGATTTCAGGGGGTGGCATCCCCCCCCCCCCCGAAGATTTGAGGTTTTGTGTTTTCAATGGTCAAAAGGTGCAATCCCCCCCCCCCTCCCCAACTCTATAATATCACCCCGGAGCCACAGAAATCGCTCCCGGAGAAAAGTGTCTGAATTCAACATTGCTAAACGACATATTTCAAAACGACCTTTTACAGAAAAATACCAGTATATATAAATTTTCTACATATTTTTATAATGCGAATAAGAATTAATGCACAAAATTTGGCTATAATAACTCTAATAGAACTCGAGATATTCAAAACTAAATAATTATAAACGACGGAAATTACCATATCTATAAAATCAAAACACTCCATGGGCAATCAGATTTCAGACACATTTGCAATAATCTGATATAATCATCTTTGAATGCTCAAAAACAAAGCTTACTACAAAATTTTAGCAAATTATATTTAAAAAAATTGATATAAACTGATGTTTTTCAATTTTTTCATTAAAATTTCTATAAATTTTGTATATTACTCTTACATTGTGAATTTTAAATATATGCAATAAAGTTTATTGTAAGTAAAAAATATTTACACTGGTATAAAGAAAATTTCTGAGAATTTTCAATAAAATTGAAAGCAATGTGTTGCGCATGGGACATTTGAAAGTCGAGTAATATGCCCCGTTGCAGAAACGGGGCGACACAGCGACACTGTTGCAGAAACTAAACGACAGTGTTGATTTCAGGGGGTGGCATCCCCCCCCGAAGATTTGAGGTTTTGTGTTTTCAATGGTCAAAAGGTGCAACCCCCCCCCCCCCCCCACCCCAACTCTATAATGTCCCCCTGGAGAAAAGTGTCTGAATTCAACTCTGCTAAACGACATATTTCAAAACGACTTTTTACAGAAAAATACCAGTATATATATATTAACTTTCTACATATATTTATAATGCGAATAAAAATTAATGCACAAAATTTGGTTATAATAACTCTAATACAACTCGAAATATTCAAAACTAAAAAATTATAAACGACGGAAATTACCATATCTATAAAATCAAAACGCTCCATGCGCAATCAGATTTTACACACAATTGCAATAATCTCATATAATCATCTTTGAAAACACAAAAACAAAACTTACTATGAAATGTTAGCAAATTATATTTAAAAAAAAAAAAAAAAAAAAAAAAAAAAAAACTTGAAAAATGGATTTAAATTGATGTTTTTCATTTTTTTCATTAAAATTTTATAAAATTCTTTAAATTACTCTTAAATTTTCAATTTTAAATACTTGTAATAAAGTTTACTTCAAGCAACGTTAAACCTATCAAGAGTCGACAGTATAATAAATTGAAATATTGCCAAATGTTTCTAATTACAATACACACAGTGAATATAAACGATGAAATAAAAGAGATCGTTCACATAGCAGAGATCGTTGCATTTTATCGTTCACAGTAATGATAGTAAAAACTTTCAACACATACCTTTTAGATAACTCATTGCTTTGCCAAGCGACTCTCAGATACCTTTTTATTGAATCTTTGATATATAAATTAATAATGAATGCTTGCAAAAAATAAAAAAATGTAGCGTATGTCATTTCTAAGTATTTGACATTTCAAATCACTTACTATCACTGTTTCACAAACCACTACCAGATAAAAAATCTAATTTTAATTATGCAATACAATTGAATACACAATAAAATAATTCAAAATATACAATTTTCAAAACCTTTTCCAGTGCGGCATGATCCTCATCAAACGATAAAAATGCAGCTGTAAGTTTTCTGTTTACATCAAACTTATTTGTTGCTATTTCACGTTCACTATTATAAACATTAAACATATCCATAAGATTTTGCACAGGTTTCACATACAAGGTCTAATTTTGATGAGAATCCAAAAGAATTATGCTTCAAATTATTTAATTTACATTGTTGACACTCACTACAAGGTACTTTCTGAAGTAAATCTGCCCAAATAGAGTTGCTTACTAAACTGTATTCAGTAGACATGGCATATAAACTATCAAAATGATCGCTTGTATTCAATGAAAAAAAAATCCAGGAACAATTTCAGGATTAATATTCTCGATGGAATAACCATTAATTGATTGCATTTCAAACTATATTCCCACTTTAAAATATTTGCAGAACCAGCCTTGCTTCGCTTAGTTGGTGGGCCTTTACGCTTCTGATATTTTGAAGTTATGCAGTGCATGTTTACAAATGCATTCAGAAACAAAACAAATTAAAAAGATAATTTAGTAAATTATTACCCTAACAAATGCTTTTAAAAAAATCTAAAAAACAATGTTGTTAACAACAGGCAGTTCCAGTTCTTAAAAGAACTGCTTTTTAAACTGAAATAATAACTAGAGAGAACTGCAACGAAATTCAAAAAATGAAAACAAACGATGTAAACAAACCAGAAACAACCAGTTTAGGTCCCAGTTAAAATACGCTGTTGCCAAATAATAAAGAAATATATATCCTTTATGAAAATTACATGGAGTAAGCTCAAGAATATCATGTAAGCATGATTTCACAGCTTTTAGATTAGGCGTATCTACGTCGCGAAAGAAGAAAAACAATGGCAGAAAGGTAAACAAAGGGGCGTGGCGCATCAGCTGTTAAAATTAAAATGGCCATAACTCCGGCAAAAATCAACATATTTGAAAAAAAAAAAGTGCATCCGGTAGATATGATTATATGTGTTATTTCTACATTAAAAATGAAAAATCGACTTTTTGATATATTTTCGCGAATTTCAAAGTCCACTGTACCCTTAATGTTTTTAAGAAAGTTTATGAATTTAAAGTATTTTATTTGATTCTTTATTTTTCTCTTTTTAAAACAGTCTTTGGAGAATTTTAATAAAGGAACTTTATTCTCTATATAGTACATTTAAGAATGATTATTGTGATTTTCTCTTAAATGTTTTAAGGATGTTTGTGAATTTAAAGTATAAGATGTGTTATTTGAACAAAAGAGCTAGCGATGCTTACAGGGATGATAGTAATGATGATAATTTTATTGTGACTGGTTAAAGCTATGCTTTGTTTGGATTCGCGAAGAATTATTTAATAAGATAAATATTTGAAAGTTACAATATTTTCTTATATTATTTTTGCATCTTTTTTAAGCAATAACGTTATTTTATGTTTTGGCGCATTTTAATTTTAGAAATGTAAATTCATCCAAATAACTAAGAATTTCCTCATTTGTTTTTAAATGCGCAAGTATCGTCTGCTAACATAATAAGAATAAATTGTGTATTTGAATTCTTAACACTGAAAAATACTTTTATAATTGAATGTAAATAATTGAATTTTCACAAATTTTAAATCATTAAAAATATGCTATAAATTTCATAAAAAAATACTTAAAAAATTTCATAAAAGAAATCATGCTATTAATCATGATTCTATCTATAATTGCTAACTCCATGATTTATTTTTTCTGCTGAAAATATGCGTGTTTCATTTTTTATGTGCAAAAATGCATCCGTAATGGAAAAAAAAAATTAAAAAAAAATTAAAATAATAATCTTTTTAGGTTATTCTGTAAAAGAAATAATATTGTACAAATGTACAGATCATAATTTATTTTTTTTTTTATTTCAAATCAAAATACTGATTTTTTTTTTTCTTTTGCAATGTGTACAACAAAATGTAATTTGTGTAGCCTAGTAGAGGATTCGGTTCGCTCATCCTAATAAAATGTAACTGCACGAAATCTATCGGTAGATAGTTGGGTTCAACCTAATAAAAGTAAATTGAATTAGTGAATACTGTGTTATTTTAAATAAATTTCTATTTTATGTGTGGCTTTCGCTGTTGGATTGAGATAAATTTAAAAAAAAAATTTGTCGACAAAACAAACAATGAGAAATCAAAAGTTAAATTACTTGTTTAAAATGGAATATCATAACTATAGAAAGAAAATAGACTTTTTCCCCCATTGGATATATCCCAAAGAAGTTAGCATTCCTAAGCAAAAAACTGTTGTACAAAAATAACATATGGAAATATCTATTTACTAAGAAATTTTAACGTTATTTTCTTCGAAAAAAGATGATTTGTTTTAGGTTATAAAGTATGAAACGTGTAATTGCAAAATTAGCCACGGAGCAAACTTCCACCAGTAAAAAAAAAAAAAAAAAAAAAAAAAAAAAAATATATATATATATATATATATATATATATATATATATATATATATATAGAAATTTTTGTGTTATACATGACAATAATTTTTCATGAATATGGCCGATTATGTAAGATGGACATTTCTATTAAAATTTACTGCTAGAAGATTGCCTCGTTGGTAATATGGCCCTTAACAAGTTTCATACTCGATGACCTGATGCATAATCGAAAATTAGATAGTTAATAGTTAAACCATAAATTTAATAAAACTTGATTAATTTTCAATAATATTTCAAATGGAGATAAAAATGTTACTTTGTTCTTTATTTTTTTGTAAAGAATGTGAATATTTTAAATAAATAGTCTTTATTATTTAATTTTTAAAGTATATTTATTAAACTTTTATCTTAATGTCCATCACAAGAGTCTGCTTATTTTAATCAGGATTCGTTTTCTTTCGTTTAGATATCAGCGTTTTCTATCGTGCAAATTATATTGATTCATTTGTGAAAATAGCTCTTTTTATTCGCAGATTTATTGAATAAATATTTAGATATCCTCTAATATTAAATTAAATTAAAATTAAAATGATGCTTTATTTGATTATTCTGTTGTTGTGATAATGGATAAAAAGGGATTTTTTTCCTTTAATACATAAAAATTTTACTACTTTTGCACAAGTACGTTACAACATTATTTAAATATACCTTTCTGTAATTTAAAAAAAAACTCTCTAATATTATTTAAAAAAAATGAGTTTGTATATTATTATTTGCACTGTTACATGACAGGATATCTCTGATTACAGTTAAACTAAAATTCGATGAATAAAGCAGTTTCCACATTTTCTAAAAATAAAATTAATATTAATGATAAGGTTTTTTTGAGTGGAACTCGAAACTAATTACATATATAAAGTGCCCTAATTTCGACCCTCTTTATTTCTCCGTTTCTCCAAAACTGGCGCCACTTATCAAGCAAGCCACGGGGAACGGAAGGTAAAAGGTGTCAGCAGTGAAAGTTTCATTCGCCAAGACGCAAACATATATTATAGACGCCTGATTTCCTAATTTTAGAAGACAAGAGTTCTTATTACGTCATTTGTAGAACGTTATTTACTGTACTGTAAGTTTTTATTTCGTATTTATTGCATGCATTCTACATAGGTAAGGTGCTAACGGTAGTATACAATGAATTTTAGGACGTTCAGTTCAACTTACAAAAACTGAAGCTCTGCTATATGCGGAAGTACTGTTCTTCTAATTTCGTCCCTCTTGGCGTTCTTATTTTCGCGCCGGGAACGCAATTAGGAACACATGACAATTATTTCATAATAAAAATAAAGTTCAATGTAAAATAAAATAATAAGAATAATCAATTAAAATAAAATAAAGTAAAAAAAAAGTTTAAAATAAAACTCAAAATAAAAATAATCTTTTTACTTAATTTTTTTTAATTTATAAAATACTTTTATTTTTATTAAAAGGGAAAATATTGTGCCTCTCGATCATTGCAAATGGAGCAACGGAAAAAATGTGATAAAGGTCAGATGATATCTGTTGAAGCTGTACGCAGGAAGGAGATGGGTTATAAAGCTGCCAGTAAACTGTACATTGTCCAAATATCAACATTGAAAGGTTATATAAAATAAGGTGCATATAAAGGTGCAGAAGACTTGAATGAAATAACAATCTGCCGGAAAACAATTTAATCACTTCAACTAGGGAGTTATTTACTTTCATATTGTAAAGAAAAGCAGCGAAGTCTCTATGGATTTACTCTGAATTATTTTAGACGAATGGCATTCCAGCTAGCCTTAGACTTTCGCAATAATTTACCACACCCATTCTTATCTGAGACAAAAATGGCAGGGAACATTCGGTTGCGCTGATTTTTGAAGCGACATCCTTAGGTTCCTTAGTCACTGTAGTGTCATGATATTTAGGACAAACTCATTAAGAAAGAGTTAATGGATGGTGCGCCTCCAGCATCAATTGTAGCTGTGCATGAGTGAGGGAGAATTACAGAGGAGCATTTTGAGAGATGATTTCGACAATTTTGTCCATTTTAAAGCCATTAAAAGACGATCCCATTGTGTTGATATTGAATGGGCATTACTTACATTCTCATAACTAGACTGGCATTGACCTTGCACGCAGAATGGTGTTATAATATTGTTTGCATTCCCATTCAACAGCGAAACTGCAGTCTCTCGATGTCGTGTTTATGTCTCCCTAAACGTTTTGTGCTGAAGCAATAGCAAATTGAAACTAGAAACCATCCCGGTAGAAAAGTTGGGAACCTACAAATCACACATCTTTTCAACGAAGCCTATGAGTGTGCGTCGGTTTTTAAAACTACTGTCAATGTTTTCCAAAAGACGAGCATCATGCCATTTAACTCCAGCATTTTTGGACCTGAAGAACCCCATTTCTTACCATCTGTTGAAAATTTCATGGTAACTAATAAACCATCAGCAAGTGGTCAGGTTCAGCAAACTGCTGCTGCCATCAGCCTTAAAGATATCAGGGAAGTGCCAGTGATCACACCAGCAACTTCTGCCAGAAGAGGTTCAGCAACATTCATCACTGGATCTCAGCATAAATACAATGTATGTATACAACAGACTCTCTTTATTTCATATTCCAAGGCAACTAAAAAACAAAATTCTAATTTCGAAACAAATAATATAATTTAAAGGAAACTGAGATGCGAAACATTATAAATAATAACAGTTAAAATGTAATCTCCAGTGTTAATGCTGTCAGCTTATAAACCGGATCTAATATAGAAATAGATGAACATGTGAGAGATAATCTTCGATTTGTTTAAAGCTGTTCTTAACTGCTCTGCTTAACAAGCGCAAAAGGTTTTGACACAATTACAAATTCATTTTTCAACGGAAAAGTATAAAATTTGAAAGCCTGGCCATGGGAGCGATTTGGAGTTGAACTGTTTTTTCCATATTTTGATCAATCAATTACTATTGAGTTATAATCAATTTTGATCACTTGACAAACACGTTTTTCACCCGCTCTTGAGTGCTCTTTCTTCCTTCGCGCGGAAATTCGCTTCAAAACGCCCACTTTGACATTATTTTCTGAAAGATCTATTGCGTTTGCAAAAGAATGGAAAAAACAGCTCAGTTACATAGTTTCTGAACAACAACACCAGTTAGTTTCATGCATTTTCGAACAAAAATAAATTAAAACTTATGTCAGAAAGTTGCTCATTTTTAATTTAAGAACACCGTTAAGGACAGACATTCCATGATTAAAAAAAGCGAATATTATTTATCGAGTAAAATTAGTAAATGTAAGATACTCCTAATAAATAATTCTCCTGTCTGATAGCATAGTGTGTCAAACAGAAATATTAATTTTAGTCTCCAAAAAAGCAGACATGAGTAAGTGTCAAATATGCTATTGGTACTTACAATAATTATATATGGATAACATATATTACACAGAATGATTAGAAGACATACGCAATCGGCCATTTTTCTTAAGTTATGTAAGTATTTTTAGTATTACCTACACTGTTAAAAATTTGGTACAACGTTGAACCAATTTTTGGTGCTGCAGTAGCTGCCACCATAAGATGGTGAAACATTGTTTCAACATTTGGTTCTAAGGATGAACCATAAGTTGGTGAAACCTTGAACCATACGTTGGTGAAAACCTTGAACCATAAATTGGTAAAAAGTTGAACCATAAATTGGTGAAAAGTTGAACCATAAATTGGTGAAACGTTTGACCGCAAATTGGCGAAATGTTGAACCATATGATTTTTGTTTGTTCCCCCCTCCTCTTTCATAGATAAAATATTTTGCTATTTTTAAAAGATATTCTGTTTTAATATAATTTAAGGTGACATATCTACGGTCTCTCCAATTAATTTTTTGTTGGAAAATAATTTTCAAGATCAGAAACCTAGGTTTATTTAGCAAATTTTAAAATAGTATAATTATACGACAACACCATTGTTATTTTAAATATCTTACACTATAATTTACATATTAAAATACATAAGAAAATATACGATGGTGTTCTGGGGCCTTATATATATACATATATATATATATATAAACTTATCAAATTGAGGTGAAATGCATCAAATTGAAATGCATTATAATTTGCTAAATAAACTTATAAATTGATTTTGTATGACGCATGCAAGCAACCTTTAAACAAAAATCAATCAGGGAAAGAGTAAATATAAATCCTAAATTGCATTGAAACAAGGACAAAAAAAAAAAAAAAAAAAAAAACTATGTCAAACGCGGTTTGGGGCAAAAAGTATTGCTTCTCAACTCACATCTTTTTTTTAAAATAAGTTCTAAGCATGATCTATATATTAAGAATGTGTAATTTTTTATATATATATGTATGCAGATTGGTAATTGTTTCATTAAATATGAGCATTAACATGTAGTCTAAATTTTTAAATTCTACGGAATATGTATATAATTTTCTTTTAAACATATTCCTTAATAATTCTTATTAATACTTCTAGAACGAGATGTTAAGTCATATTTAATTTTACTATTTTATTCCCGTACACACTGTATTTTAAATACAAGCTAAATACATTTTATATATTTTATGAGAAAAGATTGATCTAGCAAATAGAAAAAAAAAAAAAAAGAGTGGAATTTAAAAAGAAAAGAAATGATTACATATGCACTGTTTTTCATTGTTTGAAAAACATTTTGAATATAAAAAGTAGTTATTAATCTCTTTAATAAATATTCAATCCTACATTATATAAATAAAATGTAAATATAAACTTAAAACATACTAAAGCAGTTTTATACATAAACTTTATATCGGTATAAACAACATTATATTTAAATGCTTTAATATCATGTTTCCTTTTCACTTCTTAACCACTTCACCGGCCACAGGTATGGGGAAACAGTGCTTTTACCCCCGAGATATCTCGGGGCAGCCGGTGAAGTGGTTAAATTAAAAACTGTAATATGTATAAGGAAATATTCCCAGTGTAAATCTATTTTTCAATCTGAAACTTTTTCTTGTTATTTTAATCACTGAATATCATTTTTCACTCCAAAATATTAATAACTATAAATATTAATTCATTGATCGTTATTCTATATAATCAGGAAACGGTAAAGTACACAAAAATTCCATTATAAATAAACATTTTCAAATCACTGCAAATTTTACATCAACTACTATGAATGCAGCCATGAATCATATTTCCGTGTCAGAATTTTAAAACTGAGATAGTATTTCCGTTTTGTTTTTGCTTTCGAGCTGCGACAAATTAAAATACTTCACATCTCACTATTGAATAGGAATAATGATGTGTTTACACAAATTATCGTTATTTAAAGACAAAGCGAATGAAGTCGTGATTAATTTTTACTAAGAACTGTTTGTTATTTAATTGTTAAAACAATTGTTATATTTCAAACCGTTACATAAAGAACCAATATAACACACAATCGCTTTGAAATTCGGAAAGCTAAATCAAACTTTTTCTATAAAACATGTAAACTACTTAACACTTAAACACACTTATAAGTACAGGAATGAAACATTAAAATTAAATAAGACTTACCTCCATATACCACGAGTAATCCTTTTAACCCTCCGACTGTCTTGGAAAAGGGCAAAATTGTAATGTTGTTTTCTCTTTATTTTGTTTTAAATGAGAAAAATTAATGATTCTTTGAACATTTTATATATATAAAAAAAAAAAAAAAACAACAAAAAAAAAAAAAACTTAATAACGAATATGAATGCAATCCTTGGAAGTATTAATCATTATTCAATGTATTAAAAATACATTAAATCAATAGAATTATATTTCTTTAAACATTGCTTGTATTGCAGTGAAACCTGGAGCTTAGTGAACGTATTAACACGGGCTTGTCAGTGAGGGAGTTTTAATATCCCTTTCGTATAAACTTTAAATGGCGGACGAAATGTAATAGTTTCACTTATCTTATAATGGCGTCATAGGCAAAGGCGTGCTGTTCTGATTGGCTGATATGTAGCTCGAAAACTTGGAGCAACTTATTACCAAAACGTGGTTCAATTCAGCGTAATTTCCAATGTTGCACCATGAAATGGAGTTTTTGAAAATTAAGAAGTACCATATTTTGGTGATCCTCATTAGTTCACTCCATATATTGGTTCAACGTTAAGCGGAAATTTTTAACAGTATATTACTTAGTGTCGGTGGATAATCATTCATTTTCTGTTAAAAAATCCATAGACAGAAGAGATGCTATTTCATTTAAAAGGCATTTAAAGCTATAGAGAAAGAAAATTCCTTTCCACTAAATCCTTTGCTATAAATAATTTAGGAATATAAAAAAAAAATATTGCGTTTTAAATGTTTTTCTTTTCAGCACTAAAGTTGTTGGAATTAATTTTACAATGGATTCAAAATTCTAATCAGGCGATAATTTTTAACATTCATTTCAATTCTACTTTATAATGAAAGAACACAAATGCAGTGTGTCCATAAAAGTTAAACTCACGTAGATTTTCTTACATATGTTTAACACGTGCACTTTAGTTATACGACACACATATAACCTAAAGTACAATTCTCCTCACACTTCGGTTAACATACCCGGAGTAATGGGAGCAATAGCCCCTTCAATCTCTGCAAATCATTTGGTAGCGGCGGAGAGTCAGTACAATCATTTATGAAGACGCAAACGAAAAACTCGTTGGCTCCAATGGCTTTTAAACTGTCAGCCCATCACGCTTTAAGCTCAAAAATCACCATTTAGCATATGTGGTACTGTATGCAAGTAAATAACAAAACAGTATTCGCTTATGCGCTTATCTAAAACGGTTTTAGTTACTCTTCACTTGTGAAGCTGAACCAACACTCTACAACGCTCATAGTTGAAACTATTAACCCTTAAATGCCATGTGTTGCCTTTCGGCAACATACCCAATTACGCTTCTAAAATACTTTTAGAATAATATTGAAGGTATAATGCCTAATGTTGCTAATAAAATATATTCTGAAAATATAATTAAATCAATTTTCAACGTGTAGATGGCAACACTTGTGCTGTTTAAGAATAAAGATATATTTATTTTTTCAATTGTTGTTACATATGCCTTTTGTTTTGTTTGGAAGCTTGCGAAATACCCTATTTTGTTCTGCAGTGAGCCAGTAAAATTTATTTCTTATCATAGTTCATAAAATTCAGGAGTGTTCAATATTATAGAATTTTATCAAGGAAAATTATTTTTTCAATTAAAGACCAGAATTGCCGATTAGTAACAAACTGGTTTTTAGCCGTAAACGATACTTAAAACAAAATATGATTTTTTTTTAAGTATTTTTCCCATAATGTATTTAAAAAATGAAAGTCGTAAAACATTATTTAAATGATTTTTGAAAAATCAGGTATGTAAGGGTTAAAATTTATGCATGGGGCACTCTTTTATCGACACCCTGTGCTATTCAAGTTATCAAATAAGTCTAATTCCGCATATTCGCCCATGCGTATTTGCCATATGTATATTTATTTTTAATTAGATATGTTACTTTGTATTTAGTTTTTCAAAATGAGTGAAATATTTGTGGTTTCTTTATTCCCATTTTTCTGATAAAATCATCATGTTCTATCTAATTCCGAAAAGCTTCTTTTCATTTTTTATATTATTTTCAAAGTATTTGATTTAGTTTCCGTTTTACTTCACAGCAAAAGAAAGTAGCAAAGACAGGCGGGAAACGTCCTGGTATCAAATTTTAAATGATTTCGATGGACTGTTTCTTTTATAAGCTGCAATGTAGGAAACCTATTATGGTAATTTTTTACACATATTTCACGAAATTCTAAAAGCTAATTTATCTTAGTTTGTCACTAAAAAATGATTAAAGAAAAAAAAAATATCTTATTAAAACTTTAGAATTTTTTTTTTTTCGAGATAGTCAAGAAACTATCTAATTCTTTACTGAATATAAAGTGAATGAATTCTGTCAGATAATTATCTGTTTTACTATGCCTATTAGGATTAAATTTAAAAAGATTTCTAGATAAAAAAGTTCGCATTTTCAAAGAATATAAAGAAATCGCCTTTATATATGCGATGAAATGCGTATATCACAAACTTAAAAAGTACTTCTACTGCAGGTAATTTTTTTACTAAATTTTAAAACTTCTAATTTCGGTTTATAGAGATACATAATAACTGTTAAAACAGTAACAGAAAAAAAAATAAATACAGATAGCTCCAAAATGCGGGTTTGCTTAAAGAGACCAACATAGCCTCAAATATATCCAGAAATTATTAGACAATTTTGATCTAAAGACATATTTGGCGATTTAAAAAAATCGTGAATTTAAAGAACATGCATGGCGTAATATTTTTCGTTGAAGGTTTGATTAGGAAGGAATTTATGGAACCAACAACAAATTAACGAAAATAAATAATATTTGGGATTTCCCAGTAAAATAAAATGCTCGAAATGCTCTGTCACTACGGTACAAAACTACCACTTTACCCAACAAATGCAGGCAAAGTGGCCATTTTGAAATTTTTATTTAAAAGTGACATACACTTTTTAAAATATTCTTTAAAAAGTAAAATAGCAATTGAAACTAAAATTATTATAGTTACTACTGGTACTTGTTTCCAGAATTTTACTGATTAAAAATCTATCATAAAAGTTCTTCAAACTTTATAGCGACCACTTTATCCTTCCTTCCCTATATTTTATGTTCGTAACATGCATGGATTTAAATCAAATTGAACGCCAGATACAGACAATTTGTCAAAATATAGTGAAAACGACATAGAATAATAGGAATATAAAAAAAAACTAGGGGTCTCTGCCCCCTGCTCACTAACGCTCGCCAACCTTCGTGAATTGCGACACAATTCACGTTAGAACCACTACACGTTCTCAGGTCGCTAATTTTGCGTACAATAAGTTGAGCAGTCAAGCAACAAGCCAGTTTCTTGACAAACATGTACACTATCTATTAAAACGTTTTCGGTAGGGTCTAATCGAAAATGCTGGGCTCTGGGCAAAGAAATATTTTTTTTTTAGTCATTTACCCTGAGCTTTCTACTGAACCATATTCACTAAGTATTTTTTTTTTATGAAAGCTGCACATTTGTAGATATGCCTGCACTATCTATTTTTTTAAATATTAGGGGAATCTGTTCCCTGCTTAATAACGCTCGCCAACCAGTGCCTAGCTCGTGAATTGCGACACAATTCATGTTGGAACCGCTACACGTTCCCTGCTCGCTTTGCTTTTTTCGACACTTTTTGTAGCAACTCTAGCTATAATGAGTACTAATTTCAAGCAATTTAGTTCAAATTTTCGCCTACAATAAGTTGAGTTGTCAAGGAACAAGCTAGTTTGTTGACAAACATGCACACTATCTATTAAAATGTTTTCGATAGGGTCTAATCGAAAATGTTGGGCTCTGGACAAAGCAAATATTTTTATTAGTCGTTTTCCCTGAGCTTTCTACTGAACAAATTTTACAATTTATTTTTTAAATGAAAGCTGCTCATTTGTAGATATGCACGCACTAATTATTTTTTTTTAATATCAGGGGGTTCTTCACCTACTTACTAACACTCGCAAACCACCCTGAATTGCGGCGGAATTCACGATGGAACCGCCACGCATTCCCAGCTCACTTTGCTTGCTCGACACTTTTTGCAGCAACTCTAGCCATAATGAGTACTATCATAAATCCTTTTAAATTATGAAATTTTCAGAAAAAATTAAGGTAAAAAAAACAGTAATTGAAAACATCGTTGAAATCACAATTAAAACTCCATTTAGTTGGTGGTACCAATAGGCATAAATCATTTTAACATTATGAAATTTAACAATTTTTGAAATGTAAAATATTTAATGGAAAAAAAAGAACTTGGAACGAAATTAATTTAAAACTTATTGCGCATAATATTGTACAGAGCGGCTTAAATTTATTTCGAAAACCTCTTGGAAAAAAATACCTGATACCAAGATAGTTCAATATAAATCAACTAACACTATCTCATGTTTGTTCGATGTGAAAAATACAATATCTCTCTGGCACTTGTAAAGTTAATAAAACGTAAAGAACGCGTTTTCTGGTGTGTCTAAAAGAAACTTTTGTTCAGATTTTCTGAATGCATCACGTGACCGTAAAACGAACCAATGCCCATTGTATTCTTACATCTGCCAAAAGATTGTACTGTTTTTAAAAAGAGCTCATGCTCTGTATTTTAATTTGCTGAATTAGATGTAGTGGCCAGTGAATAAGACGTCATATTGAGAAAATCGTACTAAATTTTTCCGTTTAATATAGACTCATTGACAGTTCCTACCAAAGCATTCCTGTGCGTTTAAATAAATATTTTTTTTGTATTGATTTTGTTGTTGGTCCTCTAATTTTTACAGTAATGAAGTCTTCAATATAAATGATGAAAAATATGAGGATAAACATATTCTTTATATTCCTGAAGTTCCAGAATAATGCCTCTAGTATTTATTTAGATATACGATAAAACGTATAAAATTGCAAGTGTATGATGACTTTAGCCAATATATGGTATATTATAAAGAAAATAATACTGCCTGGAAAAATACGTTTATCATCCTGAAGTGATTATTAATTTTCGTTTTACTTGTGATTAGTTTTTCAGTTGTACCAGTAATTGGTACAGAAACATATCACAGTTTGGAATGAAACTATAATTGCAAATATTAAACGTAATGGGTGTGAATAGCAACAATTGGGATCAGAGTTAGTAAGCCGCCCAGCGTAGCATCTCCCATGACTTCTGCTATAATTCTTGTTACATGACGGTTTCAAAAGCGTTATAAATCCCTTCTGTTTCAGTGACTACAGTCTGTAACAAGTTTGTCTCTTATTCAAAGATTTGCCTGCCTTTTATTATTTAAAATCCAAAACCATTCGCATTTCAGTGCACTTCTGTGAAATCGACACCGAACTACGGACTAATTTGCATTTTACGCATTTTCGCTCAATGTTTGTTATTTTAATTTTGTTGTCAACGAATATAAAGGTTCTGGTGTATTTCTAGAACAGGATATACTCAGTAAAAGAAAATTACGCATAAACATTGGTAAAATTGAAAGCAATTTATAAGGATACAATTATTTGTTTTATCACTTACCCATCCTACGCAGTACAGAGTAAGTCTTGTAATCGTTTTAAAAATGGAAAAAAGAATTTGACGGATTTACGCGTTTCAGATACTGGAGACTCCGAAAAACATATATTAAAAAAAAAGAAATTGCCCTCCGCCTGTCTGTGTGTGTGTATGTGTGTGTGCCTGTAAACGCTCTATCTTCCGAAAAAATTGAGATAGAGACTTGAAATTTGAGTTGTACTTAGCATGTATCTAGCATCCGTCAGGCTGAAGTGTCGGAGCATGGAGCCGCATAAACTTAAAAGATAATATTAAAAAAATATTTTATTTTCATGATTTCTGTTTGATAGTATAAAAGTAAGTTTGAAATAAGAGCCGTCGAATCTTTTTTTTTTTTTCAAGTGTTTAATTCAGTCGTCAGTTGCCTCAGGTAATGTTCAAATGCTAATCTGTCATCAAGTGCTCTCATCCTTCTAATTTGGTCAAACTTATCCTTAGCGAAAAGCGCTTTGATGAAAACTTCTCTAAACAACAAACTATACTAAAAGTGACATAATTTTCTTTAAGTCACAACTTATTTTGACCAATGTCCACAGCAGTTTTTGACAAAGTTATACTCTGGAATTTGTGTATCGTGGCAGGGTATGCAACTGAGATCTTGAGCATGAGGTCTTTTTTCCTTTCCAAGTTTACAAAAAGGTTTGATAAGAAAAGTCTTTCAGTTAGCAATGCTGATGATCAAAATAAACCATTACAGTCTGTTGCAAGTTTGGAGGCTGAAATCTTGGGCCATAGACGATACGTTTTAGCGTACTCAGTACACCGGTTGCCAATCCTCACTCCGTCCAGATACTGTTACTTAACATAACTCTACAGCCAACTGCTGAGATAAATGCAACCTGAAATCCATTCTCGTGATAATCTTCACTCCATGTTGCTGTTTAATTACTGTGGTCTGTTAATATTCTTGCCACTGCCCATTTTGATTTAAGAAGTATTTCTTGATTATGTTCTTTAGCTTGCTTGTTTTTGTGAAAAAGGTATATGGCATCTTAAAATCATTCAAGTTCAGCCAGAATCAGTTTAGCTTTGCGCCGGCCGTTGCATAAGCGGTGAGTGGTAATCTGAAACTTGACCCACGGAAAGAGAATTAAGAGTCATATGAAACTTTTTTGCTGATCGCCGTTTTGTCTGATTAGCTTTGTTAGGGTGAAACATTTTTCAAAAGCCCTAAGCATTGTTTGTTAAGGGCCAAATGCTTTTTATAGAAGGTCTCTATTATAAAGGGATGTTTTTTACGGGATGTAACTGCCTAATATTTCCAAGTATTTAAACAAATAAGCCTCTAAAAGGGTGGATGCTATCTGTTTTACTTCACGTCATCTCTGTTCAAGGTCAGCTATAAAACGACATCCGATCATTTAAAATTCGTCAATAATGATAAATAATACACTGTAAAAAAATCCAACCAGTTTTCCTGTAGAAATCGGAAAAATAGTTGCCCTCATCATACCGGAAAATTTTCCGACCTTGCTTTGAATAAAATACTTAAAAAAAAAACGAAATAGTCAATAAAACGGTATTTTATGGATTATATTCCAATTTTACTGATTTTATTCCGTAGTGGGTCGGAAAATTTTCCCGTACGATAAGGGCAACTATTTTTCTGATTTCTACAGGAAAACTGCTCGTATTTTTTTTTACAGTACTGTATCCATTCTCATCTGTAGATTTCTTACAGTCTAATTTTTTAAATCAGCGAACCATTTAAAACAGGTTGTTACTTTCAGCGCAAAGTGAATTGTCTTTCCTTCGACATTAAATGCAGCAGTACCTGTTAGTACCAAAAGAATGATAGCTTCTGATCCTAACTGCTCAATGACTGTTTTACGAATTTCTTTGATTATCGTACTTTTTCCAGCTCTTGCTTTTCCAATAATTAAAATTGACTTAAGGAAATTTGTAATTCTTGTTTGTAAAGATGAAAGCTGCTCTGCGCAGATCTGAAATAACTTCTACTGCTCATCTGTAAATCTGATGTCACAATTATCATAATTTTCATGCATTGTAATTTGTTGTTCTTTAGAATAATTCAGAAATGTTAAAGTTAAAAAGAAACCACTGAATAAGAGAGACTACGGTAAAGAATGACACCAGATATATTTCAGCGATTAAGATCTGTTCAATGTAGCTCCTATCTTTGAGACAATCAAAAATTGGAACTGGATGTCGAGTTAGCAGCAGAAAACTCCAAACCCCCTTCAAAGACTTGCATGGCAGAGTCCAGACTAAATCCAGTCCAGATTTAATATGCCATCAGGGATAGGTTTGTAACACGTACGTAAAACATAGACATAGGTTGTCTGCTATACTACTCTATCAAACTTGATAGCTTTATTCATCTGAGTTGCTATATCGTTACATTACAAATACTTGGAAGGCATCTGGCTTATTGTTATGCGACTTTTGTACATAGAATTACGCCGAATAAATCTTTTTACAAGTTATTTTAGGCCCCGATATGCTATTTCTTTCGGCAAGTAAATAAGGTGTAGACTCTAAAAAATATCGTTACGTTATATAAGCTAACCGTAAAACAAAGCAGATGTATCAATGTACGGTTAAATACGGAGCATCTCTTGAAATTTTTTAAACTTCTAAGCATCGCGTATTTTCAATGTTTATACCATCGTGTCATATTGGGGAAAAAAGTAATTTTAATTGCAATTTGTTTGACTGCTTCACAATTTATTTTTGAAATATTAATTTTTTTGCAACCTTTAGTGCCATTTGTTTAATGTTGGAAACTGAAGTACTCCATTTGTGCCGAAAATAAACGGAAAATAGTTGGAATATAGCAATTATATCTTGTTGTTGCCATTTTCCCATAACAATCGAAAAAAGAGTAGTTAAAATACGTACTATTTTGAAAAAATATAAATGAATAATTTCTCATAAAACATGGAACTATTATAAACTATATTTAATTTTAAGTGTCTATATTAATGATACAAACAAATGAAGGCATATGAATCATTAGATAACCGATTTCATTTTGTCGAGTTTCTTGAATGACGACACCAATTTTTTTCTGGATTTGTGCATAATTCAGCGACAGTGACGTCATATTCATACTTCACAGTAGATGTTGTTTAAACAAAAGATCGTAAATGTGGAATTCTTCAGCGAATACGAATGACGTCATTTTATATAAAATAAAAGTGTGTGTTTTAAGTCTTAAAACTGAAATAAAACTTAAAACTAAATGTTTTGTGTTATCTATATTTATATACATATATTTTCTTTTTTCATCGGGGCGACACTAAATTCTGAAAAAGCAGAATTCCTTTTATCTAGTCTCAATTTATTTTCTTTTAACCGGCATTTCCGCAACTTCTGCATATAACATTACACAATATAAAATTTTTTTGTGTACACTATATCTAGGCTACATATAAAAAAAAATGAGTGTTTGAATTATGCGTTTTAGTAAAAGTGATATTTCTCACACATTATCTTACATTGTTGCAACCATTTCCCGATCATAAGCATAAAAAATCATATAAATTCAAGACAAATCTCTCGCCGAACTTGACGACATTTGGCAAAATATTGCCAAATTTGGCGACCAAAAATTGGTCCCCATAAATAAAGCCAACTTGGCTATAGCTGACTAATTTGGTGAAATTTTCATTGAAATTCAGTACTAATGATTGTTCTCTGATCGGGTTCATCGCATTTTAGCTTCGTGTTTTTTTATTAATAACGAGATGAAACCCGTCAAATTTCGACGAAAGAAATTGTTTAAAAACGAACTCTTACATTGGTTAGTTTAACTCTTAAAACAAATATAATTTTTATCTTAAAGTTACCTAGATACCAATTCCATAAACTTCGATTGTTCAAAATGTTGAAAAATTAAACTGTATTAGTATACATAATCAAGATAAATAATTATGATGAAGTTACTAATTCAGGCTCTTATGTTTCAAATTACCGAATGAAAATCAGTAAATATTATTTCACTTTGAGTCATTGACAGAATTATTTTTCGCGTGAAATCTAAACCTAACAACATTTTCACCGTCTCAAAATTTACATACGCACCTCTCATATTTACATTCACCATTTAAAAATATCGCAACACGTAATAAGTTATTAATACATATACAGTAGAACCTCGATTATCCGAAGTAATTGGGACCTACCCTTTTTGGGAAATTCGAAATTTTCGGATAATCGAGAAAGTTTCAATTTTAAGATTAAGGAGAAATATATGCAGTGTTTCTTATTATGGTAACAAGTGCTTAATAAAAATAAAGAAATAGCAAAATAGAAACAAGAATAAACTACCTGAATTTTAATTTTGAAACTAAGTA
This sequence comes from Maratus speciosus, assembly GCA_963932465.1. NCBI lineage: Eukaryota > Metazoa > Arthropoda > Arachnida > Araneae > Salticidae > Maratus > Maratus speciosus. The sequence goes on from OZ010790.1 coordinate 255,893,775, forward strand.
CCTTTTACAATATATCAGAAGGATTTGAAAAAATGTTTTGTTTGTCGCAGTTTCGAGTGCCTTTGCTTTGAATCTCTATCATGCAGCTTTTAATATTATTAGTTAACCAGTATTACAGTCTTTCTGCTGCTCTAGCTACGCCAAACCTTTTGCAAAAGATGTAAAAGCTTCAGAATGGGTAATTTGCTTGTTTTCTTCGTTCTACTTTGCAGCTTACGGAAGCTCAAGTTAAATTTAAAAGAACTCTAAGAAAGGGGATCGAAAATATTTATATTTTCTTGTAGTCCGGAAAGAAATGCTTGCACACAGTAATTATAATAGCTTAAAAGAAAGCCTTTTAAAGTGGATTTTCCACATAAGGAATGTGATAATAAAAAAGAAAGGCTTCAAAAATGGATTTCGGTTAACCGAGAGTTTCGGTTGAAAGAGTTTCGGATAAAAGAGGTTATACTGCACTTCCGAACTTGAAATAAGTACATATAGCTCCAAAGAGACTTGGCATGTGAACATTCCCACTTTTGGCTTGAGGTTCTAATCTCTGTATCGGCGAGTAAAATTCCAAAAAATTATATCCTATAGAGACATCCGCAGTAAAATATTTAGTTTTATCAAATAAAATGATCGTTTTCAATTTAAAATGATGTAATTTTGCCCCATTGAAGCATTTCACCGAGCTTCTTAAACTCAGTATCAGCGGTATGAAAAAGTATTGAATTATAACAGTTTTTCGAGAAAATAACGCATGTTTTTTAAAGCGTCACATCATTTTCTGTTCAATTTTTTTAGAAAGTTTATTTTGAATTTTTATGAGATAATGGCATCAATAAAAATAAACAGACCTTATTATTTTTCTTTCCTTTGAACAATGGAAGTAATTGATTGCCGCCATTCTGAAAAAAAAATAATAGAAAACTTTTAAAATTTAAATTTATAAATAAAAGTGGGAATATTTTAAAAAATGGATTAAATATATATATATATATATATATATATATATATTAAAATTGGTCAAGTAGAAAGCTCAGGGCAGGTGACTAAAAAACAACTTGTTTTTTTAAATAGAATTAAACAATCGCAATGTTATCTCTATGGGAAAATTGAAAGCCGAATTTTAGGGTGTTAGAGTTGACGAATATTTTTAATTTCCAATACTCGCCGAGATTTTGGAACTACCGACGTTCAGCTCATTTTTTGTGTCGATGCGACAAATATTTTGGACGGTATCTTGTTAACAAAAGTGTAATTTTTGCAGGGAAGCCGGAGCTGTGCTCCGACAATAACGGAAAGAAGCCTATAGAATATCAGTGACTTCGATTATCCGGAAATATATTTTTCGGGCTCTCGAAATATTCGTTCTGATAATAGGTATACAAAAATTTTCGAAATTGTTTATTTGAAGGAGTGAATATAAAATAATATAATAAAACATAAATTTTGCATGAAGAATGAAGTCGATCGGATAATTAGTTGCCGAAATATTTGTAATCATATTCTTCACACTCTTCCATTTTTCATGACCCTGTATTCCCTTCAAATTTTAATTCAAAGATATATTTTAATTGGAAGTGAGACTCTTAATCTGACGCAGTAAACTGTTTGTTAATATGATTATAATTTTTTTAGTTAAAAAGATGTTTCTTTTACGCGATTTGGTATCACTCGATTATCCGGTCGACCCAAAAACTATCGCCAAACTATAAGATTAAATGGCAATAATGGCCTATCGTAAATGCACATTCACTTAACAATAAACACGTTACATGTGTTTGTTGCGTCATCAAGTGCTTTTTAATTCGACGTTTTATTTGTATTTTTATAAATCTTTTACTAATTTATTTGTTCTTTCGTTATTTAAAAGGAGAATTATGCCAATCTATATATCTGTCCTGTCGCCAAATGCCGCCATGTTTGTCGCCAACATGGCGATATATCGCCAATTTTGGCGACCAAAATTAGTCGCCAAAAGTGACGCCAGCTTGGCGATATCAGTAATTTTTCGCGAAATTCCCATAGACCTCCATTTTAAACCAATAGGGTTTAGTTGCTTACAGAAAATCAACAAATTGAGATATTTTAATGCAACAAAAACTAATATTAGCTTAAGGGATTATATATTAATTATATTTAAGGGAGTCCAGGTAAATTAAATTATGAATAAAAGTAACATGATTTGTATCATGTTACTTTTATTCATGTTTTATTTGTATCATGTTATTTTATCATGCTTAGCATCCTTTGCCAAAGATAAATTTTAAAGAAGACCAAATTGGTTGCCAAGGGCGGCTAGTTTGTAGAATTTTGCGAGTATTTTGACGATTTATATAATTTATCGAAATTGGTCTACGGGATAATCAAGTAGTACCCTCAATTCAGTAATAGAGTATTGCTATGCATTTAAAATATTTAAATATATATTTAAATTATATTTTGGAATTGCAATGTATTTTATAAATAGTTTACACAGGTTTTATTTTCATATTTTATATTATACATATACATGATAGGAAAGTATCACGGTGCCCCCAACGACTAGTTTCATTTAGGAATTTTTTTTAAACGAAAGTATAGTCTCGTTGTCCAATATATTTATTAATAATGTTTTACTATCCAGTTACATTAAGGGATAATCAATATGCATTTAAAACAAGGATATCTTTCAGAATTCATGTGATATACAACTGGTACATATGTGTTAGGTATCCTATTAGGTATCCTAGTTGACTACAAAATTATAAAAAGAGATAGTGTGATAGTGATGTTTTTCATGCATGAAAAAGGGAAATGATTTTTTCTGTTAATGTTTATATATCGTCGAATATTCAATACATTCATTTCAAATTTCACTGTAACGAAACATATTTACATTCTTATGTTATTAATATTTAATGCACATTTCGGTTAGCCGGGCGCCAGTGTTATATATATATATATATATATATATGCACATATAATGCATATACAGGATTGTTATAATTAAAGTTCGCCTATTCAGAAGGCTCTAGAGCCAGTTCTGTGGTTCCAAACGAAACAAAATATCACTAGTACGTAGTTGAAGAGATGCGCTTTGAGAAAATCGAAAAAAAAGTTCATTAAAATTTTTGTCAATAGGTGGCGCTGCGCCAATATTTAAGCCGATATTTGCAGATTCCTTTATTTTGTAAAAAACAAAATACAGGAAATTTTATTTCACAGTTGGTAAAAGTAAACTTTTCAGATTCGTTATATCAATTTCGGTCAATCTAGATAAAACACACAAAATCACACAATTTCATCCAACGCTGACGAACGACGTCAAAGTGACGTCGCAACTTTGAAAACTTGAAATACCCATCTAACCACCTGACGATTTAAAACTTGCTGATTAAGTGTGTCTGTGATTTCTTTGACACTGGAACAGTTGATTGTTTCTGAAAAGCATTTGAGTCTACGCTTTGTGGAGAATGGTAACTTTGAAAGAAAAAGCACTTCTTGTAAAGTTATTTTATCAAAATAACGGCAACGCAGCTGCAGCTCTTCGAGAATTCCGGAAACTAAAAGATGTTAGACGTAAACCAATGTCGGATCGTGGAGTTTACAAAATGATTAAAAAGTTCAAGGAAACAGGAAAACTCGACATTCTTCCTGGCAGAGGACGAAAAAAAGTAGACATTTCTAGCATCGAAGACATTGCTACTGCTGCCGTGGATTTAGCGAGCCAGTCATCATTTGGTAATGCAAGTGTGCCAGCAATTGCGAATGAAGTCGATATGCCGATTTCCACTGTGAGAAAAGTGGTGCGTCAAATTTTGCGCTACTAGCCATGCAAGATTCAGAGGGTGCAACAACTAATACAGGGTGATACCGAAAGTCTGCTATCATTTTCACTACAGTTTCTCGCACGAATGAATGTGGACAATAATTGGCCTTGGAATTTTCAATAGATTGATGAGGCGCATTTTTTTTTTTTTTTTTAAACGGACAAGTGAACACACACAACTGTCGAATTTAGGCGAAAGAGAATCCTAATGTTTCCAAGAATTTCCATTGCATGCAGCTAAAGTGACGATGTGGTGCGGTTTCACAGCTACGTTTATGATAGGGCCATATTTTTTGGAGGAACTAACATCCACAGGACCCATTACATGTTCCTTAAATGGGAGAAGGTATCTCAATATGTTGTCCAATTTTTTGATTCCCGAGCTTCAACATCGAGGCTGCCTTCAAAATATCGTGTTTATGCAAGACGGTGCACCACCGCACATTACTAGAGCAGTTCGGACTTTCTTAACAAGCTATTTTACAGAAGACTGCATCATAAATCGTTATTTTCAAACAGTCTGGTCAACACGATCGCTTGATCTAACACCATGCGATTTTTGGTTGTGGGGATTTTTGAAAGATTCTGTATCTAAAGACAGATGTCAGACAATCTCTGATCTGAAAGACAGTATTAGACTTCATATTCGCCCAATCTCACAGCAGAGTTTACGCAATGCAGGGCTCCCAAATGGTCCGCCAACTGAAAACCAATAGTTTTTTAGAAAAATTTTGTTTTTAGATTTTTCTTACAATACGACCCGAAACCACCTTTGAAAGTTAATTCTAGCGCAAACTTACCATAAAATTTTCTGTTAAAATTTATTAGTATTCAGTTGGCGGACCATTTGGGAGCAATGGCAATGCTGTAGAAAGCACAATTCTGAGAATGGAATGCGTTATTGAAAATGGTGGAGGATTCATTGAGCATGCGTAATGTTATTCTTCGTTATTTCCTCGTTGCCGAGCGACATGTTTTATTTTTGTTGATGCAGATTACATCACATGAAATTATATTCATTTTTCTGTATTGTTTGGAGTCATACATCAGGCTCGATTGGGTGAATTAGGTGATTGGGTGAATTGGGTGAATTTGCCTGATTAGGTGAATTTTAATTATAACAATTCGCAGTTCATCGAAGTTTGTTGAAACTTTTAAATTTGTGTGCTTCGTCTGGATTGACAGAAATTGATATAATGAATCTGGAAGCATCGCCTTAAATATTGGCGCAGCGTTACCTACTGGCGAAAAATGTAACTAATGTTTTTTTCTTTCGATTTTCGCAGAGCGCATCTTTTCAACTACGTACTAGTGAAATTTTGTTTTGTTTGGAGCCATAGAACCGGATATAGAGCCTTCTAAATAGGCGAACTTTAATTATAACAACCCTGTATATACACATATATGTATATATATGCACATATATATGTATATATATTTATATGTATATAAATTTATGTATATATAACTCTGGCGCCCGGCTAACCGAAAAGTACCATATTTAACATTTATGGAAACCGTGAACACTTGATGGCGACCAACTTGAAAGTACTATAAGAAAAATATCGTTTGAGAACATGAGTTTCAAAACTTATGCAGAAAATCAAATTTTGGGAAATCACGAGAACCCTCTAACTGCTTCCATTAGTTTTCATTGTAAACTAATGTTTTACAATGGAAGAAACATAGGATGAAACTATTTTTTATTTTTTTTTAGATATTTTTGTTTTTGGTGCAAGTTTACCAACAGATTGGTAAAGAAAACACTTTTTTATTCTTTAAATTTTGGGCAAGGCAAGTTTTAAAACTCACATCCTCATATAAGCTTTAAAATATTAATAAAATGACTAATAGCAATGAATAATGAATTCTTAGCAAATATTGAAATAAATAATAATAATAATAATAATAATAATAATAATAATAATAATAATAAAAACATACTCGTTTTAAATCTCGGTTGGGCAGCAGAGAAGTAACATTTGCATGTGTTTTACAACTTTAATGCCAATTTTATTTTATATAAAAATGAACATGCAAGAGATAATGTTGATGGTTCGCCAAATTTTTTTACTAAAATGCATGTTATTTGTGCTTGCTATAGTGTAATTGCACAAATCAATTAAAATGTTCATTATTAGAAACCTCAAATCAAATTTTTATGCCTGCTGTTTTTAAAAAACTATTGGTGATTGGATGTAAAAGGTTAAACAAAATCAGAAATACACAATATATTTAAAACAATCTGTGAAATATCACACTGCGGATTCAGCATGTGCATTAATAATTAACATAAAAATTATTTATTTGAATTTATATTTCACATTACTTCCCGTTACATAATTTTTAATTCACAATTTTTTTTTCTTCAGAAATATGGTATGCAATCGAAATATTGTATTATAGTTCATATAACTAATATCTAATATCTTTATAAATAAAATTTTTTATTACTTTAAGAAGTTGATTAATATTTTTAGAAAAAACAAAAACAAAAAAATATTACTTGGCAATAAGTACACAAAGTTCTAACTATCTCATCTTTTAGATCATTATGTACACTACAAGATATACAAAAATATCTTGTTTAACTGTATTCACCACAAGCATATGAACTTATAACTTTCAAATAGAAAACTTGCCATTTTTGGAGTGAGTTTCAAAACTTGAGCATATTTTTTTATCGTTACAAATGGCTGAAAAAAAATAGTGACTATAAGAGAAGTCTTATATATAGCTGCCAACTTGTACAGATTTTTACTGCCACTAAAGTTCAATAGAGAATTTTGCCGAATAGCAGTGCTGAACAGTGGAGCAGCATTGAGTGGTTTCCTAGTTGCCAGACAACACCCAGGCTGTAGGCATGATGTCTTACAAATTAATGAGCAATTAGGGGAAAAAAAGAAGGAGTAGTAGTTTAAAACTATATTAAAAATGAAAAAAATATTAATGATAGAAACTAGCATAAGTGCTTTAATTTTAGAGATAAAAAGGTTAAAGTTAAGTTTAAGAACTTAAAAAGGAATTTAAAGTTATATTTAAATATAGGTATAGCTGTAGTTGCAAGAACTACTATAAGAAAGACTAAAAAATGTGAAAAAGAAATAAAAGTTAGCGCAGTGAATGTTGATAATTAAATTAGGAGAAATTTCTGTTAAATTTTAGTGGTAGCAAAAAATCCGTACAATTTGGCAGCTATGCTTATAGTATTCTCCCATCGTTTACTCGTGAAGAGAAAAGCTTTTATAAAGGAATAAATTTAGTTGGACAAACCTTTCGTATGGTCTAATACCACCAGTCTCTTTTATCAAATCACTCACCTTCAAATATACATAGTGTCCCAAAAAGATTAAAACTACTTGAGATAAGTAGGTAATGTAAATTATAAAAGTGTTTAAATTAAAGAAGGTATTAAGATTAAGATGATGATAATGCCTGCAATAAATTATTAAAAAGTTACACATGTTAAACTGTTATACGCTCCCCGTGACCTATATGTTATACTTTGAAATGTTTTCTACATTGTATGGTTATTAGGACATTTAATTATATTCTTCTACGACAAAATCTCACTAAATTATAACATACTAAATATTAAAATGTTCAATCTTTTTATGTGTTGTTTCAAATGTTTAATGTTTTGGCAGCTTTCCAGCACTAAAAATGTATTCCTAGTATCCGAAGGCTTCTAAATTTCAGTATAGTCAAAGTATCCTAACTGAGGGATCGTAGAAGGTTTGTTGTACTTGCAGAACACGTACAAAAAATTTAATTATAAATTTAGAAACCAGAAACTACATAAAAATTTCAATCATTTAATATTAGAAACTTAATAGCAGAAATATACACTCATCTGCAACACATTCAGAGGTTAGCTTCTGGAGAGAGCATACGGGCTTTCTCTACGGTGTATGCTGATTCGAGAGGTCGTATGTGCAGTTCCGTATTGTGTGAACTTGCGTGATTTTCTCGCAGATATTTTATAATGTGTATTGGAGCTGGCAGCTTTCGTGTTGGTGGATCTGGTTCGTATAAATAAGAGACATTATGAATTTTTGTCGCATCATAGTAGTGAACGCAAGGGAGTTCACCGACGTTAACCATGGGCGACAAAAACAACATTATTTCTATTATCCTTTTCATCCTAGCAGGCATTCTTCAGGGGAGCGTGTTGGGCCCAATTTTGTTTAACATATTCTTTAATGACATCCCACGCTCCTTGCACACATATATCGCCCTTTATGCGGACGATACCTGCATTTACGCCTCAGCGCACCACCCGTAAACTTTATACAGGTACTTGCAGACTCACATTGACAAATTTATGAACAGGTGTACGCTATGGCGCGTCCTAATTAATGAAAACAAAACCACTGCAGTATCCTTCTCTTGTAAACTAACATTTCCGATTAGAATAATAATCAATAATACACTCATCCCTTCGTCTGACATTGTTAAATATCTTAGGGTCATACTTGATCGTCGTTTATCTTGGGGCAAGCATATACTTTCTATTAGAGGGAAAGTCGCTGGAGCCTTCAACTCAATTAAACTTCTTCTCAACAACAAAACACTTTCAGTTCATAACAAACTTATGCTTTATAACTCATGTATACTCCCAATAATTACTTATGCCACTCCGGTCTGGGGCTTTACCTGTAGGATTTCAATGGACAACCTAAGTCGTCTGCATAACAGACACCTGCGCATAGTTTGTAACGCTTTCCGTTACTTACGTAACACAATGGTCCGTAGGGATCTCAAAACAACCACCTTACGCAAGCGTATCAACGATTTAGCTGAGAAATTCTACAGCAAAATTTATGACCTTCCCAACTAAATTGTAGCGGAGCTAACGAATTATGACGCCTTCGATCCCCCGCCACCGGAAACTCGCCAGGTTCTCAAAGATCATGGACACCCACTAATCTCTGGGTACACCTCACTAAGTTTGCTATTGTCTATATTTTTCTTCATTTAAAGCCTTTTTATTTCTTTCTACAAGAAAAAAAAATTATTTAATAGAGAATAAAAAAATAGTAAAATAATAAAAATGTTTGACCCTGTTTAGTGCCTTTTTTGGTTAATGTGAACTTTGCTACTTTTAGCTTTTCTTGCCCAATCTTGGCGAGTGCAACTCTGAACAGGCTAACTTTTACATCTTTTTAATCCTTTTTATTAGAGTTTTTCAACTACAGCTAGACTAATAATAATAATTATTTAAAATTTTTATATATTTTTTATTCTTCTTAAGTCTTAACTTAATTTGTAACTTTTATCATTTTTATTATTATTTTTAATTTTTTCTCTTTTAAATCACTTAAACTTCTTTCTTTAGTAGTTCTTAACTACAGTTTAACTTTTCCCAGTTGCTCAGATAAGATATTTCAATTCCTAGTCTGGGTGTTAAGCTGATATCAGCTAGGAAACCCCTGAATGCTGCTCACCTGTTCAGCAGAAATATACCACCAGCACAATATTAATTAGTACCTTATTTGGAAAGTTTTTGCAATTTACATTATCTACTTATATCCAATAGTTAAAACATTTCAGCGATTTTCAATATCTTTGGTATACTCTGTATAGTGTTGCATAAAGTATATATTCTGCAATTTCATAAAAAAAAAGTGTAACTGACTTGAACAAGAAACAAAAAAATTCACACACAACGAACTCAAACTGAAGTAAAACAAATTAAGTAAAATATAAGGAAATAAATAAATTAAAAAATATATATATCAATCAGACCCGATGTCCAATAGCAAAGGAAAATTCAGTGCCAGTATGACCTAAACTACCGATTTTGCCGAAATCGGGTTACCAAAACCGACGAATGAATCTAAATTAGATGGAGATTTTATTTCGTCAATATCTCAAATTATGTAGGGGAGACCGGGGTAAGATGAAGAGAAGGGCAATATGACGAATGTCTTAATTTTCCGTTTAGCACTAGGTTTTAGCATCAACCGGTCACTTCTGGCTCTCCTATCAGCCATTTGTTAAACAATAGTACAGAGACGCTGAAATCGCCATTTTTGTGTTAGTTGTGAAGATTTGATTGTTTACCGCTGCCACGTTATAACTTTTATGCGTGTGTAAATAAGTTCTGCTACAGATACAGGTAAGATATATCGTTCTCTTTAATATTTATGAGTAACTTAGTTACTTATTACCATGAATAAATGTCAATTAATCGCCTTCCTTCATGGCAATGAAAACGAATATTTTTAAACAGACAGTCCGGGGCAAGATGACGAGCCCCGTGTTTCGGAATTTATTAAACTAACTGTGTTGTCCATTCTATTTAAATCCTGTAAATGCTTGTTTGTCTGTGTGTTTGTCCGCGCGGCCTAGCGCTTCTATCTCTTCTGGGACTAAGGGGCGCATCGGATCCGTGAGGTGTCTTCCGAAAGGGGGCGACAAGAGGAAGACATTTTTGCCATCCCCTAAGCACCCCTAGCCCCCCCCCCCCCAAAGAAAAGAAAAAACCTATCAGGGTCCGTATCTCCGATTCCAAGTGTCCGATCGGAACGACGAGAGTACCGTTCGGCGGGGTTCGACCGCGGGGTCAAGACCTCCTACCTCCCCTGCTAGTCCCCTTTCCCCCAAATAATTCAAATATTGTTACCCACCAGCAGAGGAATGGATCCAGTGGTGTAAATGCCAAGAGGGGTGGCATGCGGAATGTTCCAATGATGAAAATGGCATTTTTATTTGTGACTATTGTTAGCTGCACAACTAAACAGTTCAATATTACGTTACAATGCATTATGCTTAGTCTGATACTTTGTAAGATGTAAAAACACATTAATCATTTGTTAAACCATGTAACATATTCAAAAGATAAAATATGTTCAACCTTTTTCAGTGTTGTCATTTTACCCCAAGACCAAAGTCATCTTGTCACAGTACATGGGCAAAATGACGATTTGTTAATGTTATGAAAAAATAAAATTATCCTTTATTTTTTTTTTTTTTTGAAAAATTAAATGGTAATATATTTAACATTACAAGGAATACTCTAACAGTTCATGTAAAATTAATTTTACTATACTTAAAAATGAATTAAAAAAACAAACAAAAATTGTTATCATAGTCATCTTGCGCTGGTCTCCCCTACCATGCCCTTTGTCATTTTCACCCCATATATAACTCATTTGCCAAAATAGTATATATATATATATATATATGTGTGTTACATTTTTTAACTTTACTGTTCTTGGATTAAACTTATATGTTTGTTTGGCATCCTTTTTCTGAAATACTTGTTCTTTATTTCTTCCTAAACTTCATTCGGAACCTTCACTGTAAAATGAGAAAAAGATAGCATTGCATGATTGTCTGATGTTACTGTCAACGGAAAATCTGAAACGTCGAAGTTCTTTCAACTGATAAATTGAATCTATCCACTGTAAACAGAAGTTTCTTTTTATACTCTCTTAAAAATGAGTTAATGGAACTAGTATAAAAACGATTGTTTTTCTTGTCCTATGTTTTTAGTAAATATGTGTGTTGTTGTCCAGTTTGAGTTAAGATACTTTTCGGTATCGATTTTCTCGTTTTATTTCTTCTGAAATATATCTGATTACAAGTTTTCTAAAATTGACCTTGCCTTTTAGATATGTGGGTAGCTTAGAGGAAGAATGTTTCATTCTCTTGAAATAATGCTCTGAAAGATTGGTCTATTTCTTTTAGACTCTTCTTTTGTTTCCTTCTATTTATTTAAAACGCATTACTGCTTGTTTTGTTTTTCCGTTATTATACAAGTATTTATCAGCATTCTTGCAAAAAAAAAATAATAATCTGCTTAAGAACCAAATTTCAAGTGTAATTTGGCCTGATAGAATATACCTGAAAATGGAATAGGCCTGATAGATATGTAAATATTAAGAGAAAGTTCGCAAATTTTTATTGTCTAACTCATATTCAAAGTATTTGGTTTCTTACGAATAAAATAACAAATTTAGATTCTTAAATATTTAAGAATTAAAAATGAAAAAGACATATAATCTATACACTCATAAAAGAAAGAATAGCAGCGCGTGAATGTGTTTTTGTTGACAAATGCTAGCAAAAATCTCGCGCACCTAAAAGTCTGAAAATATGGTCAAGTATAGTTCAAGGCAGGTCCAAAAGCCCCTATGCTTCGGATTCTTATTACTTTTATAATTAGCTGAGATATTAATTAAAAACCTATAAAAAGTAATTTTTTTTTCTTTTTTGCAAAAATTAGCTGTGACGCGCACATACTCAGTACACACTTTCCAATATGCGTAGAAGGGGAGAATCAACTACATATATATTTTGGCTGTCCGTCTTAACGTTCATCAGCCAATTTGTTCGGGATACGGAAGAAAAGGAAGTCATATTCTTAAATTTAGAACTTTTACATCCTAAGCACTGCAATCAATTCGAAACAACATTTTTGTTAACTATTTGAAATTTCGTTTAGCGGAAAAGGCCGTTTTCGCAGTTGACTTTTTGTCCCTTTTGGTAACGTTCCCCTAGGTCTCGATTTTAAAGGTACTGATTAAAAAAATACCCATTTGAGTTTGTGACTTTCTACTTATTGAGAGACAACAGGCTTTGTAAGATGCAACTTTTAATACTTTCGAAAAAATCTGCGACTGCAAGTCATTTCGCACCTCTTGAAGACTTATTTCTGCGTTTAAAAAAAAGAAAAAAAAGCAATTTAACAAATTACAACGACCATAATTTTAGACTAAAATTTAAGACATAAAAAATCGCACGGAGTTTATCATACATTACATACACCATGGATTAAACGTTAACATTCCTGGACCCATCATGAACAAATTTTAAAAGATATTTCAGTTTTACAATTTTCGGTACTGCAAATTTTTAAACTTCAACGGAGCTGGTCATACGTTACGTACGCGATGGATTAAACATTAATATTCCTGGACCAATTTTAAATGAAATTTCATTTTTAAACTTCTAAACATCCCACAATATTATTTTTTACACCGTCGTATAGAGATAAAAATTTAATTTTAAATGCAACTTGTTTGAAAGCTGAATCTCAATTTGTTTCTGAGTTATTAATTTTTTGTTGTAGTTTTTATTCCTTTTTTTTGTCATAGCGGCAACTGAAGTATCCATCTCTGTTGAAAGTAAAGGGAAAGTGCAGATTACTGTATAGACCAATCAGTAAACGAATAAAATACGGGATTCAACTAATAAAACGTTCAGCTATATTTTTGATTTCCTACCCTGACCGAGGACAATAACCATTTTTCCAAATGGTTAATAAATGTCAGTATTTCGACGCAAGCTTTTTTCAACGTATCATCAGGCTGGAATTACATCACATACAAATATTTTGAAACGTTCGGATGAGTAGAAATATTTAAAAAAAGAATAAAATATGAAAAATATTCGTTGAAAACGCGGAAACGCGGTCTGTATCGGTGCAGATTTGCTGAGCTTTGGTCCATGGTTTCGCAACTAAAAGTGTATATTTTTTCATGAAATTTTAAATCGAGCATGAATAAATTTACATTCATATCCGATTAAAACATCGTTGATTTCGGATGATAAAAATATTTTTTTTTTTTTTTTTTTTTTTTTTTTTGTTATGTTGCATGACCCTACGCAAAAACTAACATCAACAAGACAAAACCGAAAGAAAACATATTTCTGTTAAAACTAGGAATCAATAACTTTTTACGAAATCTTTGTACGAACTACAAAACCATTGTATTTATAACTAATAAAAGTTTCAAAGAGTTTGGAAAAAAATAACTGTTTTTTTTTTTTTTTTTTTTTTTTTTTTTTTTTTTTTTTTTTACTGTAAAACGACTCTTAAAAGAAAAAAAATTAAGACAATGTCTTGTTACGAACACTTTCAGCACTAAAGATGAAACTTTTTCTGCGATTTTTTTATTTTAAAATATAAATTCTTACAAAATCATTTTAAACATATAAAATTGCCCAATTTGAGGTTTATTTAATGTTATTATCACTGGCCTGAGCACCGCCGGGCGTGTCAGCTAGTAGAACATAAACTGGTAACTGTTTACAGTGTATGTTTTATTGAAATAAAGGATATATTTTGTTTGAAACCATAATATATTAGTTTAATTTTAGTATTCCTTAACATTATTGCACCGGTGACTGTCGAAAAACATTATAAAATTATTTCCTCATGAACGAGTTTACATTTATGAATTTCATGCAGTTATAGTTTAAAAATCCAAAATATTAAAAGTATTTTTCGCTTTTGTCATCTTACATGTCAACTAAACTCTTACAGATATAAAATAAATAAAAAAATTGAAATTGCACGTCAAACCTGTCAAATCAGGTGCGTTCGCACCATAGCTAGTTTTATTATTATTTTTTGCACCCCATATTGTACTGAATGTATATTTTAGTGCACTTCAATAAGAGCACATCAATTTCAATCTGTTCGAAAATCTGTAACATCATTAAAATGCACTTGAAATAATTTTTACCCATTGGCCGTAATGTAACGGAAAATTTTTGACTGCCCCTGTAATTAAACTAAGCATCCGATTTTCATACAATTTGAAACGACGCGACAAAATATTGCAAAAATTATATATTTAAAATATCCGACCATTCGGTTGGGTAGTTTTAGCTGTGTTATACGCGGACGGACGGACTGAACGACGACTATAGATGCTGCGTATTTATATAATTACAAACGTACCTAAAAAAGAGCGTGAAATGAGAAGACCCTATTTATATAATTACAAACGTACCTAAAAAAGAGCATGAAATGAGAAGCCCGTATTTATATTTACAAACGTACCTAAAAAAGAGCATGAAATAAGAAGCCAGTTTTCATATTCATCATAAGAACATTAAAGAATTCAAAGAAATGTAACTTTCAGCTATTTCTTTCAAGCAGAACTCCATAGTTCAACTGTGTCGCTAAAGTTTAAAGTACGTGGGTGGTTCAATAATTATTGTCCGTAATGTATATAAAATATTTGTAGTACGGATGGCTGATGTGCAATATCGAAGACTAATCTCTTAAATGCCTACATGCATAATTTCAGAACCGTAGCTTCTATATTAACATAGTTTTGGAGAAAGGGTTAAGTTTTAAAGACCTATTTTGGGGGGAGTTTTAAGGAGGGGGGTAAGGGCGAAATGCTGGTTCGGAGCTTATGAGGCTACATTTGTGACAGTGGATGAGATGTGGCTACATCACTAAGATCCCACGTCCAAACGATAGTAGCTACGTCTCACCCACTGTCACAAATCTAGACCCATTAGCTAAAAAGCAGCCTTTCACTCTCACTACCAGTACAATTACAGTACAAATATTTTATATACACTAGGGACAATAATAATTGAACCACCCTCGTAGATAGGTTATGGCAATAAAAATCAATTTTAATTAATGGTTAAAAACAAACTAGAATATATAAGTTCTTCTTATTTTTTAAGAAAACATTTTATGTACAAGTGTTAAATTGTGTTTAAAAGCATATTTACGGGATTTTATATAAATGAAACTTGATGCGAGTAAAGTGGATTTATAAAATTTATATTCCTTTAATAGAAATATTTAGTTTTACAGATTTTCATTTTGAAACTTATATTTCCTCACTTCGAGACATATAATTTAAATATTATTTGTTTCTTTTTCCGGATATAGTCTATAAAAACTTAATAACGACAAATTATTTTGTAACCAAAGTCTTCACTGTAAAGAAAGAGAAAGTTTTCTAAATCTAGTAAAATATAATATATCTACGGATGATAATACGAGGAGTGTTTTTTTTTTTTTTTTTTTTTTTTTTTTTTTAAGTAAGGTCCGTTTGAAAAATTTTCAAAAACCTAATTTATTTTCAGATTCTACATGCATATCTCTATTATTCAACGTAACTGCCAGGTTTGTTTAAACACTTATTAATATAGCAACTAGATTATGAATACCCTCTTCATAGAAACTTGCCGCCTGCTCAGATAACCAAGAGATCACATACGTTTTCATGTGTCCGTTATCGTTGTACTGGTTTCCAAACGAGATTATGTTTGAGATAGCGGAAAAGATGGAGATCGCTCGGCGCAAGGTCGGGGCTGTCCAAAATTTCCCAGCCAAAAGAGTCCAATAAAGCTCGGGTCTGAGCTGCGGTGTGAGGCCTTACATTGTCATAGAGTAGCAATATTTCCTCTGTCAATATGCCGCGTCTTTTGTTTTGAATCGCTCTCCGAAAAAAAAAAAAAAAAAAAAAAAAAAAAAAAACGTATAACTGACCGTACTTCGCACGGGGCGGGCGATTCGATAATCTTGAATATTTTAAAGACACAAAACAGACCGTACACGCTACCTACACAGCCGCAACTGAGAACAGTTGTTCCCAAGGAATGCCGGGACACGAGGTAAACACGACACGAGGACACGAGGTGCGGTGCGCGCCACCTATTAGTGTATGCAAGAAAACGGCCCTTACTTAAAAACACGCCTCGTATACAAATTAACCTTTTGCAAGTTATCCAAGAAATAGTTTTTTACGTTTAAAATCCTCGTAAACCAATATTTTTCATAATTTTTTTTTTTAATATTCACATAAACAAGGTTTTTGTTGCTGCTTTTAATTTTTGAAATTTCAACCGAGTATTTATATAGTAAATTAATCTGCTTCAAACACAGAATAAGTGTCTTTCATTTACTCTTAACTCTAAGTAAACATGTTCAACAAACATGTTTTTCTGACAAAAAAACATAAATTAAATACATTAACATTAACATCAATCTCCATATACATTTTAATACTGAATGCTAAAATTTAATTAAGGAAGTGAAAATGTTTTATTGATAATTAATATTATCCTAAAAACGATATTCTGTTTTGGGAAAGCTGATTAATGCACAATAAAAGCAAATCCGGAACGTTTTAGAAAATCAGTGGCATCATACCAAACTTTGTTTTTAGCAATGCTTTTACAATCTCGAAAATATATTCCTTTTAAAGATAAAGAATTATTTTCGGAATAATAGGTTACTCAGAAGAGATTATTGAATATTTTAGTCCAAGGTGAAATATTTTCGTAGTGACAGTGTGTCGAAATATCTAAAAATAACTAAAGACTTAGCTAAATGTGAAATAAGTATGTTTTTGTCACCTGTTTTTCTGTTTAACTTACCATTTTTATTCTCTTACAAGGAAGACTTTTAACAATGCCTTTTTATGACAGATTAATTTCAAAATGTCGATGTTGTATTTGAATCAGAAGTTGATGATTACATAGAAATTTTAATTGATATTTCTGAAATTAAAATTCATTTGAACAAAGGTAACTGGCATTAATTTACGAATAAAATATTTTGAAATGCGGTAAATTATTTATATTCTGTTATAATTTTTTTAATAAGAATATTTCATAGTTTTTCTTCTTCAATCTTCTGTGAGTAATTTCTCACATTTTAGAAATATTTATCTAAATAAATTTCGTGAAAATTTAAAATTAATGGTATTCATACTGTGCTTCTGAAAATATGATTGTACACAAAGGTCGTGAAAGTAGCGTGTGAAATATTCGCCATATACAATCCTGGAAATACTAAATAAGAAAATGACACCTAGTAATATGGGTGAAGGTAATTATATGAAGAAGATACAGGTATCAATCAATTTGTTACAATATGTACATATCAATGTTATACATACATTATCTTCCAGGGCACCTCTGCATTGTACTGCCTTTCATTTTTCATAGAGTAACATCTACTTTTAATAATTTATTTAGGTGTATTGGATCAAATATTCTTGGAAATTTCTATGAATGATGCAATTTTCATAGAGTTAAAAAGTATCAAACATTCAGGATGATAATACATGTTTCACTTCACATACTTTAATTTCTAATGTCATAAAAATCATACGCGGAGTTGCTGGGCATCTGCATACACTATTAATGACCTAAATTGTTCCTAGTAACAGGTAGCCTCAATACATCGGTAGTTTTTACTTATTACATCTTGAATCAGACCCTAAT
This sequence comes from Maratus speciosus, assembly GCA_963932465.1. Classification (NCBI taxonomy): domain Eukaryota; kingdom Metazoa; phylum Arthropoda; class Arachnida; order Araneae; family Salticidae; genus Maratus; species Maratus speciosus. Next base: position 255,911,569 of record OZ010790.1, read on the forward strand.
ATATATATTTTTTTATTGTGCTATTATTAATTTACATCAGTGCATAAAATATATACCTTAACTTGATTCTTATTTTCAAAGGAATTCGAATAAATTGTCAAATGTGAGTGTTACAATTTGAAAAACCAATGTCGTTGCACTTTTATATGGCTAATTCCATGCGTACTTGTAGTGTAAGTCACATAGTTGCAAATTGCTATAATGCAACGCTACCAGTATTTTAGAACTAAAAATGTGACTTATCGGAGATATCTCATTAATTGAATAAAGCGAAGAAAACTTTTTGAAAATAATTGTGGCCAAAAAGAATATCAGTTATTATCTGTGTGACTTAAACTACAAAGACCCCTGGAATTAGCCATATAAAAAGTTTCTTAATCATACCTTATTCATAACATTTAACACTAGATGGACCACGAGAGATCATTTTGACTCCTATCAAATGAAAATATTTCTCCTCGAATCAAACTTTCTTTATGAAATAAGTTCGAAAGTCACAAAGAAAAAAAAAAGGTAAATAAATAGGTTAAAGAGTTTTAAATAAAAATTCAGGTTTAAAACATTTTGTACAACTTGAGTAAAATTTCCGGCCTTACTCATATTAATAGTACACATAATTCTCAGTCGATTTGTAGTTATATTTTTTAAGCAACTAGTTATAGTACAATATGTAGGGTTAATCATTTTATCTACAACGGTACCTACGCGGCATGTTGTAACCATAAAACTCTTGAAAAACACAAAAAAATCAAAGTAAACAACCCCACAGATTGAAAAAATTTAATAAGAATTATTTCATATATTAGGAAATGTACACAAGGAAAAAAAACACATTTCTTACATATGGAATGTACACCAGATTTTAGACACAAACGAGAAGTTTAGATTATCATAATCGGGCTGTTGCGTGTTTCCGCCGTTATATGTGATATCACTTTACTCAATTATGCTGTAATGCGATTCAGGCAGAAGAAAAAAAAATATCGCAGAAAATAGCATAGTAATTATTCTGTCACGCTGGTAGCTTGACTTAACGAAAGTGCATGCATTTTCGCCTACGGTAAAAATTGGGGAAAGGCCTAAAGCGACAACATGATTCGTGTTCGCGCATAATCCTCAACATAAAAAAAGATATTTATGAGATTGGCTGTTCATAGGATGTTATACTGTTTGGCATTAATGCAGTTTAAAAGATGACGCGTTTTGAACATTCTTATTCCAGCGACTATTCTGTAAATGCGTTTTTAAACTTCAAACTGACAGCAATGAAAACAATATCTGTTGAATTTGAGGGAAGAATATGCCGTTGAGAACAGATTTCCCCATTTAGGACATGATTTTTGCTAGATCAGATTTGTTATGATGGGTTAGAAACTGAGTAAATTTGATAAATATTTAAACAATTTATGATATTTAGAAACAATTTAAATCAGTGTTTCTGAATTGTTTCTAAACCGCTCCTTCTCAAATAGGTATAACTTACAATGGCATATCCTCCTCACTTCTCAGCATACATATTTCACTTATGCAAAGTTTATTGCACTTATGCAAAGTATATTTCTTTAATTCTTCATTTAGTACAATTGATAAAAATGCCATTCGATTAATCCTCCCATTGGGATCTTTGTGCCTCCTTTTAAAGTGCTATTACACGAGGTGTCAAAGTTGCCTCTGATTCCGAGCGTCTCCATGTTATCATGGCTTCAAGAGACAGCTCGGAAACAAGCACCTATTTTGTGTCGGAGCGTTTTTGACGCCTGAAGCGAGTCTCCGGTAACAGCCAATCAAATGCTTGGAGAACTGACGATGGAAAAGCCTTTTCCAGAGCAGCCAATGAAATGCTTGGAAAATGTAAAAAGTGGTGTGCATGTTGAGAGAAAACTGATGCGTCGCGATCAGTTTTTGTCGCTTGAAATATTTACGTGTAATGGTGCTTTTAGGAAAGCTCACTTCACAAGATGAGAAACATTGATCTAAACGTTTACGTTCAAATGCTGGGAAGTTACAAATACCCATCATGAATATCCAGCATACTTTGATATAGAGCTGCTAAGTAAATGTGTGCGAAGTCCCCCAAATTCATGACGTGCATTGGGCGTTATGCTGTGTAAGTGGGTTTCTATTTTCTCTGTTTGAATTAGCGGTTACCAAGGCTTTACATACCGCTGCCCCGAAAGTTGATGGCTGTTTTTGAAATTGATAAGTGAAATCAATTACACATTAGAAAATAAGTTTGTATAAAATGGTTAGGTTAAAAACGTCACACTTTTAGAACATATCTATTTACAATATTCTTCCTTTGTTTTCGAGAATAAAAAAACTCTGTCTGCTTGGAAATAATATTCAGAACTTTGAAATTTCAACTTAGTGTTTTGAAATTTTACGCTTACATTTTGCGTTTTGAACACGTTTTATATATTTTCAAGAACATGTTCCAATACTTTTCTTTATTTTAATGAACCATCGTGCATATTCTCTTGTTATTTTTAAAATATAAATTGTTTATTTCAATTAATAACAATGTGCGAATTTTCTAATATGTATTCGTATTATATCGAATTGTAATTCATACAAAATAAATCAAAAATATTTTATCCATGCATTTACCTGTATTTATGCTGCATCAAGTGATGAAATGCTTAAACGAACTTGATAGCCGAGCTACATTTACACCATGTGATTCCAATATGACGTCTCAGTAATACTGAATATAAGAAAATCGTTTTGAATGCAGATTTTTTTCGATATGAAATATCATTTAATAGTAAATGTGCTTTGCATGTAATAATTAAATTTTTTTAACGTTTTAACATTCAGTTTAAAAATGCTTGAGAATATTATTATTTGAGCTTTCTAAATATGGCATAATTTTCACCATTAAAGTTTTTCATACGTAATAATTTAATAATTTTAAGCGATGACAATATATAATATTTGGGTAATTTACATTTGAAGTAATTGTTACCATTAAATGCGTTTCTCGAGTAATAATTTAATTACTTTAAGGTTTTCTCATTTTTCTAATATCCATGTGTAAATAAAATTTTTATTATAAACAACTTTGGATTATTACACCATAGGTAATTCAAATATAAATAAGTGAAATATAAATAAACTACAAATCATTTGCTAAAATGGTGTGTAAAACATTTAATACAGATTAAAACATTAAAATCACTAAAATAACCGTAGGATAATTGGTTTAGTGATTTTAATGTTTTAATCTGTATTATATGTTTATACACTATTTTAGCAAATGATTTGTAGTTTATTTACATTTCACTTATTTATATTTAAAAATTTTATGACCTATTACCTGATTTTAAGACGTCATCATTTAATTATTAGTTTAAAGTTTCATTTCTGCTTTTAATAGTCACATGTAAATGCATTTTCTATTTGTGCACATCCTTTGCTTGTGAAGTATATTCCTAGAAAAAAAATATTAAATACCTATGTATAGTTTTTATTCCTATAAATCTTTTTAAAAGGAATGAATCTGACCGACTTTAACATTAAATAGCATTTAAAATAATACTTCGATTCAAAAACTGTCTGTTTCAGGCCCAATTATCACACACTTCTCTATAACACTACCAATTTTCATATTTTTGGTGCAGTAGTTTTCTTGATAATAGCGAAGAAAGAACCCCGGTCACAAAAAAAGTCATTTACGTAGGTGACAGCATTAGCTACTTTTTTTTAGAATAGAGAGATTATAAAAGACGAATTCACAATTAGTAGCTCAATACTTTCTATCTACATATTTCCTAAAGTACTTTACCAAAAAACATAATAAAGTTTCCTAAAAATCAAACTATGATGTCAAAACTGAGTTTTTATATTTAACATCTGTGAGTTTGGTACAAAAAGTACTGTAAAAAAAAAAAAAAAAAAAAAAAAAAAATCTGTAGTTCTACAGATGTAAAGTTACATGCTTACTGAACTTTTATCTGTAACTGTACAGAAAAAAAACTGGAAATCTACAAAACTAGTTTCTGTAAAGCTACAGGAATCTCTAACTTTGCAAATGAATCTGCTAAAATCTCAGTAATCTTACTAAAATATTATCTGTAACCCTTGTTGTAGTTACATGAAAAGTTCTAGGCATCCCAGTTTCCTAAAAAATTCTTAGTAACCTTACAGATTTTTTGATTTCGGCGCAAAAGTGTGTCTGTTACATGAATTTTTGTTGTTGCCGTTACATAAAAAGTTCTAGGAATCCCAGTTTCCTAGAAAAACTTTAGTAACTTTACAGATTTTTTTACAGTGTACAATTTCTCTATGAAGACGGATCACCGTAAAGATTTTTTTAAATTCATTTTTTTCTGTAACAATGTATAATTTTTTTTCCTCTCTTTTTGCTTTACTCTTTGGCTGGCAGCATTTTTGTACATAAAAAGTTGCTAGAATAGTACCGGAAAAAACATTAAAGAAAATTTTAAATGCCGAAAAGTAAATTTTAGGGTTTATTCCACTATAATTTGAAGATAATCCGATCAAGATAGTCAGTTATCAGTATTTGAGAACTGGAAAAATCGTAAAATCAAACCAAATGTGCAGGAGAGGGTAGCATGCATAGCTTTAAAATGCTGTCGCAGCTAAAATTTTAAAATCTGTCCAATTTCAGAAAATTATCGGAATTCATTTTATTATTTTATTTCTATTATACAACTAGACATGAAAACAACTTTTGTTAACTGCGTATAAGGGGCGGTCCATAAAAGATGTCACACTTTTTTTCAATATTTTTGACTCCCATCCCCCCCCCCCCTTTGTCACAAAGTGTCACACTTCAACAAACCCCCTTCCCCCCATTGTCACATGTCACGCTACATTACATAATCATGTACTTGCAGTTCAGAAACAAAGCATTATGTTATAGATCATATTTCAAACTTTATTTTTAAACTGTAACTATGTGTTTTAACGACATTTGTGAGCATAACAATAAAAATGATTCATGTACTTATTTTGTATGAAATAAGATTAAGGTTTATAACAAAAACATAATATATAATAGTAATAAAATATTAATATGAAAGAGCAGTTGAAAACAACCATATTTTGGAATTTGAAATGGAATTTAATGTATTTGGCTTTAAATATACATTATAAAAACAAAATACTTTAATTTCAAAATAACTTCAAAATTGAATGTGCTGATTTTTAATGCTTTTATTTTAACCAAAATGTGTGATGTCAAATTTCTTCTTACCCCCATCCCACCCCCTTGTCACAAACTGTCACAATTTCACGAACCCCCTTCCCCCCCCTCCAAGCGTGACATCATTTGTGGAAGGCCCCTAATCTTTGTAATCTCGGTTATGACTCTTTTTAATTTCAAATGGCAATCTTGAAGTGTGCTAATTAAGTATCTGGAAGTTGTGTGTAAAGCTTATTAAGAAAGAAACGAACTTTTATTGATGAAAATAAGGCAGGCATAATACAGAATATACAAAATAAATTTATGTACTTGAGGAGAATATTTGTAGTTGATTTTCAGGAATATAAACTTCTATGTGCTTCTGAAAAACTTGATTTTTATTATCAATCATTTACTATAAAACGTATTGTTATAATTATAAAAAAAAAACGAACTGCCCGCAATTTTGTCGATGTTGTGAGTGTAATGAATTAATGTCAAAACACCTCTGTCTTCTCTTAATTTTTTCAACTATTTTTACAGATTAATGCAGAGATAATATATGAAAAAAAAGGTTACAGTTCTATTTCGAATGAACATATGAATGGAAGTTTTTATTTTATAGCACCAGATTGTAATTATTTGCATGCTTGTAACAAAGTTGTACATGTATGTAAAAGACACTGGATGATTGTAAAAAAAAAAAAAAAAAAAAAAAAAAAAAAAAAAATTGCCAATCTATGAGCCAGTAATGATCATTTCGCTCAGCAAAATGGAATATCATTTGAGTTGTGGTTTATTTATGGAATGATCTGGAGAATGAAATTAAGAACAGCTACCGAGCTCTCATAAGTACGATTATTGTATAAAACTTTGAAAAAATCAATCCACAACATCCAATTCTTTTCAACGCTAAATGATCTACACGGTTAAAAATAGTAAATAGAGTTAAAGAAAATTTTTAGCTATAGAAATGGCAAAATGAAACAAACTCAAAGAAAATAATTTCCTGTTCCACCAGTGTTACAGCAATAAATTAGGGACAGTGTCCTCTAAAGCCATTTTTCCTTTCCTTGATCGGCATTATCACCCGAATAAACCTCAAATGATTTTTGTCTCTTGACATATTTAATATTTTAAGGTATTCATGTCAAATCCGCAACGTGAAATCAACACGAGAAACGCCATCAAATGTGAGATTTTCTATTGCCTCCATACCGTGAATTATGCTTATAGTCGCCGGCATGCGATGATTCATCGCCTGTATAGGTTTAAAAATTTTGTAAACCAAATAAAATTGTTTTTTTTTTTTTTTTTTTTTTGTCGCCTGTGTGGCAAAAACTTGCCTTATCACCTTTTATTTGTTTATTTATTTATTTTATTTTTTGCTGCCATTTCTACGGGTAAAATTAATTTTAGTGACATTTATGCCTTTTCAATATGAAGATAGCCTTGAGAAAAAAACAAAAAACAGAGGTAGGCATTTGATTTCAGAAAGAGTTTTAAAATAAAAGAAACGCGTAATGCGAACGGAAAGTTTTACCTTTTTCTTCAGACCTTTTTTTTTGCTGGTGAAATGCTCATATTTCTTACATAACCAATTAATCATAATCTATAATTCATAGATACTTTATAGTAATTTGTACTAAATTGTAGAATTTTACTCCCCCCCCCCCAAAAAAAAAACCCTGTTACTATATTAGCAATAAGTAATACACTGGAAGATAAAAAAGAAATTATTGCTTATTATTAGCTAAAAATAACGGAAGAATATGACTCCTGCTACCAATATTAGATGTGTATTTGTTAATATTGATAATATTGGAATGTAGTGATTCGTGTGATCATTGGAAGTGTAGTTATGGCTATTTTTGTTTCAGCATGCAGTCGAAAAATGTATATTTAAGTAACCTTAAAAAAATATCCACTTAAAAAATCCCACCTTAAAGTGCAGCATATAATTCTGGATTTTTAAAGATCTTTGGGAAATACTAATTATAAGTGTTTTTAGAAAAATAAGATTTTCACGTACAGTGAGTAACGAAAAATGTTGTCTCGAAAAAGCAGGTTAAACAATGTTAAAATTTATATTCCATTATTTACATGTTACTGTGGGTGCATTGTCTGAGAATTCCCTGTCATTTTACAGATATCATATATATTAGCCCCCCGGTATGCTATTTTTTCTTCACCTATTAATGTGTCGTCTCCAAAAAATAACGTTACGTTGTATAAGTCAGCCGTAAAACAAAGCAGATGTATCATTGTACGGAATAATCTCTACTGCGATTTATTTAATCTTCTAAGCATCACACATTTTCAATTTTTATACCGTCGTATGGGAAAAAAATTACTTTTAAATGAAATTTGTTTGAAAATTCCATCTCGATTTATTTTTGAAATATTAATTTTATTGTAGTTTTTGGCAACATTTGTTTAATTTTGGCAACTCAAGTACTCCATTTCTTCAGAAAGTAAAGGGAAAATAGTTGAAAAATAGCAATTATATCTTTTTGTTGCCCTTTTCTCATAAAAACTGAAAAAAGGTAATTAAAATACGTGCTATTTCCAGAAAATATAAATGAATGATTTCTGATAAAACATGGAACTATTATAAACTAAATTTTATTTTAAGTATCTATATTAATATTGCAAACAAATGAAAACATATGAATAATAATATAGCCGATTTTTTTACCGAGTTTCTTGAATGACGAAATCAGTTTTTTTTGGATTTGTGTATTATTCAGCAATAGCCACGTCTTATGCATATTTTACTGTAGATGTTTTTTAAGACTGGATCCTAAATGAGGAATTATTTAGTGGATGATAATGTTGTCATTTTATATAAAATAAAAGCTTGTGTTTGGAGTCTTAAAACTGAAATATCTATATTTATATACATATATAAATATTTTCATCGGGGGCAACACTAAATTCTCAAAAGCAGAATTCCTGTTTTCTAGTATGTTTTTTATTTCTCTTCTTAACATCCCTTTTTCCAAACTAATATGCAATGTACAAGGATGAATAAGACATCATTAGATAGGGTCTGACATCGCATGATGACTTTAACTAATATGTAATGTACAGCCATGAGTGGTGATTCATTGGATAGGTTTTTTTTTTCCAAGTAATTTACATTGCATACACAAGTTTTGTTATTCTTTTGTGTTAAGTATCATCATACATATTATTTCTGATATGAACATCCGTTTTCTGGGCACATACAAAACGCACAACAATGAATGAGGTCTTGATCGAAAGGTTCTGAAAAAGTTTTTGACATGGTATAGTCATATTTAATTAAGGGGACGCGGGACCTTTAAAATCATTTTTTTATTTTTTGTAAATTTCACTTTCAATATTATTTAAATAATATTGAAAATATTATTTAAATTTATTGAATTTATTATTATTATTGAATTATTAATTGAATATTAATAAATGTATCCTTAAGGATACATTATATGTATTATTACATACATTTATCACCAAAACATTATTACAGCAGATATAGAGCACCCACAAAATATTTTTGTCACATACATACAGACAGACAGACATACAGAGTCACAGATTCACAGACAGACCTTTTGTTAAAATACGTTTTTTTGCGTTCTCTGACCCGAAAACGTGTAAATCCGCCAAAAACCGGAATTAGAAAATTTTTATGAATTCAATACTTTCTTCTTGTAAAGATAGAAGAAAGTAATAAAACGAAAAGTCATGCGTCCAGTATTGCTTATGATACACTTTCCAAAACATTCAGAGTACTATAAGAAAACTTCAGAGTTTATTAGGGTGAAAGATTACGTCTAAATAAACAATTTGAAAAACGAATAACGCATTTAAAAACTCAATTGATGCTATTAGTATCAAAAGTCGGAAAAACATACGGTTTTTTTTTTTTTTTTTTTTTTTTTTTTTTGTTTGTTTGCAGCCCTGTTATATGGCCTTTAGATGTGCATGTGTGCTACATTGTATACTAAAATTCAGTTCAGTTGAACAAATTGCATAGTTGGAATTTTTCATTTAGCAATTACCGTGAACAGTGGCGTAGCCAAGGTGGGGGGGGTGTCCAGGGGGTCCAGACCCATTATATTCTTCCCATTCAGTACAGTGATCTTACTTTGCCAACGACTGAAAAAAAAGTTTTATCTGTTTTGTTTGCAAGGCTGACTCAGAAGATCTGGATATTTTCAATTCATTGCAGACACGATGAAAACATTATAATTTGCCGTTCTTTGAGATTTTTGTTGTTGTTGTTGTTGTTGTTTATTACTGATTTCTAAAGGCTACAACTTGGACTTAGGGTATACACTAAGAGTATTTATCATCATTATTACTGTTTCGTAGTTAAATATGATATTTACTAATTATGACATTACGAAAAGGTTGGCATATTATTTTTTTTTTAATTTTATTTAAGCTTTATTATACGGTTTATAATTTTAAAATTTGGAGACTGAGTAATATGGAAAAAATAATTGTAGACATTCTGCATCTGTTATTAAATTTCCTTATATTTTAAACGCATTTTCTACGTTTTTGATACACTTAATTTTCGGCACTAAAAAATAAAACGTGATATTTAAGCATTGAAATAAAATGTTTGTATGCCTGTTTTGAAGTTTATCGATAAGACTGCTTTAGTACATTTTTTAAAAAGTTCATATTTATTACATAATGTAGGACTGGATATTTTTTTAAAGAGATTAATAACTACCTGTTTACATTAAAATGTTTTTCAAACAATAAGAACATTTCATATCAAGTCATTTACTTTATTTTTATTAAAATTCATACAGATACAAATAAATGTAATGTATTTATTTTTATATTTAGTTTTTTCTATTTTCTGGGCCAATCTTTTCCTATAAAACATATCCATCGTCAACATATTCATATAACGGTCCATGATCATATTAAAACAAGAACTAATCACAGTGGATAAAAAGCAAAAAAAAAAAAAAAAAAAAAAAAAAAAATTACACATTCTTAACATTTAAATCATGCTTAGAACTAACTCGTTTAAAAAAGATGCGAGATTATAAACATTGTTTTGTAAGTGAACAAATTACAAATATTTTATAACATTTTTATAACAATATTTTATAACAATAATATTTTTACAATGCTATTTTTGGGACTTTGCAAAAATAGCAATGATTCACGGAAAAATTACGGTAAAAAAGATAAGAATTTATATTTAAAACAAAAATTAAAAGGAAATCAAGTATTGTTAAACATATACCACCCACCTATTAAATAGTTATTTAGGATAGATGTGTCAGTAATGGACACCCCTTGATGTTTTTTGTTCATACAAAAATAACTAATAAATATTTAGCTTTAATTATTTTTTTTTATAATTCCCGAATTGCATGTTTTATAAGACTGGGTTATGTTGACACTTTTAATCACACCAATCAGGAAGCAGAAAATAATGTTTCAAACTTTCTCTGTTTTCCTGTGAAAATCTTAATGAAGAGGCTAAGAGAATCGTTTAATTAATTTATATGTTATTTATTTTCTTGCAAAATTTGAATGTTTTTGTTTGAGTAGTAATAAAAAACTTAGAACTTTATATACTAAAGGCCATTTATAAAATTTCATTTATTTTTAAGCTTTTAAGAGGGGGTGTCCATTACTGCGATGGTTAATTAGTCATTTTCCTGAAATGGACACCCCAAGTAGACACTGCTAAAAATGCAATTTCAATAATGTTTATAGTGCATAAAATATTTTGGCTTAACTGCAAAGCTAAATAATCAAATTTAATTTTTAAATTATACTTACCAAAATGTAATAACACCAAAACTTTTATAAATAGCTGCTTTTAAGTTATTTTATGTGATTAATAAATTTTCAGTATCTTATTCTTTTTTTATGTATATCTACCATGCATATTTTAAAATCTGGCAATTAAACCAGCCGGGAAGCAGAAAATATTGTTTAATAGCACAGTCAAAGAGGGGCTCATAGGGCTTAATTCCTCTCTGTTTAAATAAAAACAATTAAGTTACAGAAGCTATTAAAAATCTGTTTTCTGTCTTAAATGTTTCCTTATTAACCTCTGACGAAAAAAAAAAGTAATATTAAAGTTATAGACAATATTCATGAAACTTGCAAATCTGCAGATCAGTAGCCTCAAACATCAGTTCTACAGTTTTATTTTGAAATTATTCTGTTTAGTATTTAAAATATTTAACTCATAATATCATTTCTTTCATATTTGTAATATTAATTATTATAAATAATATATCAGGTAGTCTCTGAAATATTTATATTCCTTATAATTGTTAAAAATAGTGGGACGAAATTAACACTAATAATATTCCAAAACTTTTTTTTTAATTACATTTTGAAATCCCCCACTGTTTCAATAATTTGATAGCTGTAATTACCTGTTTAGTATTTTAAACTATCCATCTAAAATAATTAAAACATCGATTTTCTGATAATTAAAATAATGGATGTAAACAGTAAATGATTATCACAAATATTTATTAATTACTGGTATCCTAATTGTTAAATTTATTTGAAAATAACTATTTTGTTTCATTAGTGTGTATTCATTAAATTCTGGTCATAAGTACAGTTATAAAAGCAATTATATTTATTACTTTATATGGGGTGTCCATTACTGGCCATTTGAGTGTTTTGATATATTTCTGTTATTTAAAATTAAATTTTGATTCATATTGGGAAATGGAACTATAAGAATGGTTAAATATTGTTGATAGGTTAATATAATATTACAAAAAACTGGAATATAATAATGATAACTAATAATAAAAAAATATTTTAAAAGAAATTCCTTAAGGTTGTCCGTTACTGGCACATGAACCCTATAAAACTCTAAAATAAATATCTTTAAAGGGCATGCCATAAAAGCAAACACAAAGGATAAGATTGGGATAAAATATATAGTTTATTTCTGTCAGTAATCTAATTTAAATTCACGTGTAACTTTAACTGAATTTTCCCTTAAAAGTTCAATTAATGTTTCAAACTATGAATTAAATAAATGTTGCTAACAAAGTATTTTATTCCAATCTTTACCACGCTTGTGTCTATTTTCATTGCATGCTGTAAAATATGTGATTATTTTAAAAGCAACATAAAAGAAAAAAAATTAAAAAAAATTAAAAAAAAAATAAAAATAAATAAAAGACTCCATAAAAAATGAACATTCACTCGTATGAAAGAGTGACTATTCACTACTACCAGGGGTGAAAAAACGCACTCCTTTTGCAAGAGTGAATAGTCACTCCTCCGAAAGAGTGGTTATCCACCCCTGTTTAGAGTGAATATTCACTTCCCAGGAGTGACTATTCACTCTTTCATGGAGTGAAAAATTTCTCTTTTGCTCAGAGTGAATAGTCACTCTAAAGAGGTTGGGCTTATTTTGACTCTGCGATAGAGTGACTATTCACTCCGGAGGAGTGAATAGTCACTCTATCACATAGGACATATTGGTTGAGTTTCGCGACCCTTGTCTTTGTTTAATTTATAACGGTCAATATTATGAATTATTTTAAATCTGCTGCAAGCAATTAATAAAAATAACTTTATTTTTGGGCTGGTTATTTTGTTACAACTTTCAAAATACACTGGCGAGAAAAATTAAACCATAAAAAGGTGCTTTGTGTTAATTCTGTTAAGGAACTTCAATGAAAGGCGATTGATTGGTAACTCAATGTCAACGCTATCACGTAGTCCAATGGAATTAACCTTCGCTACAGAAAAAATATGCAAATTTTTCACAGGGTTCGCACAGACTACTTAGATTCTTTGGAAACTCCTTAAAAGTGAAAACATTCCCAAGTAGTACTTAGAACTACTTAGATAAGCAAACCACAACTTAGAAATTCCTTATATTCTATTGCGGCTTCGGACTAAAGCAATATTGCTACCGAGGGGGGAAAAATCGTGATTGAAAAACGCACGGTAAATCCTTTATACACGTCATTCATCTGAAGTACAACATTGATTGGGTAGGGTAATCTTAATAGCAGGGCTCCCGCTAGGTTCGTTTTTCAATTATTAGGTCCGTAAAGTCCGTTTTTCGACACTGTTTGCCGACCTTTATTTTAAATTTTATCGGTGTTTGACATTTAGCCAAGAATCTCGGAAAAATCACGTTTTTCGCAAATATGTTCCAAAAAAATACAGTCAAATTTCGTCAATTGGTCGCAGAAAAATTCGTAAATTTTTTCAAAGGATCGTGAAAAAACGCGAATTTCCTAAAAGACAGCGAAAAAACGTCAATTTACTCAAAGGATCACGAAAAAAAGCGAAATTCGTTAAAGATCGACAAAAACAGCAGATTTCCTCAAAATATCGCATAAAACGCGAATTCCCTCAAAAAGTCGCGAAAAACACGTGAATTTCTTCAAAGGATCGCGAAAAATACACGGTTTCCATCAAAAGATCGCAAAAGAGTTAGTTTCGTCAAACGATCGAAATAAAAGGCGAATTCAATTAGAAGATCGCGAAAAACGCGAATTTCCCCTGAAGATCGCGAAAAACACGCGAATTTCTTTAAAGGATCGCAAAAACACGCAAATTTCGTAAAAGATATCGCAAAAACACGCAAATTTCGTCAAAGGATCGCGAAATGCGGTTTTCATCAAAAGATCGCAAAAAAAGTCAGATTCGTTAAACAATCGAAATAAAACGCGAATTCCATTAAAAGATCGCGAAAAAAGCGAATTTTACCCGCGAAAAAAAACGCAAATTTCTCCCAGAAGATCGCGAAAGAAACTAGAATTTCCCCCAGTAGATCGCGAAAAAAAAACGCGAATTTCATCATCAGATTGCGAAAAAAATGCGAATTCTTCAAAATTTCACCTTCAAAGAAAGCGATTACCGCTGTTCTAAAAGAATAAATTCAAAACTTGTTATATTTTTCTTGTATGTTGCATTTAGCATTCTTTTCTTTTTTTGCCTTTTTAAAATTTTCTTTAAGATGTATCATGTATGTGATATACATAATAAGTGTTTGGGGTTTGACTAATCTCTATTTATATGACCTAGGGGTGATTCTAGTTCGAATTTTCCGAAAATGTAAGGCATTCATTTCAGAAAATTTTAAAAAATCGGTCACCAATCCGAAAATTCGGACATATGGTCGCCGAAAAAATTAATTTTGTCAATCGTTTGCAGAAAAATCGCCAATTTCGTCAAAGGATCGCGGGGAAAACGCAAAGTTTGTCAAAGAATCGCGAAAAAACGCAAATTTCGTCAAAGAATCGCGAAAAATCCCGCAAATTTCGTCAAAAGATCACGAAAATATCCACACATTTCGTCAAAAGATCGCGAAAAAACCCACAAATTTCGTCGAAAGATCGCAAAAACCCAAAAATTTTAGTAAAAAAAACGCGAAAAAATTCAAAATTTCGTCAAAAAATTGCGAAAACCCCCACAAATTTCGTCAAAAGGTCACGAAAACCCAAAAATTTCGTCAAAGGGCCACGGAGAAAACGCATAGCTAGTGTCGAGAATGGATTTCCCCCCTTTCTCCCCGCCCATCTCTGGTGTAACTTTTCAGACGATTTGCTGTGAATTTCAGAATTTTTTTTTTTTTTTTTTTTTTACTCAGAATCACCCCTGTGACATGACCATGACTGGTCACTGCATAAAAAATAGATTGTCAATTTTGTATTTAAATTTATGAAATCAATAAACAATATATTGTGAATACTGTGCAATTTCATAACTAACAAACTTAGTTATGAAATAGTATCTAATAGAGTATAATATAATATAATATAATATAATATAATATAATATAATAGTATATCTAATAGAGTAAAATTTGTTTTTGAAATATTTTTCTCTCCAAATTGGGCACTAAAATTGGAGTGTGCATACCACATAACGATGTAGCACATAAAAACATCGACAAAAAAAAGGCAAATACTTAAAATTTTTTCCTAGGATTTTTTGGATATTCCTTGGATTTTTTCTTCCCAACTCTGTATGAACCCTTTTTCCAGCATTTTCCTTCGGTTCACGTGTGAAAAATTTTGCACGTGGGTGATTTGAAGTCTAATTTCAAAGATTGCACGTGGAAGATTTTAAGTCTAATTTCAAGGATTGCATGTGGGGGATTTAAAGTCTAATTTCAAGGATCTTACGTGTAGTTGGGTAAAAGTTTCGCTTGTAGTAGGTGAAATATGTCGTCTAGAAGACATCTGATCGATTGAAAGAAATGGCGTGCGATAGGTAGAATGGAAGCAGGACAAACTCTCTCAAGGGTCTGTAAATACTTAAAAATACACAAAGCGTCATGTCAAAAAATATGGAAACGGTTAATAGACACTGGTAATGTGCACAGGGAATCAGGTCAAGGTAAACTAGTATGTTGTGGCCATCACAAAACTTTCTTCTATATAAATCACGTCAATTAAATCATTTAAATAGTACAAGAAATAACAACGATTTAGCACCAATTCATATCAAAGTATATCTGAATATGAAGTTGGATGAAAATTTGTGCATTTGTTCTTGAGATAGAGCGAAAATTCTGAAAAATGTATCATAGCAGTGCCACCTGTTGAGCGATTTACACCAAAAATAAGCAGCACTAAATGATATCAAGGTATACCTAAATCTGAAGTTTGTTGAAAATCCAAGCATTAGTTCTTGAGATAAAGCTGTTGCGGAAATCGCAAAAAATACAGCATAGAAGCGCCACCTGTTGAGCGATTTACACCAAAAATTAAACAGCACTAATTTATACGTCAATTCATGTCAAGGACTAATTAAATCTGAAGTTTGATGAAAATCCGTGCAATGGTTCTTGAGATACATCTCTTGCGGGAATCGTGCAAAATGTAGCACAGCAGCGCCACCTTTTGGACGATTTACACCAAAAAGTAAACAGCACTAATTTATATCAGCAACTAACTGAATCTGATGTTTGATGAAAATTCGTGCATTTTTTCTTGAGTTAGAGCTATTGCGATAATCATGAATAATGCAGCATAGCAGCGCCACTTGTTGGGCGATTTTCACAAACAAGTAATCAGCACCAAATTATGTCCTGGACTAACTAAATCTGAAGTTTTATGAAAATACGTGCAGTAGTTCTTGAGATATAGCTATTGCAGAAATAGTGAAAAATGCCGCATAGCAGCGCCACCTTTTGGGCGATTTTCATCAAAAACAAATCAGGTTCAGTTTATATCAAGGTCTAACTAAATATAAAGTTTTGTGAAATTCCGTGCATTAGTTCTTGAGATAGAGTGCCTACAAAATTTTTGTTACATGCAGACTCACAGAGTGACAGAGCGACAGAGTGACAGACAGATTCACAGACAGACATTTTCTATAAACCATCAAATCGTGTTCTGGGCATTCTAAAACGTATAAATCCGTCGAAAACTGGAAGTCGAAATTTTTCACGAATCCAA
Organism: Maratus speciosus; assembly: GCA_963932465.1. Classification (NCBI taxonomy): domain Eukaryota; kingdom Metazoa; phylum Arthropoda; class Arachnida; order Araneae; family Salticidae; genus Maratus; species Maratus speciosus. The sequence goes on from OZ010790.1 coordinate 255,928,141, forward strand.
TACTTTCTTCTTGTAGAGATAGAAGAAAGTAAAAACGTGCCACAATAGATTCTCAGGACCGTTATTTGGCAACGATTGCTAAAAGAAACAGACAACTGACGTCCGTTCAGATTGCAAGGGAGTTCGATGCAGCAACAGGAACTCGAATATCAAGATTTACTGTGAGTAACTGTCTGTATAAAAAATGGCTGCATACAAGGAAACCCATTATTTGTACTCCACTAACTCCGGCAGCGAAATGAGCCCGGTAAAGTGGTGCAGAGATCACCGTCATTGGAGTACCACGGGCTGGAGCCGAGTTCCCTTTACCGATGAATCCTGATTTTGTTTGGAGTATTATTGCAGACATGTTATCATATGGAGGGAAAACACATGCAATAAAGCGGCAAATATCCGTGAAAGGCATCGATACAAAGGTCGTGGAATCATGGTATGGGTGGGCATCATTTTGAATGGCCAGTTTGACCTACACATTTTTATCAGTGCAACTGTGAATGCTGTAATATATAGAGATGAGACTAAATTTAATTATTTGACAAAAAGTGGTGTCAAAGGAATAAAATTCATATAAAAGATGCTGGTCCCGAACGGGTTAAGGATGCAAACGAAAGATTTGTGATTTTCTGTTTATTAATGGTCTAGAACTGCTACCCCCTCCACGGAAATCCAAAGTGTCCCTTCCAGAGCTGCAGAAATCCCACACCAAAAAAAACATGTCTGGATTCAGCTTTTCCTTTGACCCCAGTTACTAATTGTGAACGCCCGGTTTAACATTGCTTCAAGAAATTTCATGGTTGCAATAACAATTTTGTGTATGGAGAAGGTCTTGGGTGACACTTTATCTTTAGCAATAAGAAATCGAATTGAAGCTAATCCACGTACCAAAGTCTGGAGCTTACTGCGGAACTTGTAAAATGCGCTAAAACTGTTTCGAAATATCTAAAATAAATTGCTTGTGAAGTACAATAACAGAAACCACCATTATTTTTTACACATCCTGATTTTTCCAAAAGCATGCTAATCCATCACAAATAAATTTGTTACAAAAAATTAACTTCCAAAGAAGACCAGATATCGGAAGCAACTATTAGATCGAATATAGTATCAAAAATGGCGAAACATAGAAACTAAAAAGAATTATGACTGTTTTAGATAATTGTAACAAAACTATTTTTCCAGCATGAACCAGGGTTGGCAGTTTGGCCTCAATTTTTATTAAGTAAATTCAAATTCGCACCAGAAAATAAATATAGTATATTTTGCTTTATAACAGAAATTTTGTGATTACAAAAAGTAACGATTTTTCTTTCAAAATTTCCACTGTGAATTTGAAATTTCGAATTAAAAGTGGAAGCCAAACTGGTAACTCTGGCATGAACTATATTTGATGTGTGTGCTTCTTACATTACTAGTTTGTGTAGCTGAATTGCAAGATCTTTTTCTTAAAGATTAAACTTTAAACTTACCTTTCGTCAAAAACTTGTAAGTAACTACTCACTGACACTTATGTGAAATCACTATCCAATGTTTATTACAGTGCAAGTTCATAATTCAATGGCAAGGAATTAAACATGGAAATTGCTGTTAAAAACTTAACAACTTGATCCTAAACTTATTGTAGGCAAATATTATGTATTAGGAAACTTGATTTAATTAAATTACTAATAATTGTTAAATAAATTAATACTCTTCATATGCGCTCAGTTTTTTACATCATAATGTTTGTAAAATCTTTTTCACTGATAAATATTAATGTAACTCCAATGTATTATTAGCTGCATTTATAGAGATTGATCTTACTTTTTTTATCCGTGTTTTTTTTTTTTTTTTTTTTTTTTTTATTAAGAAATTAAATAAATATATACCTAAATTCTTAAAGTTACTCGAAATACTACTTCTATTATACATACACAGTCAATCCTGTCAAGACGTGATCGGAAGGGACTGGAAAAAAGTTCCATTTTAGACAGGCTTCCGTTTAAAGAATTGTAATTAATTATACTTCTAAAATACACTACCGCAATAAGATAAATTGCTCGTTTCGTCGGGAACCTGAAACTCTCCCGTTTGAGAAAGGATTCCGTTATAGAAAGATTTCGCTTTCTGAGGTTTTACTGTGTTTTACTAAAGAGAGGTGAAAATCCCCTTTCAGACAGGTTTTTAGGAAATTTAATTTTACGGCACTACATATTAAGACCATGTAACGCTTCCGTTTAAGTCAGGATTAGAGATAATTACTATTTTGACAGGTTTTACTAATCATATAATATAAATAAGTATCTCTCTATTCTAAAAAAAAGTAACTACCGCTGTCACCGCCGCCGCCGGTTTTGAATTTTTTGTGACCGGAGGTCTCTCTTCGTTAATATTAAAAAAACTGTTGCATACAAAAATAGGAAAATCGGTAGAATTATAGAAAAATGATTGATAAACACGCTGATGCAGACAGTTTTCAAATCGAAGAATTATTTTAAGAGATATTTAATGCCAAAGTTGGACAAAATCGTTCCATTAAAAAAGTTTTATAGGAGCAAAAACTGTACATAGGAATTTAATCATTTTTAGATCATTTTATGCGTCAGAATTTCCCGGTGTGTAGATTGCAGTTAGTTTTTTAATTTGAATAATTTTTCGAGGTTTTATTTCTATTTTAAATTCAAATTTTCAGCATTTCGAGAGATACTTTTTACAAATTTTAGAAAATTGTATTAATTTAAACTGTTGCCAGCTGTATAAACAGTGCAAACAGTAATGTTTGCTTCAAATTAAAAATTTACTTTACACGTGACTATTATAAACAAAAAATATAAAAAGCAGGAACTCATTGAAAATTACGTCATAAAAACTATAGTTACACGTGAATTTTAAATGAGAAAGAATATTGTAAAATAATAAATTCCGTAACATGCGTTAGAAGTCCTAAATAAGAGAATTTACGTCATATTACACTTATTACGTAAAATGAACAGAAAATAATATTGCAAAACAGTTTTAATTTAAAAATTGCGCGAGACATTTACTTGACATTTTACGATGATCATAATATTTCATTTCTAACAAAAGTATTTTGACGTGAACATTAAAAAGAGAAAGAAAAGTTTGGTGAAAATTACATCAGATTATAATTGTCAGATTCAAATTATAATTCAATCTTCCGAAATCTTTTTAAAGGCGATCAAATTAGCGTGCTGTTAGAGTCTGCGGTGTCTGAACGGGGTTGAAGAGCGTAGCTCGTAGGGGGCAGAGCCCCCTAGTATTTATATAAATACACAAAACTTGTAAAAATGGAACCTGCCTATAACGGAGTTCTGTCTTAAACGGAAATGCTCCAGGTTGCTATCGAAAAGAATGCTATACAATTACACCTGAAAATACAAAAACCTATGTAAAACAGAATGTTTCACCAATATTTGCGATATTAAACTTGACAAGTTTTATTTATATAGCCTGAAGGAAAAATTTTCATAATGCAATTAATGAAATCATAATATTTCATTTCTAACAAAAGTATTTTGACGTGAACATTAAAAAGAGAAAGAAAAGTTTGGTGAAAATTACATCAGATTATAATTGTCAGATTCAAATTATAATTCAATCTTCCGAAATCTTTTTAAAGGCGATCAAATTAGCGTGCTGTTAGAGTCTGCGGTGTCTGAACGGGGTTGAAGAGCGTAGCTCGTAGGGGGCAGAGCCCCCTAGTATTTATATAAATACACAAAACTTGTAAAAATGGAACCTGCCTATAACGGAGTTCTGTCTTAAACGGAAATGCTCCAGGTTGCTATCGAAAAGAATGCTATACAATTACACCTGAAAATACAAAAACCTATGTAAAACAGAATGTTTCACCAATATTTGCGATATTAAACTTGACAAGTTTTATTTATATAGCCTGAAGGAAAAATTTTGCCCCCCCCCCCACCCTTGAAACGAAATCCTGGATACGCCACTGACCGTGAATAAACGAAATGTACTTTAGAACTTTCATACAGACCTGTATATGATCTATAGAATTTACACACACCAAGTAATATATATATACCGGGTGTCCCAAAAAGGGCTGACTGATTTTAAAATTCAATAACTTCCAAACGGTGACAGATATTAAAAAAATTCTTGCAGGAGGGTTATGCATAAAGTCAAAAGTTTTTTTACAGTGATTTTCGATTTTAGTTTAAATTACAAACAATAGATGGTGCTGCGATCAATAGAGGCTAAATTCAGGCTCGATTTTTGGTACTTCGTGACCCGGATAATACATTTCCATCTCCTTTTTCTGCATGGAACAACAGAAAGGACCAAAAATCGAGCCTGTATTTAGCGACTATTGCTTACAGTGCCATCTATTGTTTGTAATTCGAACTAAAATCGAAAATCACTGTAATAAAACTTTTGACTTTATGCATAACCCTCCTGCAAGAATTTTTTTAATATCTGTCACCGTTTGGAAGTTATTGAATCTTAAAATCAGTCAGTCCTTTTTGGGACACCCGGTATATATAAAATATTGTTCAATTTAAAAACGCTTACCGCAAATGAAAGCGCACTTTCACCAATTATTGCAAATAGGCTTGAATAGTAGGATAAGGTGTTTTTCCTTGACCACTTTGCAAAATTTTAATTTTCGTAGCTTAACTATTAAGGCAAAATTCGATTTCTTTCTTTTATTATAATCAGTATCATCTGGTTTATCATACGTAATTTTTTTAAGGTTCTAGTTTTACTTTTATTATGTTTAATTTCATAAAAAATATATATATAACATTGTGGTCAAAGGTACAACACATAGTTGCACCTTTGACCATGGGTTGTTGTACTTCTGACCAGGGAATTAGACAACACAGCAATGAAGAAAACAAAATCATTTTATTCAGTATCATTGTTTCTTGCGTTTAGAGTGTTGTTTTTATCTTTTTTTTTTCATCTTCAATTATTTAGCTTTTCAGGAGTATCCGTCAGGATACGAGATTTCCCTTTATACCGAAACCTATTTGACATTTTTCTTGCTTGCAATTTTGGATGAGGTCTCACAGTTTCAGGTGTTATGATAATTGGCGATAGATTTGAACTGCTACATAGAGGAAATATATTGTCAGTTTGAGCTGCGCCACTCGCTGATGGTTTATCAAAATCAGTTTCAGCCAGAATCGGTCTGTCTGTTACATTAGCTGCAAGAAATTCGTCATCAGAGGAAACGTTCTCATTGAAAGGCACAATCCCTGTGACCTTAAAACCTATCATAATATTGTTTGAAACTACGGCTTTAGAATCTCTTATGCCCGCAAGTTCAGCAATGTTGTAGGTTGTAAGAGGCTTTCTAACATTTCCTGGAGAAACCATCCAATTATTTACAGCTTGATTTTAAAGTCTTTAAAAGGACAATAAACACCCTTATCAAGAGATTGCATTTAATTGCTAGAACGTGGATGGAACGTCATTAGTATAACACCACTAGCCTTGGCTAAATCAATTATTGGTATGGTAATATGAGATTCTTGGTTATCAAATAATAACAATGCTGGTCTTTCAGTACTAGGCCTAACATTTTCCCGAAAATGTTGAAAGAACTGTTGGAATATGGCCTCATTTGACCAGCCTGATGGGTTTGCAGCCCCGATTGATCCAGGAGGCGTTCTGTGAAGCATAAATGGTTTAAAGTTTACCGGAGACAACAAGTAAAGGTGGAATGATGTTTTCGAATGCTCTACCAGCAGTAATCTTCGTGATAGTTTTTCCCCTTTTGGCAGACGTTATCTCTTCAACTTGTTTTTTGCCTTTGTGGGTTATGCAGTTAGGAGGTACATGAACTATTCTTACCCCAGTCTCTCTATTTTTTTAAAATTATTTATGAGTAACTAAAGTAAAAAATATCGCTAACTAATTTCAAGACAGATGTAGTAAGTAAGTCATAAAAATTGAAATGTTTAGAAAATCTTTTAAGAGTGTTGTACCTTTGACCTGGTCAAAGGAACAACAACTGATCATGCTCAAAGGTACAACACCATGCTAGTGCAAATTACAAAGCATGCTACAGTTTCAGGATTAGGATAATCATTTTCACAAGCCGCACCATATTTATAAAAGTATATAGCTACCACGTCAAATTATTTCTATCAACAAAGACATAGAATAAAATTTATTATTAGGCAAACCATTAACAAATAAATACATTTTTATGATGGAAATGGATTAGTATTATTCACAGGAATCCCCTTTTATTTGAATAATCCACATTAGGTTGCACAAGCCCTCTAGAAGAGAAACTAAGCACTAATTACACCAAAATTCATAAAATGCTGCTAGTTGGTGCTAAAGCCTAGGTGATCAAAGGAACAATATAGTCAGAGGTACGACACCTTCCCCTACTTTTTTCTGTAGCCAAACGCTTATAGTATTTTTTTCTGTAGCCAAATCCTTTTGCGTGTCCATGTAAATGAACGATAAATTATATGAATATCATATTCTACAGTAAGCGTATCGTAGTACACCTTATTTATATACATAAATTCCAGTATGTTTAAAATACCGGAATACCATTAAAATACGTCACAAACGATTTTTCGCCATAAATCATAATGCATCCTAGAGTGGATATCACAAAATGTGAGATTTTGAAAGCAAAAATTTTGAAATATTAAATTGTGTCAAAGCTTGTGATATTTTTTTAATGTTGTTTGAACAGCTGAATAAAGGAATTTATATGTAAAACTGTTACATCTTGAAGAGCATAAGTTCATTTTTATGTTATTATAATTATATGTCATTTTCTTGGTATATGTATGCCAGGATAATAACAATTTCAGTCTAAAACTTTTTTTTTTTCAATTTTTAGATCTAACATTTTAATTTTGTTTAAAAGAACATGTTTCCTATATAGTACCTGAAATTCAGTGTAATGTTCAGTTTTATTCGTAATTTATAGAAGCCAGGAAAATGACATAATAAAAGTCTACTCAATTTTTACAAAGACTTTAAACACATTATTTTCAAAGAAATATCTAAAAGTCCTTGTTATTAACAATGATTTTACTACTTATGTCTTGAACTATGTCAAGAACAAGAAGAATTATTCTGCAGCGCCATCTTTATACCTCATAAAGAACTAAAATGAGCAGGTCAGGACAATGACATCCATTTTCAGTGACAATTTTATTTTAATTATGGAAAATTATTTGTAAAATACAGAACTTGTTATCTTCCATATATATATGTTATATACGGTTTATTAATTAGAAATTAAAAAAAAACTAGAAAGAGATATTTGTACATGATAGCAGAAAGCCTTTTACTTTGCACAGATCCCAGTGTGACATGCCAGGAGAAGTGACAATCTGAAAATTTAAGTCTTTTAATTGATTTATCTTTGTGATATTCTGAATATAAAGTCTCTTGAAAACACTTCTAATAATATTTTTTATTAGAATGTAAAAAAGAAAAATGCATTATATAACATTAGATAGAAATTGTACTGTGCGGACTGCAATTTTCGTGCGCACTGCAATTTTCGTATTTGTGATATTGACCCTCTAATTCTTTTAAATGTCCTGTATATGAACCGTAATTAAACATACTTTAAATATACTGTCATTAAATAGGCTAATAATGCACACTTCATTTTCAATACCGATCATGCCATAGTGATACCCAATAACGTCTATAGACAGACGTACAAACAAACTGAATTCATAAAATCTTTTCAACATTGTTGGAAAATGTTAAAAGACAGTGTTATTAGCACCAGAACTTTTTAATTTGTAGCAAGTCTAATCAATAATCTGATGCTAATACCATAGTTTTTCCTACAAGTGTGATCTCAATTGTCATTATATGGAGCATTCTCACAATCTTTTGATTTTTAAGTCCCTGAATAATAAATTTTATTTTAGTACATATTCTTGTGGGTTTTTTTTTTTTTTTTCATATACTGGGGAACATCCCGTTGCATGACTGCATAACAATATTAACGTGATAAATAAGTTTTGGACGATGTTGGGCGTCCAAATATCCAGAAAACACCTATACCGTCCCGTGTCCCTGATGCTGATTTTTAAGTTTGGAGCTGTCTGTATAAAATTGTTTCAATAAAATTAATTCGATGTAATTTTTCAAAAACTGGGACAATTCTTTTATATAAACGAGTTGGAACCCATCGAAATTCAACGAACTAAAATGTTTAGAAAGAAACTGTTAGATCGAGTTTATAATAAACTTAGAAAAGTAATTACAATAAAAAATTCATCTTACATTGGTTGTCTAACTCTTAAACAAATAATATTTTTAATCTAAAATTATCAAAATATTATTTCAACAAACTTCAACTGCTTAAATTATTGAAAAAATAAACTGTATTAGAGTACGTAATCAAGATGGATAATTATGATGAAGTTAGCGATTGAGGCTCCTACGTTTGTTTTTACGGGATAAAAAAACAGTAAAAAGGATTTCGCTTTGTCACATCATAAAATTTTCCCCGTTAAAATCTAAACTGTACGTTATTTTCACATTCTCAAAATTTACATGCGCACCACTTAAATTCACAATTTAATAGTATTTTAATGCGCAATAGATTATTAATGAATGTATTTTCAAACTTAGGGTAACGTTTGTCCGATACAACTTTGCATGTTAACATTCGCACAGACTTAAGTTCTAATCTCATACCAGCGAATAAAAAATTCAGAAATTTGCCTTTAGTTGTCGTAATATTGACCAGTTAGTATTGGTCAAATATTTAGTTTTATCAAAGAAAATGATCGTTTTCTTTTAAATATGACATCGTCTTTAATCGCTGAATTATTTTGCCTAGAGTCTCAAATTCAGTATCAGCGTAATGAAAAAATATTGAAATGTAACTGATTTACGAAGAAGAATGAGTTTTTTTGTTTTATGGCTGACGTCATTTTCTGTTCAAAAATTATAAAAAAGTTACTTTTAATTGTAATGGGAAAATGGCATCAATAAGGATATAATCAATAAAAATAAATTAACCATGACTATTTTCTCTTTACTTTTAATAGAAATGAAGTACTTCAGTTGCCACAATTACAAAATTGGTAGTAAAAACTATAAAAAAATTAATATCTCAAAAATAAATTGAGATGGAGCTTTCAAACAAACTGCATTTAAAAGTAGTTTTTTTTCCCTATACGACGGTGTAAAAATTGAAACTGTGCGATGTTTAGAAGTTTAAAAATTTGATGTAGCGAAAATTGCAAACCGAAATTTCATTTCAAATTTCAGAGTATTGCCATTCGCAGAATGACATATGCGTTACGCACAGATATGATTGTCCTTTATAATATAGATAGATAGATATGTACCAGAAAATTAACCTGCTCAAATTTTTACAGTTGATATTATTTTTTAAACTATGTCCCTGGGTTTTAGATTTCCTTACCATCCCTCTTGCTAAACTTATACAGAAAATAAATTCAGATGCAGTCGCAGGATTTATTTTTCATTTTTTTTTCAAGCAGAAGTATACTAGAGAAAGAATGTATGCAATTCTTTGACAGGAAATTTACTGCAGAATTTAAATCAGCATTTAAATATCAATTTCAAGCATCGTGGCTTATTGGTAGTCTTACCGTCCCCAAGGTTTATTCGTGCACTTTTCGAGATAAATTTTTTTTTTAAATTTAATCCAATGTAAATAACTGTTTCTATCAATGAACATTGTGGTCTTAACTTTGGTGTAACACTTAGTCTTAACATGATTTGCCTAAAAATACTGATAATTTTCCTTACCGTTCCATCCTTACCATCCCTTTTATTCCATTACCGTCCCTTTTCCCCCCTTCCAATCCTTCTTTTAACACCCATTTAAGACAACGTTATACCAAAATTTTGTACTAAAATACTACATTGTTATTATTTCTTATTTAAATGTCCTGTGTGTACTATGCAAATTCATTATAAGTAAACATTTAGAAGAAAATAAAAAGTTATAAGGGTAAAATTGTAAGGAAAATTCAGCTCGCAAGTTTAACTTAAACCCCAGTTAAATAAAAAAAATTTGCGCTGCTGACCATTTTTTCTTTACGAATTGAATATTTCCAACTGAGCGAAAAAATGCCCAGGCCGGGAATCGAACCCAGATCCTTGGCTTACAAGGCCAATGCTTTTCCGTTTAAGCTAACTGGGCCGACAACCAGCCAGCATGTTTCGCTCAGATAACCTTATAGGTAGAACATCTGGTCTGTCATGTAGACAGCTCAACAGAATAAACCGCAGGTAAAGGAACTCCATATAAACGATGGATACGTAGAACAACTATTATTTTAACACAATCAAACTGATTGGTAAAGCTATCATACGAATTGAATATTTCCAACTGAGCGAAAAAATGCCCAGGCCGGGAATCGAACCCAGATCCTTGGCTTACAAGGCCAATGCTTTTCCGTTTAAGCTAACTGGGCCGACAACCAGCCAGCGTGTTTCGCTCAGATAACCTTATAGGTAGAACATCTGGTCTGTCATGTAGACAGCTCAACAGAATAAACCGCAGGTAAAGGAACTCCATATAAACGATGGATACGTAGAACAACTATTATTTTAACACAATCAAACTGATTGGTAAAGCTATCATACGAATTGAATATTTCCAACTGAGCGAAAAAAAAAGCGCGAAAAGGGTTCGATTCCCGGCCTGGGCATTTTTTCGCTCAGTTGGAAATATTCAATTCATATGATAGCTTTACCAATCAGTTTGATTGTGTTAAAATAATAGTTGTTCTACGTATCCATCGTTTATATGGAGTTCCTTTACCTGCGGTTTATTCTGTTGAGCTGTCTACATGACAGACCAGATGTTCTACCTATAAGGTTATCTGAGCGAAACATGCTGGCTGGTTGTCGGCCCAGTTAGCTTAAACGGAAAAGCATTGGCCTTGTAAGCCAAGGATCTGGGTTCGATTCCCGGCCTGGGCATTTTTTCGCTCAGTTGGAAATATTCAATTCGTATGATAGCATTACCAATCAGTTTGATTGTGTTAAAATAATAGTCATTTTTTCTTTATTTTGAATCATTGAAGCATTTGTCTATAAGATTAAAATGTTATTTTAACAAGTTTAATTTCACCAGATTTTTATTCCCGAAAGTCAAAAATTGTGAGAATGTCCCATATATATTTCATGGAGAAAATTCCCAGAAAAAAAAAAAAAAAATCTTATTTTTATCCATTTATTTCATAAAATTTTAAAACATTTCTGGTTTTTAAAACATGCATTTTTTAAATGCATGCTGATGTATTTCTTATAGAACAAAAGTCCACATGTAACTTAATAGTAATTACACCATATTTTTTTTTTTATTACAAACAATAATGAAACTCACATTTAAGTGCAGTTTAAAAAATGTCATTATAAATGATGATAAACTGAATCCATATTTATAAAATAAAAATAATGATCTCAGATACATCTTAATAATTTTTGTACATAGATAGACATTTTTTTTCCATTCTTAAACTAAGTAATGGACAGAAATAGATCTAAAACTTTCATTAAAACCGCTATTCCTGTTCTTCCTCAACAAAAGTTTAAAACTTTAGTTCATTATTTTGATTATTATTGCATGGAAGCTGCGTTTTATTCTGAAAACAGCAGGGATTGTGACTTGACGCAAGATCATTCCAGGAACCAAATTAATGAGGTAGGAAATATCCACATTAATGGGCGGATATTACATAATTAAGATGAGGCTTTTGTATTTTATTTAAATTGATCCTTAATATATTATGTCCCAACGGCTCTAATGGCACACGTTACATAAAGCAGAGTAATATATTTTATTTGAATGTGTTTCACAATCGATTAAGATTATTCCAGTTTTTCATGAGTTTTAAAACAAAAATTAACAAATTGTACACACCGTGAAAAATATAAAAGTTTTTCAATAATAAACATTTAACCCGTAGAAATCGCACACATGCTCAAAGTATTAATGGTTTTTAATTTGTCACCAATAAATACAAATAATAATGGACACCTTATTTAGTCGGAGACAATTGCTAAAAATTTTGCGATAAAATAAGTTTAAGATTACTTTTATAAAGATCGTGGTCACAATTGTAAAAACATACGCACTCTGGGTTTATCCTTCCCGGCGCGCGTCCCCCCCGGGTTAAGCCAAACGTTTATTATAAAAAAGTTGTTTCTTGTAATTTAGATAATGTATTTTCTGTTATATTCTTCCATTTTTCATTATTTCTTGTTTTATCAATTTCAATCACTTGATAGCATTTTTTTATTGTTATGTATTACATTATATTTTCAATTAATTTTTGTACCTTTTTATTTTCAAAATGGTCTATAATAATTTTATCTTGGGCTTTCCCATTCAACTTTGCTGATAAGCTCTTTTAGGAATAAAAGCTCTATGCGTTTTCCCATTTATGATTCCTTCTTTTTTTTTAACAGAGGAATGGATTTATGGACAGTAGATATTCTAAAAATATATATAATTCCAAGTAATTGATTTCATATGTTTTAAAGGAAATAAGAAATCAAGATTTTGTTAATTTAACCCGTTATTAGTCGCGCGTTGGTCTTTTCCCCGCCAAAATTCGTATATCTTCCTAAAACCCATCTCCCCTTAAAGTTACAATGGTGGAATGCCGCATAGCTGACCTTCACTGTTCGACCTTCTGTTTACAGAAATTACAAGTCATTCCTGCGTTTTGTCAGGATTTTATAGCATTTTAAAGTTAAATTCGGTCTGAATGACCGGCGTGCGACCACCAGCGTTAGTTGTTTTTTTTTTCTCCCTACCCATTCTTCCTTCCCATCCCCCCGAATTTCCTGGAAGGCGGAAGAAGGGTTCGCGGAGTCTCTTCCGTTTGCTCTCTCTCTCTTTTTTTCTTTCTGATATTTTTCTCATAGACTATCTGATTATTTTAACAATGTCTCGTAAACAGTTTTTAACTATTCAAGAAGCTCTAAAACTTTTTGATAATTTAGAAGAGGATTACATTAGTGATGAAACCAGTTCACCAGAGGAAGATAATAATTTAATTCTAAACGAAGATGAGGAAACTGATAATGAAGAATCAGAAAATTTGCTATCTTCATGTTTTTAATATTTTGCTATGTATTGTAAGAAAAAGTTTTTAGTGAATTATTAAGAGCATGAATTGATATGCACAAATGTATATTTATTTTAATTAAATGAAGCGGTACAATCAAAATGAACCTTTTGTCAGTTCGGTTCATTAAAATTATTTATCCGTAAGTGGAATTAAAATCCACAGTGAAAATTTATACAAATAAAATATTTAATTTTAATAAATTATTATTTATTATTTACTTCATATATACGAAGCTCGTACCCAGAAGGGTGAAAAAAGAACGCTGCCCCACCCTGAGATAACTCCGTATATTTTCATTTGTTTCATTTATTTTCCTGCATATATTTTCATTTGGTTCATATATTTTCATTTGAGAAAAAGTATTGAATTATGAAATCTCTAAAGTTGCACACAAAAACGACTCAACGAAAAAAAAAAAAAAAAAAAAAAAAGTAACTACTGCTGTTACATTAATAATTTCAAATTAGTAGTTATTTTATCTCCGTTTTTTATTATATGTATAGATAGATATGGTACGAAAATTATATTAGAAATGTATTTTTTTCAATTTCAATTAGCTCCTAGTGCCGGACCACTGTTAAAACCAACCAGACTGCGCTGCTGTCCTTTCAAAAAATATGAATTACGATTTCAAATTTATAACTGAAATATTGTTTTAATTTGTTATCCATTGTATCTTTACAAATTCAGCCAATTTATATAACAATTTTTATCATTTTTACAAATTTTGCAAAAAAAAAAAAAAAAAAAAAAAACAGTGGAAATTTATAGAAATAAAATATTGGATTTTATTAAATTATTACTTATTATTTACTTCATATATACGAAGTTCATACCCAGAAGGATGAAAAAAGAACGCTGCTTCACCCTGAAATATGTCCGCATATTTTCATGCATATATTATCATTTGGTTCATATATTTTCACTTGAGAAAAAGTATTGAATTATCAAATCTCTAAAGTTGCACACACAAAAACGACTCAACGGAAAAAAAAAATAATGATGAAATAAAAAGTAGCTACTGTTGTTATATTAATAATTTCAAATTAGTAGTTATTTTATCTCATTTTTTTTTATTATTTGTATAGATATGGTAAGAAAAATATATTAGAAATGCATTTTTTCAACTTTAATTAGCTCCTAGTGCCGGACCACCGTTAAAACCAACCTGACTGCGCTGCTGTCCTTTCGAAAAATATGTATCACGATTTCAAATTTATAACTGAAAATTTGTTTTAATTTGTTGTTCATTGAATCTTTACAAATTTTGTCAGTTTTTATAATAGTTTTTATCATTTTTACAAATTTTGAGGAAAGAAAAAAGTTATTAAACATTTATTTAAATGTTAACCAAATATATACTTAACGTAAATGCGTGCTAATTGCTATAACGTTTATCTTATCGCATTCAAGCGATATTTCCCCCTATTTTCGCCGTTTTCGATCTTCCAGTAACACTGGCAATTTTCCTCTGTTTATTCGGCGAAACGGGAACGGCGGCAAATAGACCGAGCGCGACTACTAGCGTTCTAAAAAAAGACGCGACTACTCTCGGGTTAACTAAAATTTGCATCACTCAAACTACTTTTGAATTTGATAATAAATTTTTCAAACAATCAGATGGCTTAAGTATGGGTAACCCTTTATCTCCAATTCTTTGTGATATTTATATGCATTATTTTGAGGAAAAATTATTAAATCTGGTTAATTTTAAATGTTGGATGCGTTATGTCGACGATACTTTTTTTTTAGTTGATAATCCTTTTGATATTTCTACCATTCTTCATGCTGTCAATTCTATCGACCCACATATTCAGTTTGCTTTGAAATTAGAAAATTGTAATAAACTTCCTTTCCTTGATGTTTTAGTTACCAAATATGATTCTTCTTTCAAAACTTGCGTTTATAGAAAAACTTTTTCTGTTTCTAACCCACCTCATGCTCTCTCAAATCATCCTGTCAACCAAAAAATCGATGTTTTTTACACGTATGTAAATCGTGCTCTCAAAATTTGTTCCGATTCTGTATCCCTTAAGGAAGAACTTAATTACTTAAAAACTGTTGCTGTCAAAAGAGGTTTTAATCCTTCTGTTATCAATAATGCTGTGAAGAAATTCAATAGACCATCTAATAAATCTTCTCTTTCCAAATCTGTCAAAAGCAAACCTGATAATTTGGTTGTCCTCCCCTTTTATCCTCCTTTATGTTTCAAGTTAGCTAAAGTTTTACGACATTTCAATTTTAACATTATCTTTAAACCTGTCAATAAATTCATAATCCCCTCCACTAAATCTTCTGTTCCTGATCTTCGTAAATGGGGAATTTATAAAATTCCTTGTAATGGTTGTGATTTATCTTGTATTGGTCAAACTAAAATAAATCTCGAAATCCGCTTAAAAGAACACTCTCGTTATGTAATCAATCAAGAATTTTCTAAATCTTCTATTGCCAAGCACTCTTGGAATTCTGGCCATAGTTTTAATTTTCAAAATGCTAAAATTATCTCTAATGCCAATAGTATCTCTGAATTGGACTTCCTTGAAAATCTAGCTATTTATCTTAATCGTGATGTCATTGTTAATGATAAATCTAATTCCACAATACTTTCTGCAGCTTGGAAAAACCTTTTCAGTACTACCATTTAATTTATTTTTGTGTTAATTAATATTACTCTATTTTTTATATTTTATTTATTTATTTTCATGTGTTCCCATTTTTAATTATTTGTATTTTCCCCCTCCCAATTTTTGCCCCTCCTACTCTGTGTTCTTTTGTTTTGATTATAACTCTTTGATTGGCTGTTGTCTTCTACTTTCCTATTGGCTGTTTCTTCAGCTTGTTTCCTTTCCCTTATCTGTCATTTCAGTCTTCCTATTGCTTTCATAGTAGAAGGACGTCTTCTTTGCGCCTGACGAAGAAAGACTCAGATCTTTCGAAAGGCCTAGCGCATTTAATAATTTTTGATGGTGTTTTAAGAAGTTTTTTTTGTTCTTATTCATATGTTTTGTTAAATCAGTGATAAATTTAGATGGGAAAACATAATAAAACTTGAATTGTTTTTGGCATGGTATGCTCATTTTCACTTAAATAAACGGAAGCGGTCATGGAGGAAAGAGAGATGCAGTATGCCGTAAAAAACGTTTATAATATGGTACACGTTATGGCACAAATGTTAATGTCCTCATTCGGCCCAAACAAAACAAGCACGTGGAACAGGGACCAAATTCTTTGACTTCACCCGAGCATTTTCTTCTCTAAATGAAAATAATCCGCTTATATTTAAGCATTCTATAGTAGCTTTTCATTGTATTATGAATTAAAAACTTTATTACCAAAAGTTTTCTACTTTTTTTGCGAAAGAACGTGGTTGTGTTTTTGCCGGACGTACCGGATTGTAGGGTTACATGTTTGGCGTCACCTCCAGCCATCACAATTCATCTCTATTCTTTATCTTTACTCTAAGGGAAACAACACTTCAGATACAATAAGATTATTGAGATAAGACATTAAGAATGAGGAATTTTAGAATTCCAAGTTATCTGCCTGTTAAAATTTTAATACCAATTTCTGACTAATCTGACAAAAATTATTCATATGTTTGATTTATTGAAGCTACCAGATAGAAAATGTTTCTGCCTAACTGAAGTTTGTCATATTCGGATATAGGAAATACTTTTTGAGAAAATAACGAATAAGCAGAAGAATCAAACAGTCTTTCAGCGCATAAAAATACGAGAAACAATCGAGTCATTTTAACCGATCTTACTTCAAGTCAAAGGTCCAAATTTTTAAAGTCAGATTTTTGCCTTATGACTTAAACGTTTAAATTTAAAAACTTGATTGGTAAGCATATTTCGCCAAAACGAAGAGACGAATAAACCATACTCGGTATATTCGTATTTATTTTTCCGTGTATGTGTTTGTGTATTTGAGTGCATGTGTTCGTGTTCGTGTCTCGTGTGTATGTGTTCATGTTCGCACAGTGTATTGGCGTCTTCTTTTGCACGAATGCAACAAAACGTGTTGATTCGAATCTACTCTAAAATAAGTCTAAAATTACAATTTTCATCTCTTTAGCATTTTTGTTTTTAATAACACAGGGTGATTACTTAAGGGGTCTCAGGACTCTTAAAATTGGAAAAACGGAAAAAAATACCATTTTTAACATTTAATATCTTAAAAAGTATCAGATATTAAAACAAAACTTTTTGGTGGGATGGAAGATATAAGTATGTTCTTCCGTTTTAAAAAATTGTAAGATGCAGAATTAGCATTTACAGGGGTTCCAAACTGTCAGGCATTTGACGAGCAGAAAAATGGTATAACAGCTTATGCGCAGGATTACAAAATAAATTTTGGAACTATAATAAAATTTTTGATGCCTACTTTCACTTCATATTGTAATAATGACCCTGAACCGAAATAAATTTGTATTAAAAGCATTTTTATATTTTTAATACAAAGTTGTATTTAGCTAATTCAAAATTTTGAAAATTTCAACAGTATAATCACCTAAAAATATTTTTTTAATCAATAAAAAGGACATTTTAGGTTCCGTTTATACAGACTAACATGAAACATATGTTTTGAAAATTTCATGAAAAAATATTCAGAAGTTTTTGAGATATCGTGCGCGTTATGCCCACAAACATCATTTTGAGAAAAATGACTTTTCAAAGTTTCGAAAATGCCGCTTCAGCTATTGAACGGGTATAATTCTAAAGGCCATAACTTCTGTTCTAATTGGAATTTCTAGGAAAAATTTATATCAAAATGCTCAGAAAAGATAGAAGTTTAATTTCTAAAAAAAAATAATAAAATTTCGAAAATTTTGAAGCTTTAAGAGTTTTGAGACCCTTAAATTAATTTCACCTCAAATAACTTACGAACAGGTTTAGGTACCGTCGTTAATGTAATGTATGTCTATAATGATAATACTATGATTTGTACAGTGTGATATCTAAAAACTCCTAGTAGAAAATTCCGGAGTAAGCTGTTCTTGAAAACTGTTCGGGATACTCAAAGACGATCATTTATAATGCTATAAAGCAGCAGTGATTTAGCACGAAGAGATATCTCGCGCACATGAATGATAAGCATTAAAAATGCGCATAATTTTAACGTTTCCAATTCGTTACATATTTTATTTGTAAAGTTCTAAATATATGGTAGATTTATGGCAAAATTCACTTTATATTTTCTTTTTTTCTAAATTTAATTAAAAAAGTCAAAATGATAGAATGTTTATAATACATATGGTTGAAATGTGCGATAGATACAATGAATTAAGTTCCTATACTTTTCTCTCGCTTTACGTGAAATCCAGAATTACTTTAAAGCTAAAGCCAACTGAATGCATTTTTAATCAAAACCTTGATCATTTTAGGTGACAGTTAAAATACTTTTGTTACTCCAACCAAATTAGGGTTTTTTCTGGACATAATTACGAAAGTATTGAAACTTGCTAATATTGTTTGGAAGGCTCTAATAATAAACATACTAGAAGCCCTGCTGAATGGAGGGTGATCGCGAGGGGGGGGGGGGGGAGACAAAAGAAAGTAGCTTTTTCTTCCTTTTTTTTTTTGTTAATAACTTGTAATTTATAACTCCTATTGAAAAATTTCTAATGCAAAAAAATAAAGACAATTAAATTCTCTACAAAAAGCTTATAAACATTTTTCGCTAGCGGCCATAGTTAACGAGATAATTGGATTAAAAAATGAAGAAATTTGCCAAAAGTCACACCAGTGCCAGAGAGCAGGTCAATGGCACTTACATTCTCCCACTTAATCTAAGCTTCCTTAAACGAACGTTAATAAATGTTGTGGTGAAACATTGCATCTAATTAACTTAAATTTAAACGAGCGTAACAAATGCTGTGGTCAGGTGAATTGAAGCCTGAACAATAACTTTAACAAATGACATTTTTCTTAACTATAGATTATGTTATATAGATTATATGTTCCGTAATCGAGTTTGAAGTCATTTTAAAAGGCGTGGCTTAACGCCAATTTAATTTCCTTCTGTAACTTTTGTTTGATATACTTTTTTTTACATAGGTTATAGACATGTTGAGCCTTCAATCCATCAGGACAAAAGAGGAATACGACAAGTTTGTTCTACAGAGCTATTTGACGATTCGACGCTGCGACAAGTTTTGGACAGGAGTTTCGTCGGACATAACCATTGAACAAACATTAATGCTATCTATGAAATGCTCTGGGGGGGCTGGCTCATGCATGGACGAAGAACAAGTGACAGCATTTTGAGTAAGTGGGTTCTGGGCGCCACAGCTACCTTTCATATTTGTACCGCCCTGGAAGAAATCTGTGGTTTAACTCTTTCTTCTGGTGAATAACATAAGGATTTTCGTGAAGCTCGGATGAATAGAGATGGTGCGGATATCTCCAAACTTTCAACTTGGTTTGAAAATCAACCGCCCTTTCCTCATATAGATATAATTATATCAATATCTTCTGGGGTTATTGGAAATGAACTATCACCCGCTTCGAAACTTTAGAAATCGGGAGTAAAAAGATGATTCAGGTGTATAGGAAATGTTACTCAGATGTGAAACTAACTCGGAAAGGTATAGCGCAATCACATTATGCACAATTCAATAAAATTTCATGATACTAGTAAAACTGTGGATTCTCTAGTTATATTCCAACGGGTTTCCTTGTGCAAACGTAGTAAAGATGATTTAGCAAATTACCTACAATATGAATTAGCTCCTTATCCTCTCACTCTTTTCAATGATTTTAGAATGCGCAAGACAATGAAAAGTGCTTTGCGTCAAATATTTGAACTATCAGATGAGATAATAGACCAACAACAAACAATAGTTGTGGATGGGGGCTTCCTGTTACATGAGGTGGTGTGGAAGAAGGGATCAACAATACATGATATTTCTTTAATTTTTTTTTTAAATTATTGTAAGAGGATCATTTCAAAATATAAGAAATAAAAGATATTTTTATTAAAACTTTTCTTTTAAGTATTGAATTTTTTTTAAGTGATAATGCATTTCATATTTTAAAGATTTAAATTATATTAAGGCGTGATAAAAAAAAAAAAAAAAAAAAAAAAAAAAAAAAAAAAAAAAACATAAACGAATTAAGTAATGCATTATGTTTTACAGAAGATTTTCGAATTATAAATTTTTTTCATTTCTTACAACGTTCAACATGCTTTTCTGTTATGTTCGGTTTCAACAGTTTTAAAATATTAAAGCTTTTAAAACGAAAACTGAGGAACACTATGTACAGCAAAAATGAAAAAAAAAATTAAAAAATTAAATTAATAAGAAATAAAATTAATTCTAATTTGGAGATTCTCTAAATAATTGTAAATTATCGATCAGAAAAGTAATATATGTGGTATTGTCTCAGTTCACAACCTCAAAATTCTAAACAATTTTCCAGAGGATAAGAGTACATTTTATAGTTATAAAGTTTTAAGCAGAAGGTAGATTTATCGCAAAATTCATTATACATCTTCTTTTATTCCAACATTCAATTAAAAACCCAAAATAATAGAGTGTACTGAATATATAACTTTGTAATGTATAATAAATACTATTAATTAAATATCTTTACATTTCTATCACTTTCAGAGAAATCCCACATTATTTTAATGCTGAGACAAATAAATGTATTTTTATTCAAACACTTGTTCTTTTTAGCTGACAGTTAAATTACTTTTATGCAAATTAACTTCAAATGGATTACTATGGAGGAAAAAAATAAAAAATAAATCGAAGTAGTCTGAAATATGCCTTTTCTATTAATGTCAGTCAATGTATGTGTAAGAGAAGGCTAAATAATCTATGCGTTTTATTTTATTTTTATAATTATTGTAGAAAGAATCATTTCGAAATTTAAGTAACAGTATACTATTTTTATGGAACACTTAATTACTTAAAAAGTGTTTCTGACAAAAGAGGTTCCAATCCTTCTGTTATCAATAATGCTGTGAAGAAATTCAATAGACCATGTAATAAATCTACTCTTTCCAAATCTGTCAAAAACAAACCTGATAATTTTGTTGTCTTCCCTTTTTATCCTCCTTTATGTTTCAAATTAGCTAAAGATTTACGTCGTTTCAATTTTAACGTTATCTTTAAACCTGTCAATAAATTCAAATTACCCTCCCCTAAATCTCCTGTTCCTGATCTTCGAAAATGGGGAATTTATTAATGTTCCTTGTAACAGCTGTGATTTATCTTATATTGGTCAAACTAAAAGAAATCTTGAAATCCGTTTAAAAGAACACCCTCGTTATGTAATTAATCAAGAAATTTCTAAATCTTCTATTGATAAGCACTCTTGGGATTCTGGTTTTAATTTTCAAAATGCTAAAATTATCTTTAATGCCAATATCACCTCTGAATTGGACTTTCTTGGAAATATAGGTATTTATCTTAATTTTGAATTTATTGTTAATGATAAATCTGATTCCACAATGCTTTCTGCAGCTTGGAAAAACCTTTCCAGTACTACCATATAAGTTAATTTTTGTATTAATTAATTTTAGTCTGTTTTTATATATTTTTTTCATGTATTTATTTTAATTTCATGTGTTCTCATAGTTTAGTATATGTGCGTGTTTTCCCTTCATTATAATTTATTTTTATTTTCATGTAGAGTAGAACCTCTTTTATCCGAAACTCTTTTAACCGAAACTCTCGATTAACCGAAATCCATAGCGGTCCTTTCCAAACTAAGAGTACATATAAACCTTTTCGATCCCCTTTCTTAGAATTCCTTTGAATTTAACTTGAGCTTCCCGTTAGCTGCGGAGTGGAACGAAGAAAACGAACAAATTAGCAATTCGGAAGCTTTTGAATGTTTTGCAAAAGATATGGCATGGCTGGAGCAGCTGAAAGACTGCGATACTGGTGAAATAATAATATTAAAAAACTCCGTGATAGAGATTCAAAGCAAATGCAATCGAAACTGCGGCAAACAAAACACTTTTTCAAACCCCTGTGATAAATATAAAAGGTACTTAATTTAAAAATTAAAATTCATGTAGTTTATTCTTGTTTCTATTTTGCTATTGCTTTATTTTTATTAAACACGAAATATTGCATACATTCCTCCTTAATCTTAAAATGGAAGCCTTCTCGATTATCCGAAAATTTCGATTTACCGAAAGAGGGTCGGTCCCAATTACTTCGGATAATCGAGGTTCTACTGTACTTTTTTTTCCATTTTGCTTCCTTTATTCCCCTTCTACTCTCTGTTCTTTTGTCTTGCTTATACTCTTCTGTGATTAGTTGTTGTCTCCTGCTATCCTATTGGCTGTTACTTCAGCTTGTTTTTCTTTCCCTTCTCTCATTTCAGTCTTGCTGCTGCTTTCATAGTAGAAGCACGTATTTTTGCGCCTGACGAAGAAAGACTCAGATCTTTCGAAAGGACTAGCCAATTTAAGGTTTTGATGGTGTTTTAAGAAGTTTTTTTATTTCGTTTAAAGTGACACCAGTTTCAACTGCTTATCTTATAAGACAAGCTTTAATAGGCTATTATCTAGACTTTAATAGGCTATTAAATCGGAATAGATGTCAATTAATAATTTTCTCAATTTTTCATTTACATGTGCTATAGACCTTCCTTTTTGCAAAAATACAATGCTCCAGGTCAACCGGAAGTAACCTATATGATTTACTCTGAACACCTGTTTTCTTCCCTAAAAAGACAAATAGACCCTAAAAAGTGTCTTAATATTGGAAAATGTAATGTCACCACGGATGAAAATATGCAATAATCTCTTCAGAGTTATCCGCTATTCAAAAAGCGTTTTGTTTATCTAAAGAAACCTCAGAATACAATATATTTTCAACATTTCTAGTTTCATATCTAAAAACAAAGTTTGTTTTGCGGCTAATGATTTTCGGATATATTCTGAAGTGGTTTTTATTGTGCATTAATCAGTTCTTTTAACCTGGAATGCAGGTTTTTCCTGTTCTATCAATTCTCAAGTAAACATTTAAAGTTCAACTGACAGTTTTTTTCAGGCAAAGGCAATAAATTTACACCAATAACATTAAAATTAATATCATTTTTTATTCTTGAATTCACAAATTACACTGCGCAGCTGAAATAGATTTATGGAGAATTTATAGTATGTTAAAATCAGACATTCCGGGTTTAGTAAACTGACACAGTAAAAACTACTCCAAATGATTCCAGAAAATGAACGGCAAAAAAAACCCCTTTTATTTGTAAATGCTTCTTTAAAAATGAAGTATATATTGGTTTTTGTGGTTTTTAAATATAAAGAACACTTTTAGGAATAATAGACAACTCTAAAAAAACGAAACATGTGGCTGTACGATCCATGAAGGATCAGGGCAAACAGTACATATCACGGTTTTCTTGAGCCCAGGCTCCGAGGTGCTATGTAGCATACATCAGGTGGCCAACCTATCACGGCGCCCTCAGCGTTTAGTTCCCAAGCAAGCATAGTACTTCATTTACGACCCTGAAGGTATTAATGTTTTAGTGAACCATGCCTTCCGGGAGTCAAACTGTCAACTTGCAGCCTGCAGTCGCCCCAAGATGCTATACAGCATATATCTCCATCAGGTTGTCAGCCTAAAGCAGGACTCTCGGTGTTTAGTTGGCAAGCAGGTTTAGTACTCATTTTATCGACCCCGATGGGATTAATGGTCGAGTGAACCCTACCCACTCTTGAACAAAACTCGTGACTGGCAGCGTGGCAATCTCCCAGAGGTACTATTCAGCATATATCTCAGTCATGTGGTCAGTCTAACGCTGAACACTCTATGTTTCGTTCCCAAGCAAGCTTCGTACTTATTTTATCGATCTTGAAGTGATTAATGATTGAGTGAACCTTTCCCAGGCATAAACCGAACTTTCGACTTGCAGCGTGGCAGCCAGACGTGCTGACCACTACGCCACTGGGCAGGGACTCTCATAGATAAATATTAAGAGGTTATTGTATACTTTCATTCGTGATTATATTATATTTTTTTATAGATTTAGATATATTTGTCTTTTTTCACAGCATATAAAATCGTTTCCCTCAGTACGAATTTATTTTTTTCTCATTCACGCTGAGGGTAGATTATACACTTTCGAAACTTATTTTGTGATATTGATTTTATTGACATAAATCATTGTTTATAAATTTTCATTAGTATTGTTTCATAGTATTTAAATTGTTTTAATGTAGCTTTATTTCTGCGCAGTAATCAATAGAATTAAATAGTAGTAATTGAAGTAGTAATAAATAGTTGTAAATAGTAATACGTGAAATTTCTGGCTTAAAACAGTTTGAAATGAATCCGATTTGAGGAAAATATAGACATACGTTTGTATTAGGTTTTGCATTTAAATAAATAAAAAAGAGTCTTAAATATTTAAGAAATATAAACAAATAAAAATTTACCATAAATTTCCCTTTAACGCCTTTTTTCATCTTGTATGGCAATTCGAAGAATAAAATAATTATCAGAAACGTATTTTTTTTTTTTAATTCTTAAAAATAATAAATTACGTAATCTTAATTTTTAATTTCAATCACAGATTAAAAGCACGAATTGTAAATAATGCAAATAATCTTCGGTCAGTTAAAAAATATTATCATTACTGAATGTAAATGTTTAGCTATGATCAGTCTTTTTAATTTAGTTCTTTCAAATTCAACATGGTAACATCTGAGAACGAATTCTCATTTTTGCGAAAGGAAATTTTTTTATAGCCGTATAGATCTGAATAATTGTTCTTTTATTTTTCCCTTATGTTTCCTTTTTTTGGGAAAATTTTCATTCTAGTATTCTAGAACAATTTAGAAATATTAATATTGGTCGCCGTAATATTTGATTTTTTGGGAAACGTTTCCATACACAAGTATTGCATACAGTATGAAATCCTGATATCGCTGTATTGTATAAAGATTGTAAACATAATACTTTTTCAAGAGTTTGCTCTTGTAAGTAAATGTAAACACATTTCTTTACGTGTGTTGCCACATTTTTGATAGTAACTTAGAAGACATTCTCCGCGTACATTATTTATTATTTACTTATTATAAATGCATTCCAAATTGTATATGTTAGGATAGAATACGCAAAATTCTGATACCGGACTCTACATGTATGTATAGCGTATTAACAATTGAGAGAAATATGCCCAAATCTAAATAATTAGGAATAGACGACATTTTTTATCTAACACCAGAGGAATTCACGTGAAAATGTCAGATATTTTAAGGTTTTATTATTATTATTATTATTATTATTACCCAGCAAACACAGAGCTATCGGTAAACAATCGGCCGACAGCCGCTTTGCCGTTACCGACGGTATCGGCACGATACCGGCTGCCGTACCGGTTCCGTATCTTTTTCGACACGCCGGGCGAGAGACGCCCGACAGATAGGCGCACAGGTGGTCCGGTACCGGCAATGCC
The DNA here is from genome assembly GCA_963932465.1 of Maratus speciosus. NCBI lineage: Eukaryota > Metazoa > Arthropoda > Arachnida > Araneae > Salticidae > Maratus > Maratus speciosus. The sequence continues at coordinate 255,953,666 of OZ010790.1, forward strand.
GATAGCACCGTCGGCATAATGTTGTGCCGCCTGCACACCGACAGTTATCCGGACACATACCGAATATGGTCCGGTATCGGCAACGCCGAAATATCGTGCCGACCGTAGTCCGCATACATTTCGAACACGGTCCGGTACCGGCAACGCCGGCAGCGATACTGTGCCGACCGTAGTCCGCATACATTTCGAACACGGTCCGGTACCAGCAACGGCGGCAGCGATACTGTGCCGACCGTACCGCGATAACTATCCGTACTATTGTCGAATATGGTCCGATATCAGCAAACATTAAAATGCCGAAAGCACCCCCTTTGCATGGGTGCTAGCAGCAGGGCTTGGGGAGCATAATCTCAGTTTTATTTTAATAAAATTTTTCTTAAATCACTTTTTTTCTCAAAATAATGATAGTTATTTTTTTGAGTTTAAGCAATCCCAGCTTCCTCTCATTATTATATTGACCTCCGATATTATAAAAACTGTTTCTGCAGATACAACATATATTAAGCAGGCATTAAATGTTTTCTTTTGCCTTCTTCAAAAGCATTTTTCTTTGCTTTTGTACAAGAGTGATTTGCTTTAGAAAAGTGTCTTTTTCCGTTTTAGACATTTTTATTCACCATCTTGATGACAGTATTTCAATTTTCATTTTTCTAAATTAAATATAACCTTTTCTTCTCATGGGCGCTAGCAGCAGAAATGGTGTGTGTGGAGGGTATACCCCACTTGATTATAATTAAATTTCTTTTATTTTTTTAGAAAAGGCGAAATTTAATTTTTTACATTTAACCCCTTGGGGACGAGCGGCACGTATACGTGCCATATGAAGCGCTCAGAATTCTTGTTTTTCCTCACCAGTAAAATTTTACTGTAAAATTTGCCTTATTTAATCAGCGCATTTCCTCGATTCAAGAAGACACAAATTTTTGTTTTTAAAAAGCGGTGACAAAAGATTAAAAATTTCGTAAAAGGCTCCCGTCCCGAAGGGGTTAAGCTGCACCCCCCCCCCATCTCAAATAAGAAACTTTTCCACTCTTCATATTTTATGAGCTAAATAAGCAGTTACATTACAGCATATATTAAGCAGGGTTCAGTTTACTCATTTGCAGGGTTTTCTGCCTCATGCAAAAGCATATTGCTTTTGCATTAGTTAGGTGGGTTTCTTTCTTTTTTCTTTTTTTTTTTTTTTTAGAGCATTTTTGAATTATTACCATAATTCCATTTAATATCCCAAACCTCATGTTTCTAAACTATCCAATAATTATTTCCTCGGCCAACATGTTAATAGAAATATCCCTCTTCATTTTAGAGATTTATTTCTGCAATACCAGCATAATGATAGTAAATAAGTGTGCAATTATATGCAAAGTCTTACTGTCTAAAAACTTTATATCATTTGTAATGAGATTTTTTAATTATTTTTTATATACATTTTTGACAAATCTAATATAATTAATTGAATTTTACCTATTAACCTCTAGGCAAGTAAGAGAATTGACAAAATTCTCACCTATTTTTTCATTAAAATGCCTATTAATTAGCTTCCTTAGGGGTCATCCTTATATGATGTCACACTTTTTTTCAATATTTTTGAGCCCCATCCCCCCTTTTGTCACAAAGTGTCACACTTCACCATACCCCCTCCCTCCCTCTTGTCACATGTCACGCTATATTACATAAACATATACTTGCAGTTCAAAAACCAAGTACTATGTTATAGATCATATTTCAAATTTTATTTTGAAACTTTTAAATATGTGTTTTAAGAACATTTGTGAGCATAGTAATAAAAATGATTCATGTACTTATTTTGTATGAAATAAGATTAAGATTTACAACAAAAAACTTAATATATAATAGTAATAAAATATTAATATGAAAGAACAATTAAAAACCGCAGTATTTTGGAATTTAATATATTGGGCTTTTTAAATGTTATGTTTATTGTATGAACACAAAATACTTTAATTTCAAAATAACTTTAAAATTTAATCTGCTGATTTTTAATGCTTTTATTTTAACCAAAATGTGTGATGTCACACTTCTTCTTACCCCCTCCAAGCGTGACATCATTTGCGGATGGCTCCTTAATAGTTCATACAAATAAATGAAAGGAGAGCAGGAGGACAAAGATAAGTTTTTGTCAAATAAATTCTTCAAACCGTCAAACTTTTTTTCAAATCTAACAATTTGAATCTGAAAAGTTATTTCATTGAATGTTTGTTTCCATGTTATTACTAATTAATTTCTTCTATTTAATAAAATTTCTGATTTTATTAGATTTGGAAAAAGCTAGATTAGCAGCTATGATTTCTGCAAATAAAGAAATTATTTTAAGAATGGCATTTGAATTATCTATATTCTTAGACTCAGACTGGTTGAATATAAATAAGTAAGTTTTTAGAGTACCCATATTTTACTTTTGATCACTTTAATGAAAAATAATAAAAACATTTGTTAATGTACCTTTACAATATCTACCAACTTAAATAGTCCTACTACATGATATTTTTACGTTAATAATTCAAAAAAATACACTTACATAGATGCCAATCTTCCTTTTTTTCTTTTCTCCTCCAAATGAAATTAATATTTCAAACGAAAATTTTATTTAATGAATGAATACATACAACTATGTATGCCATGGAAAGAAAGATATAATCTTTATTAAACAAAAAAGTATATATATCTGATTTTAAAATTAAAAAAAAAGATGGTTAGATCATATGATACTTTGCATGTACCCAGAGTGGCATTTTTGCATTTACTCCTCCCCCCCCCCCCCTCCCATAATATTCACTTTTGAATTCAGCAATACTGTGACTTTGAAATCTGTTTGCTCTTGCACCTACATTTATCAAAGATATCCTCTCAATGAAACAATGCTGCGTTAAAATGATAAATTGAGAAAAAAAAAAATACAAATATTATACATATGGTTTTAAGTACTTTTGTATCTAAACCATTAAAAATGCCGAAAAACAACTGTACTTTATAGCAAACTTACCATGAGAAAAAGTATCTAACTAAAGGTAAAACCAAGTTTTGCATAATATATCGCTTTAAGACCAGACTGCTTTTTGAGTTTCTTTGAAAACAATGATATAACTGAAATTTGCAACTGATATTTCACTATCTGTTGACAAAATTCATATAATATAGTTTCTGTTAAAATTACAGGAATATATTACAAATGAGACAGTTTTGGCACAAGCTTAATTTTTTATACCAATACTTGGGCTCAAAGTGAAAATTTTATTTATTCACAAACTAAAAAAAAAAGAGGGGGGAAAAAAACCTTGCTTTTTAATAAACAAAATGTAGTCTAAATTTTTTAAAATGGTTTAGAATCACATAAAAATACTTTCGAAAGAGAATTGAATTGTTATCTACAGGAGAAATATTTTATTAGATTATCAAATTTTTGCAGTCAGTGTTAGTAATATAAATAAGCTGTATTATATCATTTATTGTCTATCCGCACTTTATGTTTGGTCCTTTTCCACAAATATTGAAAGACAGTTTCTGAAATAGTTGAGCAATAATTATCAAGGAGCTTGGTGCAATATAATAGAAGTGTAAAAAATAACATTAAATGCACGAAATTTTTTTTTACATTTTTGGTGCATTTAACGTTATTTTTTTACGCTTCTATAGTTGAAAATATTTTTAAATAATAAGAATTGTGACGCTTACCAAATACTATTAATAGTCAGATGTAAATAACAAATTTGCTATTTTAAACAGATTATAAACTTTAAAACATACTTATAATTACTTAAAAGGTGGCACAAACATATAAAGATATTTAAAATCTGTTAAATAATATTTTTATATGTTTGTGTCACCTTTTAAGTAATTATAATATGTTTTAAAGTTTATATTAATAACAAGGTGAAAATTCCTTCACGACACTAGTTTTTTTGTAATACAGTGTTTTGACTCGATCACAATAGCTTTTGCCGAAAAAAAAGATGAAAATAAGCATTGCTAGTTAAAAGAAAAAAAAGACGAAAACATATCTAAAATCAAAAACAATTTAAAATTCTATATTTATTTAAATCATAATCCATTGAAGATATTTTAAAAATACATATATTAAAATAACAATAATTTAAATCATCTTCATCACACATTTTTTTTTTTTTTTAATCTTTCCAGCATAATGCAACTGTCGTCAAAGTTGTAGGCACTTCCTTGAATTCTCAGTTGGAACATATAGCAACTGAAAAAAAAAAAAGAAAAAGAAAAAAAATTAAATAAACTGGTATGTTATCCTAAATATGGACAGTTATCATACATAATTCTGTATAGATTATTTTTGCCCAATATCTTATTTCTTTCGTTCAACAATTAAAATGTCACCTCTAAAAAATAATGTTACATTACAGAAGTCAGCCATAAAATGAAGCGCAGATGTAACATTGTATGGTTAAATATTGATAATTTCCACTGCAATTTTTTTAAACTTTTAAACATCACACATTTTCAGTTTTTACATCTTTGTATAGGTATAGGGGAAAAAAGTACTTTTAACAGCAATTTGTTTGAAAACTGCATCAACTCATTTTTGAGATATTAATTTTTTTTTGTAGTTCTTATTATTGTTTCAGTAATTAATGGTAGCAAACAGGGTTGGCAAAGTGGACCCAGACCAGAAAACCCACCCAGGTTTTTCTGGGTAGGTCCACCAACAAAAACCCGCCTGGGTTTTTGCTAAAAATCATTTCTGAGTCTACAAATCTCCCCTATAGTGTTTAGAAATACAAAATACCTTTTAAGCCTAAAACCTAGGTGGTTTCTTTTATCAAAATTACATAAAAAGAAATAAATAAAAATCAGTCGTATTTGTGGTAATCAGGTGGTAGTTCTTTTCAGAATATTTATTTATTTTTTTAATATATTTCAAATGATTTACATAATGTAATGTATTTAAAATTATTATAATTGATCTTTTTTAAAGTTTACCTATCAAAATCACATTAACTTTGATTTTTATGGTAATATTTATAAATCTTTACTAGTTTTTCACACTGCCTGTTCCGCAATTTAGACCGTATGAATCCAAATGTAGAGAAAATCCTCTTGATGGAAGTAGAGCTAGATGGAACAGAATACAGAGATCAGAAAAAAATTACAAAAATCAGAATCTAACTTGTTGTTTTTCTTTTTCTTTAAGAATTTCCCACCATTTTGAAGCTGAAAACTGAGGCACAATATTTTCTAAGAAAAGTGATTTAGGAAAATAGTCTGTCTTTAATTTTAAATCCCAATATTGCAGGTAACCACTCTGAATGATACTGCATTATCCATGCTTCAGCTTCTTCCTCTTCCACTGAATTAAACCTTTCCCCTCTAAACTTTGCATCCATTGTATTAGCTAAAAAATGATCAAGTCCGATAATCTGTTTGTAGCATTTCAGTATAACTTCCTTGTGTTGTTTCAATTCTTCTGATTCCATCAATTTCTTCCAAATCTCAACAGAACAAGATTTATGTATACATCAGATTCATTTCAAAGGAGGAGCCATGCAGTACATGCCCAGCATGCCTGCTATACAGGGCCATAGGCAGTGGGAACCCGCTTCGAGGTTCGTTCGAGCACACTTGGCCTTTTTACAAGATTTTGCACTGCGTGCACAGCATGCCACAGAGGGGACTCGTTCGCTTCACAGACTTCTAATATTAGAAGTCTGTGGTTCGCTTCGAGATTTCATATTATAGGATTCCCAGTAAAACAAGACTGGCAAATTCCCTGACTTTCCATGACCAAATCTCGAAAAATTCCCTGACCAAATTTCAAAAAATTCTCTGATCAAACGGGCCACAACAAAATTTGCTACTTATTTTCACAATCCCTTGTCAAAACTAGATTTTTTTTCTGTGATCGTTCTTCAAATTTCTAGATTTTTTTTATTTTTTTTTTTATTTTTTTTTTTTTTTGCAATCGTTTGATGAATTTTGTGATTTTTTTCCCGAGACTATTTGATGAATTTCGTGTCATTTTTAATTTTTTCTCCAAGACTTTTTAGGAAATATACGTAAATTCCCTGACTTTTCTTATATATTTTGAAATTTCCCTGACTTTCCATGATACTCGGAACCCTGTATAATTAGAGGCCCCGATAAAAGGAGGGGCCCCGCTAGCAAGCAAAGCTAACTAGTTTAATTATTATAGTTACTAATTATTATACAGCAACTTTAATTAGTATAGTTACTACAAAAATAAAAATTAATTATTCATTATGACAATTAAAATGTATTTAAAAGCAATAAGATGAGAGCTCACTTTTATCACTTAATAGTATTAATAATAAATATTATTTTACAATATCAGTTAATAAATTTATTCTGATATTAGTATTAAGTTAATACTAATATTGGAATAGAATAAATTTATTAACTAATATTATAAATAACATTAATTAGTAATAAATACATCAAATGAAAATTTAAAAATGTAACTTAATATGTTTTTTAACGAATACACACATATATTATATAAATATACAGAAAAATAAATAAAACCCACAAAAAACTGGATTTTTTTGCCAACCCTGGTACAATTGAAGTACTCCAATTCTGTTGAAAGTAAAAATAGTAGATTACTATATCTTTTAGTTGCCATTTCTCATAACAACTAACAAAAATGTAATGAAAATACATGCTCTTTTGAGAAAAAAAAAAAAAAAAAAAAAAAAAAAAAAAAAAAAAAAAGAATGATTTCTGATAAAACAGAGCACCATAAACCATATATTTAATTTTTAGTGTCCATAGTAATGCACCAAACAAATGAAGGCATACAAATCCTTAGATAGCGGATTTTATTTTTGTAGAGTTTATGACACCGCTTTTTGTTGGGTTTCTGTATTAATTTGCGATAGTGACATATGCATACTTTTCTATAGATGTTGTTTAAGACTATATCATCAATTTGGAAATCTTTAACGGATGCAAATGACGTCAATTTATATAAAATAAAAGCATCTATTTTAAGTCTTAAAACTGAAATATGTTTTTTGTAGAAATGCATCATTTTCATTCCAGCAGCTTAAAATTCTTTCACAGGTGGAAATGCTTCACTTTTTAAAATAGCGCAATTAAAATCACACACTGATAAAATGCAAAGTTTTAGAAAAAAAATTAAGAGTACTTATAAAAGAGCAATGACCTTTAGGGTAAAGTAATATTTGTCAGCGTTCGAAATCCTTGTGGTCTGCTGGCCCAAGACCACCAAAAATTCAATCGGACCACTAATTAGAAAATTTAGTGGAAATAACTGGTCCTCAAGGACCAGTAATTTTTCCCCCCTCTCTCACAGGTAAACTTAAATTTCCCTGTCCCTGAGAATTCTGCAATCAAACACAAATCACACAATTATATTATATTTAAATAAATAAATAAAAAATGCATTAAACCTTAATCAGTTGAAATAAATAACCAGAAATAAAATATCTAATTAATAAGTGGTTATCTAATTTTATAGTTTTTCTTTATGTACCTGTTTATTTAATTTTTAATAAATTATAATTTTACATTTTATTATGCTGAAAATTTTGGATAACTGCAAAGGAAGTTTGGTTTATATTCTAAGAGAGGGGGGGGGGGAACTCAAAGGGTTAAATGGACTTAAAGAATCTTATGTAGCAGGCCAGTGATGATGACTGCGGACCAGTAAATTCTCATGCTCACTGGTCTTTGGGACTTTAGAGTGCTTAAAAGATTTCTTCAATAAAAATCATACACTAAAAAAAAAAAAAAGCAATTATGAATTTTTTTCAAATTCTTTTAGGAAACGATAAAATTTTTAATATAATTTTAGAAAAATCCAAACATTTAAACAGGAATGTGAGCCTTACATCAAAGCTTAATTTTTAACAAAAAAAGTAACAGAGCCCTAATATTCTGCAGTGCTAACAACCGTAGCTTAGCCCCCCCCCCCCCCCCTCTCCGTCACTTCAATCTGCATATTTATATTTCATACATTATTTGCAAAATTTAAAGTATTTTTTTTTCTTTACCAAAATAAAATTTTTAAATATATCTATCTGCATACACTTAGGTTCTCAACTATTTCACTTTTATCCCTCTATCTGAATAGTAAGCCTTTCCTAATTTTAATGTTAATTAATTGCAGAATTCTGCAATTAAATATGGTAAGGAGTATAATTAAGAAATTCTGTTAACCAAAAAAAAAAAGGGGAATAGTTTGCAGGTAAGTGTTTTTATGAAAAAAAGAATGAAATTTAAAGAGATTAATATTTATATGCTGTAGAATTGAACGAAAATTTTCAAATTCCTATAAAAGGTTCATTTCTTAAACTGTAATCGATTCCTTCCTACCCAAGCCAAAAGACTGATGTAAAAATTGAGCCCGTTTCATCTCAATCTCCTATATTAAGTGTCCTATTATAGCAGCCCTATCCTACGTGTGCGATACATTACATCACATATAAGGGTTTTGATAGAAAAATATGTAAAAGCTTGGAGATGGGAGGGAAAGGGTAATCTACGCTTCGGTTTTTTGGAAGCACTGTTTTACTGTGCTCTGGAGCCTTGTAATTTATGAGCTCTGGTGAATTCCGACCAATATTTAAATATTTACCAAAAACAGAGAAGTAAAAGAGCTGAGCTCAAGCACAATTTAAGCCATGCCTTGCATAAATGTAACTGGGGAGAGGACACTATAACAAAGAAATGTCAAAGTTTTTGCAATAAAAGTAGCATAATTATTCTGAGCACTCTTAATATTTAAAAATCAAGCTGATTTTTTCAAGACACAACAAGCTAATTTTTTTACTTTACAAGCAAACTTTTTAATATATAAATAAGCCAGTAAGCCCGCAACTATTTTGGCCAAGGGGCAAGAAAACTACATTTTGAATAAGTGGTAAAAAGGATGCACTTTTTTTTTAAAAACCAAATGGCAAGCAGGTTGCAGCACTCCCATGAAAATATCTAGGGTAAACTCTCATCAATGGCTACCTCTACCTCTAAATATATATGATTAGATTATTTATTTTAAAGTTTTTTACATTAATATACATTTATGATAAAAACAAAAGGCAAGTAGAATTTGATATGTTATATAAAAAGAATGCACAAACCTGAATCCGTGAGGCTTAATTTTTCTGTCTATGGGACATTTGTAGGATACTCCATTTACAGTGCTGTCAGCAATAAGTAACAGGCCTTAAAATTTAAAATAAAATAAACAATGATAAGTCACAAAAGAAAAATTTTGAATTTTTTTAAAATCACTATTATTTGCAATGCAATAATATAATAATGTAGAACGCGGTTCATTGCAAAATCTTTTTTCTTATTAAAACGTTAAAATATGCAGTTACTTTATGACGGTAACGCCTTGATATTCTAAATAACTCAGTTTAATTCAGGCTTCAGAAAAAAAAAATTATGTCAAACAATAGGTATAAACAGTTATGAAGACAAATCCAATAAACTTTTAATGATGCTTTATATATGAATTATATGTATTTAAACAATTTATATATGTCGTAGGCTAATTAAGAAATCAGGCTCTTTGCAAAGAGCCCAGCTAATTGGAGAATCATCTCACTTTTTCCAATTAGCCTGATATTTTTCAAGCTTATTGCAAAGAGCCTAGACAGTGTTAGGCTAATCGAAAAATGATCACTTATTTCCAAATCAGGATGATTTTTTAGGCTTGTTAACCCAGAACCCGAAAAATAAATTACAACAGATCATACCCCGATCCGAGCAAGACAAAATAATTTTAGTCTACACGCATCCCGATCCAAACCTGAAAGTTTCATTTAAAAAAAACCTGAAATCTGGCAACCGACCAAAATATTGCAAAGAACCATAATTGATCAGATCAAAACAAAATATTTTCTGTGGACATGCAACCCGCCACGAACATAAAAATTCAATTTGAAATGAATCCCGAAATCTGACACAAACCAAATCTGAACCTGACAGATATATTCCAAAGAACCATAACTGGATTCGAGCAACACACACTAATTTTTGTTGACATGCTACCCAACCAGAACCTCTAAATTCCATTTGAAAAAAAATCCGAAATCTGAACCGCACCAAATCTGAACCTGGCAAAAATATTCCTTTTAATCATAACCAGATCCGAACAAGACAAAATAATTTCCATGGGCACGCAACCCACCCCGAACCTAAAAAAAAAAAAAAAAAAAAAAAAAAAAACGAAATTTGAACAAAACAAAAATATTCCAAAGATCCATATAATCCAGTATGGGCAAGGCAAAGTAATTTTCGTGGACACGCAGACCGGCTCAAACCTAAAAATTCCACTTGAAAAAAACCCAAAATCTGACCCAGACAAAATATTCCAAAGAACCATAACCGGATCTGAGCAACATCTGCGGACATGTTATCCGACACGATACTTTCCATTTGAAAAAAAAAACCCCGAAATTTGAGACGAACCAATTCTGAATCAGACAAAAATATTCCATTGAACCATATCCTGGTCCGAGCAAGACAAAATAAATTCTGTGGGCACTAAACCCAACACAAACCTAAAAATTTCATTTGAAAAAAAAAAATTAAATTGGACAAAAATATTCCAAAGATCCATAACTGGGCAAGGTAAAATAATTTTTGTGGACATGCAAACCGGCCAGAACCTAAAAATTCCACCTGAAAAAAACCTGAACCAAATCTGAACCTGACAAAAATATTCCAAAGAACCATAACCCGATCCGAGCAAGACAAAATAATTTCCGTCGACAGGCAACCGGATAAGAACCTGAAAGTTCTAGTTCAACTCAATCCGAAACTTGACCCGAACCCGGGTTATGGTCAATTTTCGTATTGACTTCAAATGTAACTTTTACATTCGGATCTGGTTGAATTTCGACAGAAATAATTTTGTCTTGCTCGGACCGGGTAATGGTTCTTTGAAATATTTTTGCCGTTTTCAGATCGGGTTCCAAGTTAACTTCAAATGGAATTTTCAGATGCTCGTCATATTGAGTGTACACAGAAATTAGCCTTGCTCAGATAGGGATACGGCCTAATGTATTTTTATATCAGGTTCTGGTCAGGTTTCGGGTTAACTTAGAACTTTCAGGTTCAGATCGGGTTGCATGTTGGAAATTATTTTGTCTTGCTCGGATCGGGTTATGATTCTTTGGAAAATTTTTGTCAGGTTCAGATTCAGTTTGTGTCAGATTTCGGGTTTTTTCTAATGGAATTTTTAGGCTTTGGTCGTTTTGCGTATCCATTGAAATTATTTTGTCTTGCTCAGATCGGGTTATGTTTTTGGGGGATATTTTTGTCAGATTCAGATTTGGTTCAGGTCAGATTTCAGTTTTCTTCAAATGGAATTTCTAGGTTCTGGTCAGGTTGCGTGCCCACAGAAATTATTTTGTCTTGCTTGGATCGGGTTATGGTACTTTAGACTATTTTTGTCTGTTACCATATTTGGTTCAGGTCATTTTAAGGGGTTTTTCCAAACAAAATTTTTAGGTTCAAGTTAGGTTGCATGTCCTCGGAAATTATTTTGTCTTGCTCAGATCGGGTCAAGGTTCTTTGGAATAGATTTGTTGATTATCATATTTGGTTCGGGACATATTTCGGGTTTCTTCAAACAAATTTTTAGGTTCGGATTGGGTTGCGTGTTCACAGAAATTATTTTGCCTTGCTTGGATCGGGTTATTTTTTCTGGAAAAAAAATTTCGGTTAAGATTCGGGTTTTTTTATAATGGAATTTTCAGGTTCTGGTCGTTTTGTGTGTCCACGGAAATTATTTTATCTTGCTCGGATCGGGTTATGGTTTTCAGTGATATTTTTGTCGGATTCAGATTTGGTTCAGGTCAGATTCAGGTTTTTTCAAATGGAATTTTTAGGTTCAGGTCGAGTTGCATGTCCACGGAAATTATTTTGTCTTGCTCGGATCGGGTTATGTTTTTGGGGGATATTTTTGTCAGATTCAGATTTGGTTCAGGTCAGATTTCAGTTTTCTTCAAATGGAATTTCTAGGTTCTGGTCAGGTTGCGTGCCCACAGAAGTTATTTTGTCTTGCTTGGATCGGGTTATGGTACTTTAGACTATTTTTGTCTGTTACCATATTTGGTTCAGGTCATTTTAAGGGGTTTTTCCAAACAAAATTTTTAGGTTCAAGTTAGGTTGCATGTCCTCGGAAATTATTTTGTCTTGCTCAGATCGGGTCAAGGTTCTTTGGAATAGATTTGTTGATTATCATATTTGGTTCGGGACATATTTCGGGTTTCTTCAAACAAATTTTTAGGTTCGGATTGGGTTGCGTGTTCACAGAAATTATTTTGCCTTGCTTGGATCGGGTTATTTTTTCTGGAAAAAAAATTTCGGTTAAGATTCGGGTTTTTTTATAATGGAATTTTCAGGTTCTGGTCGTTTTGTGTGTCCACGGAAATTATTTTATCTTGCTCGGATCGGGTTATGGTTTTCAGTGATATTTTTGTCGGATTCAGATTTGGTTCAGGTCAGATTCAGGTTTTTTCAAATGGAATTTTTAGGTTCAGGTCGAGTTGCATGTCCACGGAAATTATTTTGTCTTGCTCGAATCGGGTTATGGTACTTTAGGCTATTTTTGTTGGTTCTCATATTTGGTTCGGGTTTTTTTTTCAAACAAAATTTTTAGGTTTGTGTTAGGTTGCATGTCCCCGGAAATTATTTTGTCTTACTTGGATCGGGTTATGGTTCTTTGGAATCATTTTGCCGGGTTCAGATTTGGTTCATGTCAGATTTCGTTTTTTTCCATGTGTTGTATTTTTTTTTTTTTTTTTTTCGTGTTCGGTCTCGTTATGGGTTAAGAAGCCGGAAAATATCACACTGATTGAGAAAAAAATGGTCATTTTTCAATTAGCCTAACGCTGTCTAGGCTCTTTGCAATAAGCCTGAAAAATATCCGGCTAGTTGGAAAAAGGGGCAGCCTAGGCTCTTTGCAAAGAGCCTGATTTCTGAATTAGCCTACGACACATATATATATATTATATTGTAGATATGCCAAAAATGGACACCCCTTTTTTTCTTTAATAACTATTTTTTAATTAATAGTTATAATTATTATATTCCAATTTTTTCAATATTATATTAATCTATTTAATCATTCTCATAGTCTCATTTCCCAATATTAATCAAAATTTTATTGTAAATAACGGAATTATATCAAAACATCCAAAATTCCAGTAACAGACACCAATAATAGATATAATTGTTTTTTTTATGACTATTTAGAAACAGAATTTAATGAAAGGATACTAATGAAACAAAATAGTTATTTTCAAATAAATTTAACAATTAGAATTTCAATAATCAGGGACGTGTGAAGCGGGGAGCGCTCACAAAAGCGTGCAGAAAATGAGGGGGTGCCAAATTTATATTACAAAACCCTTTGGAACAGATGTGTTATTATCCCGGAGTCCACCATCTTGGATTTTTGTCTTGGCTTGAATTAAAAATTATTTTTTTATTAATAGTTATAATCATTATATTCCAGTTTTTTCGATATTATATTAACCTATCAACAATATTTAACCATTGGCGACATTACTACTTGGCGAAAAAGGAGTTTTCATGCAAGAAAAAAAATCCAAGATGGCAGACCCCGGGATAATAACACATCTAAGCCACCCCTTTTTTTGTAAAAAGAATTACGTATTGGAAATGTTTTCTCAATAAAAGTAAGTTCATTTTTCGTTTCAAAGGTATATGTGCATAACATGGTCCCTTACCCTGCACCCAAATACAAAATTTACGAATAAGGACTTCTTTCTGTTCAAAACTTGTTTCAGGTTTTATCTTAGTCTCTTTCCTTAACCTTCTCTTTTCTAAGTCTGTAATTTTCATTCTGTTCTTGTGATAAAAACATACTAGCATAGGGTCAAACTAGCATAGGGTTTTCTTCTGAGAATACAAAAGGGTTGTAAACTGCTATATTGTACTGTTAGATACATTTTTTCCACACTCATTTCCCAGATTCTCTTTGCCAAAATTTAAATGCAGTTTTCTCTTATGTTACTTAGTTGTTTGGAGTTTCTGAATTAAAATTAAACATAAAGTTCCAAAATAAATTCGAAATATGTATTCAATTGAATTTATTTCTGTTTCTGCATTTTTCAATTTTGTGACGCATGTCACAAAGTATTTGTAGGGGGAGGGGAGGAGGGGAATTGAAACTTTGCCCTGGTGCAGTTTTCTCTCATGTGCTCGGTGCTGTCAATAATTAATAAAATTTTTGTGAAAATTATTCACTGTTTAAGTCAATTATTGTGATTATCACAAGAATTGTTTTTATTTAAATGGGGAGGGGAGGGATTAAGCACTATGAACCCCTCTTTGTCTGTGCCCTTAAACAATATTTTCTGCTTCCTGACTTGTTTGATTGCCAGATTATAAAACATGCAAGGCAGATATATATATATATAAAAAGAATAAAATATTGAAATTTTATTAACCACATAAAATAACTTAAAAGCAGCTAATTATAAAAGTTTTGATGTTATTACATTTTGCTAAGTCTAACCTAAAAGTGAAACTTGATTATTTAGGTTTTCAGTTAGTAATTCAAAATGTTTTATGGACTATAAACATTACTGAAATTGCATTTTTAGAACCAAAAACATTGAAGGGTGTCCATTACTGGCACATCTACCCTTCATTGCCAAATTTCATTCTCTCGCCAAGGCCCTTACACTGGAAAAAATAATAAATATGCAATGCCCCAGTAGCAGAAATTTCTCCAAGTGTCTGCAACAGATACTTCAGGGGCAAAAAATAATCTGCAGATAAAATATTTTTACAACTGAAGCGTTAATTAATCAAACAATCACTTATCTCTAGCGCTTTTAGGCATTTTATAAATTTTTATTAATAATAATTTCTTTTTGTATTAAGTTATAAAGAACTAAATATAAGATAAAGCAAAATAAAAAGGTTCGATGAAAAAGAATCTGCAAAAGAGGAAAGAAAATCTGCGACGCCCATGTCCGTCTTGAACTTTCTGCTACCGGGTGCAATGCCAATTTATAACTTTTATTTTAAATAATGTGTGATTAGTATTGAACTTTTAAGAAATATATATACCACTGTAACACAAAGAGGACTACATGTAAAAATAACTTTTGAGTTTTGACTAAACAAAACAAGACAAATGCTTTGGCAGTTTAACATCCTTTTAAATTAATTAAATAAGTGGACAGAATTTGTCTTCCCATAAAGAAATTACGAAAACTACCGGAGCAGAAAATTCTCAAAGTGTTTGCAACAGATATTACAGGGGCAGAAAATAATCTGAAGGTAAAATGTTTTACAACTGAAGCATTAATTAGACAAACAATCACTTACCTGTAACGTCTTTATGCATTTTCAGGGGTCGATGCAGGTTTTTATTCTTGGGGCCCATTTTGTGAAAGGTAAAAGTTATTTTTGTGAATTTTATTATATTTTTGTGAAAAATAACATTTTGTAACGAAAGCTGAAATCCAGTTACTCAAATTCAAACCAAGAATTTATGAACAAAAACATTCTTTAAATCCCCTTGCTAAAGTTTTTGTTTTTCGTGACCTGGTTTTATTTGCAAATTACACATTTTAAAACAGTTTTTATGAAAAAGAATTTTACGAAGGGGCTTATTATATTAAAAGGAATTTTGTGAAGGGGCCCATTTTATTGAATTTATTTTTGTGAAGGGGCCCATTTTATTGAATTTATTTTTGTGAAGGGGCCTATTTTATTAAATAGATTTTTGTGAAAGGACCCTAAACAGGCCCCAAATTTTTCCTGGATCGACCCCTGATTTTTATTATATTAAACTTCTGTTCTATGCACATAATACTATACTAAGTTATTATTGCAATAAAAATGCACATAAACATGCAAAAATAAATATTATCAACAAAACAAATACATAAAACAACATATTTAGACATTATATAACATGTAAAGCAGATATGCTGGTAAAGTAAAATATTATTTACCACTATTTTTATTCCCAATTATTTCCTTTATTTATACTATCAGGGATCTATTTAGCAAGAAATTGGGTCGTTTAAACGACACTTCACAAAATTTTTTATTTCAAAACAGGGCCCTTTGCAAAAATTTTTATTTTAAAAATAGGACTCTTCACAAAACTTTTAAACTTAAAACAGAACCCTTCACAAAATTCTTTATCTTAAAAATAGGTCTTTCACAAAATTTTTCCATTTCTAAGCTGAATCTTTGTCAAATTTAATCATTTAAAATAAAATCTGACCTGTCACTTTTACCTATGTAAAGAAAATATGTGTATTTTACATACATGTATATCTTCTTAAAAATGTATTTTATAAGAACCTGAATATAATGATTATTTCAAATTCACAATATTATGACTAGATTTTTCACAAATGTAAAACGCTGTTCACAACTCCACAATTTTTCGTCTTAAAACAGAATCCTTTACAAGTATTTTCATCTTAAACAGAATCCTTCACAATATATTTTTTTTAATCTAAAAAATTGACATTTGACAAAATGTTTTTGCTCCATTGAAAAAAACCTCTCACAAATGTAGTAATCTTTAAAAATGAAATCACATCTGTCAAACAGCTGAAGCCGACAAAGAACCTATTATCTAGCTTTTTTGTACATAAAAATTCTTGTTAAAAATAGATAAATAATAGAAACCTTAATACAACGCTACTTTCAATTTCATAATTACACAAAAACAGGACCCTGTGAAAAATGTGGACAGACCGTTGCTTATGCTAAAATGTATGCAAATATGAAAAAAAAAAAAAAAAAAAATCATCAGATATATCACAAAATTTGCATGTGCATGCATTATGAGCACAAAATACAATTAAAATATAAATGCATTTCAGTTTAGTGATTTTTAAAGAAACTTTTTTAATTATGACTTTATTTTTCTTTCATAAAACAAGAAACAATGATAAAAGATGAACACACAATTATTAATAGTTTTGTTACACATCTTCAAATCATTTTTTAAGCTAATATTATTTTGTTAATACTGTTTTATATTAAAAGTGTTTTTGTATGTTACATATAAAATCTGAAAAAGCACAATATGTACACATTTCGGAAATTTTATAATTTAAAATATAATTTCCCAAAATGTTTTATCTTTTTAGCCATAAAAATTTTCCCTTTTCAACTTAAGAGGCAAAAAAGGCTTTATTTTTGGTCCTTCAACTTTAAAATCAATTGGAATCTGCAGAATAATATCATAATGAATATATTATCATATTAAATGAAATAAACTTGACTAGTGAAAGTGATCAGGGCTCATTGATATATATGTCCGATATTTATTTTTAAAATATGAAGATTTTTAATACTTTTGATATTTTCAAATACTTGATAGGATATATGTGCCAGTAATGGACACTTTTGAGGAATTTCTTTTAAAATTATTCTTTTATTAATAGTTATAATTATTATATTCCAGTTTTTTCAATATTATATTAAACTATCAACAATATTTAACCATTCTTATAGCCTCATTTTCCAATATGAATATTAAAACACTCAAAAACCCAGTAATGGCCACCCTCTGTTCCAGTAATGGACACCCCATAAAAAGTAATAAATATAATTGTTTTTATGACTGTACTTAGAACCAGAATTTAATAAATACTTACTAATGAAAGAAAATAGTTATTTTCGGATAAATATAACAATTAGGATACCAGTAATTAATAAAATATTTCTAATAATCATTTACTGTTTGCATCAATTATTGTAATTATCAGAAGATCGATGTTTTAATTATTTTAGATGGATAGTTTAAAATATTAAATAGCATGCAATTAAAAAAAAAAAAAAAAAAAAAAAAAAACTTTTAGAATATTAGTGTTTAGTTTTGTCTCACTATTTTTAGCAATTAATTTTTCAGAGACTACTTGATATATTATTTATAATAATATTACAAATATTAAAGAAATGATATTGTGAGTTGAATATTTTAAATACTAAATAAAATAATTTCAAAATAAAACTGTAGAACTGATATTTGAGGCCACTGATCTGCAGATTTACTAATTTTATGAATATTACCCATAGCTTTCATTAATATTACATTTTTTTTTGTTTTTGTTTACCTCTCACAAGTCAGAGGTAAATAAGCAAAAATTTAAGACAGAAAATAGATTTTTAATAGCTTCTGTAACTTAATTGTTTTTATTTAAACGGAGAGGAATTAAGCCCCATGAGAGACCCTCTTTGACTGACCTCTTAAACAATATTTTCTGCTTCCTGGCTTGTTTGATTGCCAGATTATAAAATATGCAAGATACATATGCATAAAAAAAGCATAAAATATTGACATTTTATAAATCACATAAAATAACTTAAAATCAGCTATTTATAAAAGTTTTGGTGTTATTACATTTTGGTAAATAGTATTTAAAAATTAAATTTGATTATTTAGGTTTGAAGTTAAAATATTTTATGCACTATATAAACATTACTGAAATTGCATTTTTAGCAATGTCTACATGGGGTGTCCATTACTGGAAAACGACTAATTAACCATCCCAGTAGTGGACACCCCCTCTTAAAACAGGGTTGCAAAAAAGCCGACTAAAATTAAAAAAAGCCAGGCCGGTGGGTTTTATTGGTTTTAACCGGCTTTTTTTGGCCATAATTGGCCTTTATACAATAAAGCATTGTAATTATAAACTACACATTTTAAAGTGTTTTTAATTAGTTTTAATGACATTTAATTGATTTACAGTTTAACAAGTAACCCAATTTCTCAATAATGAGGACATTAATACTGGAATAAAACTTAGATGATTTTGCCAGTGATTTGTATTCAGAATTGCAAATATGTCAGCTAAATTTTAAAAGGGCCATACCAACTGCCAATTTTTTCATTTTTACTGCTTTATAAAATTAAAAAGGACAATGGTTACTTAGTTATATGTTTTATTACTTAATTTTAAGAGCTATTAATACAAGTCTTATTTTATTTCTAGCAAACATTTAAAATTATACATAGTCATATTAATAAAAACACCACCATTTCTCACTATTAAAAACATTATGAATAGCATATGCATGAATATGCATAGCAACAAACTTTTCAAAATTTTATTTTGAGAATTTTTTTTTTTCTTGTTTAAATGCTCTATTTTTTATACACTTATGTACCACTCTCCTCAAATAAAAGATCTTTTCTAATGCCTCATTTCCATTTTGATGTGTTACATTTTGTCATTAAGGCTGTTAAATCCAAAAGGGCAACTTTCTGACATAAGTTTTAATTTATTTTTGTCCAGAAATGCATGAAACTAGCAGATGTTGTTGTTCAGAAACTATGTAATTGCACTGTTTTTTCTGGGGTTTTTTGCAAACGCTATAGATTTTTCAGAAAATACTGTTAAAGTGAGTGCTTTGAACTGAATTTCTGCACAAAAGAAGAAACCACTCAGAAAAGGGTGAAAAAACATGTTTGTCACGTAATCAAAATCTCTTTATAACTCAATAGGTAATTGATGGATCAAAAAATGGAAAACACAGGTTCGATTCCAAATCGCTTCCATGGTCAGGCTTTCGAATTTTACATCTTTCCATTAAAAAATGAATTTGTAAATGTGTCAAAACATTTTGCGCTTGTTAAGCAGAGCAGTTAAAAACAGTTTTAATTAAATATAATCTTTAAAATGTGTAGTATATGTGGAGCTATATAATATAGAATTTCAAAACACCAGTTCGGAGCCTAACTTATATCCTTTTCAATGTTTTTATATATTTTTTTTTTTTTTCAAACATAATGCATTCACAGTTGTCTTCTAGAAGTTACAAAGACTTATTTATTTGATAAAGTTTAATAGAAATCTATTATTTTTTTTTAGTAGAAAATATTTATAAGTGTATTAAAAATTAATTGATCCAAATTTAAAACAAATTTACTGTAAACCAACTTTAAAAAATAAAAACTGGCTTTTTTCAATAAAAGCCGACTTTTTTTAAGTGGTTAAAACCAAAAAAAAAAAAAAGCCTGTCGCCTTTTTTTGGCCTGGCTAAAAGCCAGCAACCCTGTCTTAAAACCTTAAAAATAAATAAAATTTTGTAAATGGCCGTTAGTATATAAAATTCTAAGTTTTCTATTGCTACTCAAACAAAAACATTCAAATTTTGCAAGAAAATAAATAATATATAAATCAATTAACGAAGCCAGCTCTTAGCCTTCATTAAGATTTTCACAGAAAAACAGCGGAACTTTGAAACCTTATTTTTGCTTCCTGATTGGCTTGATTAAAAGTGTCAACAATAACCCAGTTTTATAAAACATGCAATGGGGGATTATAAAAAAATAATTAAATCTAAATATTTATTAGTTATTTTTTTATGAACCAAAAACATCAAGGGGTATACATTACTGGCACATCTACCCTATTTAGATTC
Organism: Maratus speciosus; assembly: GCA_963932465.1. Classification (NCBI taxonomy): domain Eukaryota; kingdom Metazoa; phylum Arthropoda; class Arachnida; order Araneae; family Salticidae; genus Maratus; species Maratus speciosus. The sequence goes on from OZ010790.1 coordinate 255,974,081, forward strand.
ATGTATTATTTTGTATATTTGATATTTATTTTTTAAATATCACTGTGCAAGATAATTTTGATATTTTCAGACAAAAGAAGTGTAAATGAAATTTTAAACTGTTATTTACTATCTACATAAATCATAGAGAACTTTTGTCTCGGGCAGTGACTTTCTTAGCCAAAGGCAAGAAATATCTTTTCCGAGCTTTTAGTTTGAAGCTTTTATTTTTAAATTTAGAACTAATAATTATGTGAGATGATTAATTCAGAACAGCCACTGAAAGATAAATTGTCTAATTTAGATAACTAGCATGTATACAGCTTCATTAGAAAACAATCGTTTCTGATTTTGGTTTAATTGTGTCTAAACTGTACAACACGTTAGGGAATAAAAAATAAGATAAATTTACATTTATGTTAAAATTCTTCAATTAAAAAAAACTATTTTGTATTTAAAATTTTGTTTATAAATTTCTGATTTCTTGATATTGAAAACTACTATATTATGTATTTTTTTTAAGTGCAGTATAAAGCAAATAGCATCTGTTTTCAATTAGTTAATCTTCAGTTTTGTTCTAAGTGAAAAAAAAAAGGAATAGAGAAATGCATTTTTAGAATATTGTTAAAGTTTTCAATGTTAAGTTCAGTAGGTTTTAGTTTCTAATTTATAGTAGGGGAAGACGGGGTACAATGAAACAAGGGGTACAATGAAACATTACTTGTAAAATCAATTAAATTTGTCATAGAGAGTTGCAGTTTATATATATGTTGTACAACTATATGTTCCAATTACTGATGTGATTTGGATGCATTCACACTTCTACAATAGTAGCAATAGAAGATTATTACTTTTACACCATTGAAAGTAACTTTCTTTACTAAAAGTAATTTTGTTTCTTTTTCCTTGTTGTATGTAATAGTTATTTTTTCTATACATTGTTATCTTTGGGTTGTTGTCTTCATACCTCCAAAACCAAACTAAAAAAAATAAATATTAGAAGTTTAAAAATAAATTTTTATTTAGTAACCTCAGTGCGGGGTACAATGAAACACTTGCAGACGGGGTACAATGAAACATGTTTTATTATAGAAATAAAAGTAGTAAATAGAATATATTAGAAGTAGGAGTAGGAAAACGGAAAAAAAAAAGTTTTGTTCTAATCAGGTCAGTAAAAAATGCTCTTGTTAAGCAATTAAAAAATAGAAAGAGAAAAAAAAGCTAACAAGGGATTGTTTTGAAAACAAACTTTGCCTGCTACAGACTCTGATGATGATCCAGATTTTTTTTCCAGGCCCAGCTGGTCATCGAGGTACTAAGAATGAGATATCCACACACAAGCAGTATCCGTATAAATAGAAACATAAGGAAATATATACCGTTGGAGAAATCATGCATTTAAATGAAGTCAAATGTGAAGTACTTGATATAAAAAAAACTCCAACTTAGTTTTAATTTTTTTTTTTTTTTTTTTTTTTTTTTTTAGAAACTTACATTAAAAAAAAAAAAAAAAAAAAAAAAAAAAAACTCATTGTGTTGAAACTACCACCCCATATTCCTTGAAGGAGCAACTGAAATATTAAGCAGAAATGCTAATTTTTGAAACTGACTTGAGCCAATTTTATATAAAATGAAAGGTATTTCTTAAACTAATAGAATTTTCTTATTTTTCATCTTAGACTATAATATTTTTATCAAGTTCCTTATTAATCAAGTTTTGGTTTTGTATTTATCTCATTTTTCATAAAATAAACTATACTGGGTGAAAATTGCTTTCATCATTTGAAGTGTTTCATTGTACCCCGGCACACGGGGTACAATGAAACAGTAAAACATTTATTTTTTGTTATTTTCCAAACATAAAAATATTGTTTAGGACCTAATAAAAATTTATTTAGATGGGGAAAATACAAGATTAAAAATATGCATTAATTATATTTTTGTGCATGCAAAATTGTGGATAGGAAAAAAAAAAATTAGTAAATTTTGTTTCATTGTACCCCGTCTTCCCCTATACTTGAAAATATTTATTGTCAGCAGTGTGTTGACTAGTTTGAAAATCTCGGATCTATACTATCAATCGAATATTTTTGAAATTATAATGATATTTACGAACCCTACTAGTGATGTGAGAAAAAAAAAAATCAGGTTTAGTTATATAATGAATAAATGAATCCCGAATAAAATTTTGCTTTAAAAAGTAAAATGCTATTTTATTTACTAAAAAAAATCCCCCCATCCCCCCCCCCCAAAAAAAAAAAAAACCAAACAAACAAACAACAACAACAACACATTATTGGAAAATCATGCTTTTTTTTTTTTTCAGATAAGTAAAATAAGTATAATGTTTGTGATTATCGGGGCAAGAAACCGACCTTTTTATTGTCAATAAATACTTAAAAACAACAGCAAAAGCAAAATAAAAGTAATAATAGAAGTAAGAAAACAAATAACAATAGATAGGATCAATCTTACCTGATTTTCCTGGACTTTTTTCAATTTCTTTTTCCACGTGCAAAATTCAACTCTTTCAGTTCAGCCATTTTTCAAGAAACAAAACAAGACAACCCTCCTAAGTAGCCAAGTTTCTCTAGCCAAGACCACAGATTATCCAAGACATCCTGCATGGCCTCCTGGCGATGCAGATTTGGCGAGTTAGCATCGAATTACGCACTTGGCGCGCTGCCATAATGTTGACATATTTTTATTAATTGAAAATCTCAAATTATTTTTACATGTTAATATGTCTATTACTACAGTAAAGCCTATGATAACGGAATCGCTGCAAACAGATAACGATTCCTTTGTTAACAGTTTTTAGTATTAAGAGGTACAATTGTGTGGCACTCTTTTTGTCATCGGGGCGATGAATGTTTTCCGTTTAAGACAGATTCCATTATAAACAGGTTCCGTTTTCACAGGTTTCAGTATGTTATATTTTGAAAATTGATCAAAAACTGGTTAATTTATGAAACACAGGAGGTTTGAGAAACTATTTATTTTTGGAATAAGATACTTCAGCGTTTTGGTGGATTTTCATTTGATATTCATCTAAAGTATTCATTATCTAACACCTCCCTCACTGTTATTTCCATTTTAAATCTCTAGACCCTCCCCCTCTTGGCACCAAAAATAAAAAAAATATTAAAAATCTTTAATTAAAAAAAAAATCATCGTTAGTTTGTTGTAAAAATTAATATATGATAAATCAACTAAATCCCCCCCCCCCTCAGCTTTCTCTGACTTCCATTCGACTCCACCTATCTACTTTAAATACTATTTTATTTAAACCATTTAATTTTTCAATATTTCTCTCATATTTTCTACTTTCTCCTAAATAAATATTAAATCATCATCAAATAAATTATTCCCTTCCATTTTTTCTTCCCCACTTTACTCAACCTCCCCCCCCCCCCCTCGGCACCCAAAGATTTAAAAATCTTTGGTCATGTTCTATCCCATTTGTTACTTTGTAAAAAAAAAAAAAATAATAATAATAATTCATCAGAATTCTCCCTGAAATGTTAATCTCCCCAGGGCCGAAACTAGCCTTTTTTGCGCCCGGGGCAAACATGATTTTTGGCGCCCCCCCCTTTCTTCCGCAAAGTATATTTACAAAGAGAATTTTACTAATTTTCTAATGGCCGACTTATTTTAAAATTTAAAATATGTAATCATAAAATATGTAATACTGAACTACGTAAATTGAATGTGACGTTTGTTGCAATTATAGTTCATTCACATAAAAGAATTCGCATGTATTACCGGCTATTTACAGTGTTTGCTTATACAGTACAGTTCCGATTATCAGAGTCCCGCTTAACCGAGTTTCCGCTTTAACCGAGTTACTTTCTTCTGATGGACTGATGGATTTCATTATTATGAAACAGCCATTATAAATGAAGTGTTAGGGCAGTCGTAAAAAGTTTGAACTCTGATTTTCTGGTCAGAATGGGGGGGAAAAAATGTCATATTTTTTTTTTTTTTTTTTTTTGCAAAAAAAAATTATGGTCTTTTTTTCCCCATTCTGACCAGAAAATAAGAGAAAAAAATTATGGCCATTTTTTCCCCCATTCTGACCAGAAAATCAGAGTTCAAACTTTTTACGACTGCTCTTTTATCTTCACCTAACACTTCATTTATAATGGCTGTTTCATAATAATGAAATCCATCAGTCCATCAGAAGAAAATGATCGATTCCAAAGGTATAATCTTTCACTTGGCGCCCCTTGGCTCTGGCGCCCGGGGAACATGCCCCCTCTGCCCCCCCTTAGTTTCGGCCCTGAATCTCCCCCCCCCCTCCCTCTCCAAAAGAAAGAAAGCGGCTTGTACAGTGTGGTTGTTCTCACGTCTAATATTTTTATTTAAAATTTGTGCGAAATATTGAATACATTTTTAATTTCATTTTGAAAAATTATATCATTTTTTTTTTCACAACACACTTTATTTAAAAGATGGAAAATACATAAACATATAAAAGCGGAATATAATACTAGTGGGGTTTTTCCGATAGTGTTAATTTCCCGAAGGAATAGCAAAAAAAAAATATAATATACATTATTTAAAAAACACGCATTCAATATACTCTTATCAGACCTCAAACTCGAAAAAGAAAAAAAAAATGTCGGCTAAGTCTAAAGATTCCGAATTCGGACCGATGTTGGCAAATCTAATCGGGCCACTATCAGAAATCACATGTCGGTCCTGCGTCACTTGCCGGTGTAAGTCGCTTGCCGATATATAACCATAACGGGACCGATAACGGGTAACCGGCAGCCAAAAAGCAGATTCTTAGGTATCAGTTGCCGACATTCTGCCGACACTTCACCGAAACCACTGTGTTGATGCCGATACTGAACCGACACTGCCGGCTGCGGTCCGATCGTGTGCCGAAAGGTGTGTGTTTGCTGGGTATTATTATATGTTTATATTTTAAAACGAAAATTTCTAATACTTGAAAATCAATAAATTTATTTTCCTAAAAAATTATTTAAATGATCAATTAGTGATGGACAATAATTTCCAATTCAAATATTATTTTTATCTTTCACAGATTTTACTTTAAAATCCTCCTAGGAAGCTGTAACCTCAAAAGGCTATCTTTTTAATACTACTATATACTTTCGAATAGCACTTTTCAATAAACGTCTTAGTGAAAATGATTACATTCAAGAAAACAATGAAGAGTTCTACACAAATTATCAATTGCACAAACTGTCGAAATTTATTTATTTATAAAGTAAGGAAATTCATCGAGAATGTCTCTGCTTAGTTTTCATACTTGTAACGCCTCACAATTTTTTAATAATTAACGCTGGATTTGAAAATCTCCGATTATACAAGAGACTTTTGGTTTTCTATTTTCAATAAAAGTATTCATGTGGTAAAAGTGGATTAAGTTACAAGAAATGTCGCAAGCTGTCCTCATTAAAACATTCTCAATTAGTTTTAAAACTTTGTTTATAATGTTCTTTAATTAAACCACAAAATTATCTTCTTCGTTTTGCTTCATCAGGATAAAGAGAAAATAAAACTTTGTATGTATCATCATAATTATAAAAGACTAATTTCTCTTTTGAACTTTATAAATACTAATATTTAGTATGTTTATATAAGAAAAATATTCTGAGTGTTTATATTACAATATTTAAGATACAAAAATACTTTTTAAGTATTTTTACAGATGATTTATTTATGAGTATGGAAATATACAAATGCCTAAAAATTAGGGGGAAAAAATCAGAGATATTTTGTATTATGTTTATACATTAATTATGGACATTATCCATATAAAACGAACCTCTCGTTTGCCGAAAAGTATTGAATTCGTAATACTTAATATGCTTGATAAGTAATTTTTTTAAACTTTAATCAGTTTACAAGCAAATTTAAAGATTATCGAAATGCGTTTCTTTAAATTATTTTATAACAGTGAAATTATAAGGATAGAATTTTTTTTATGCTTTGTCTCATGGAGTCCGTATGTTTATTGTCTGGACGTATGTATCATTTGTAGTATTATTATATTATTACAATATTTTATCTTAAAATTCAGAATACTAGTTCATCCAAATTCTTTAAGCTCTCTAATATGAATCAAAATAAAATTAATGCAACATAAAAAAAAATGGCAAAAAAAAATGCGCTTTGAATTTATAAATTAACATTGGAAGCCAAAAAAAAAGGCAAAAAGGAAGCTCTCAGAGCACTAACGCATTTGGTACATGAAGTATTAATAGGAATGACAAGCAGAAAATTTAAAACTAGAATCAGAGAACATATCACTCACCCACAAGAAAAGTGACACATCTCGCAAAAATTTCATTTTGCGTTTTATTCCACTAATAGGTGGGTATTGCTACGCAAAAAGTTTCATAAGTGTAGTTATACGGAAAATCACTTTTATTAAGCTACATGTCTATTTATGACCACAGAAGAGGGGTAGATTGTATGAGGAGGTAAAATTACCCAACCCTCCAAACCTCATCCTACGTCTTCATTCTTAAGTGTTTTACGCATTTATGCACGTTTTTACTCCTGCGTGCAGAGCTAAGTGTTATAATTTCACGTTACAGTAAAATCATGCACATTTTCTTTTGCCTCTCACGTGAAATTTACTTTTGTCGAGATGTGTCATTTTTCTTGAGGTTGAGCGATATAGCAGACATGAAATTGAAAAATAGAACCACAGCTTTTGCCAGATTATGCAGCAAAGAACCTTTATAGGTCGATTTTAAAAATAGCAGAATAATTTATCCTTCAAGATTTTATTTACCATCTATCATTATCCGGGAATCGAAAGAGATATTTTTAAGCAACGAAAATATTTCAAATGATTCAGTGTCCCTTCGGTTACCTAAAATTTGGAAAGAGATGCTATGCGGTTTTACTAACTATAGTAAATATTAATTCACGCTTCAAATATCACATTTCATTTTATTTTATATTTGTACGAATTTTCATTATGCATGAAGTCTCATGACATTATTTAACAAGTTATTGTTTTTAAAATTTGTTTGCAAAAATATTTCTATCATGAATGATTTTGAAAATGTCGCCGCCGTTTGTGCGATGAATCGAGCGTTAATCTAACAAAAGGTATTTTATGACTTTTACAGGATTTTTAGCTTTATATTGTTGCAGTTTATGGGAACTCCCTTATAACTCTCCTACAGTTGTAGGCCTCAAAGAGAGTATTTGGCAATTTTTCACCTATGGCGGGCTAATCGATAAATGCCTAAAACTTAATGCATTAATTTACTATTAAGTTCTAAAAATAATAAAAATATTGTATTGTTATCTTAAACACACCTATTAACGGAAGTTTTATAATTCTAGACTGTGAAGAAGTGGGTTAAAAATTCTATTAAAATGGGTCTATTAAAATATTCAATCTTCATATCTAAAAATGGTTGAGTTAAAAAAAAAAAAAAGAGCGTAACTACCGAGCAGGGCTCGGTTTAACATGTACTATATATAAATATATATAGACATATAACATACTCAACATAATTATTAAATAAATTAAATCAAATACACGAATTTTCATAAGATTTTACGTAATTTTTTTAATAACATGAAGCAATGAAAAGTATTGCCAATTTAAGAATATATTTAATAAGTAATGTATGATGATTATCCGAAACATCCATTTAAAAGAAAATGCATAATAAAGTTGATAGGTTGTTTCCTTGAAGATTAATGTAATCCAGGAGACGATGAACAATTTTCTGTGATCCCCCGAAGGAGTTTAAGTCTTAATGCACATCTATTACTGGCCTGAGACTTTGGCAATAATTTGATTAGAGTTTTGCCAGATAGAAATCAAATCATTCATTATTTAATCAGATCAAGTCATTCCCAGTACATAAATAATAATGTTCAAACTGTCTGAATTTATCGTTCTTAATGGAATAGTTAATGCTTAAAAATAATTCTTAATATAATGTTAAATATTTTATGATGAAGTCATTTAATGATAAAAAAAATTTCATTATAATATTACAAAAAATTCGTGTACTTTCATTCATCCATGAAATATTCATTCATGAAATACATTGTCAATGTAATTTTTTAGATATTTTTTAAAACAAAATTATATTCCCAATATGTTAGATAACAGTATTACATATCGAATATTATGCATCCCACATTTACAATAAATGAAAAAAAAAAAAAAAAAAAAAAAAAAAAACATACGACTGATCTACTTTTGAGAACGAATAATTTTCTTGTAAAAAAAGAAAAAAAAAACACAAGAAAAGACATTGAAAAAAAAAACAAATTTGCCCTTTTGTTAGTCTGCAGCATATACAAAGTTGCTTTAATAAATTTAAATTAAATTATGAGGCAAAACAAATCATATGAATAAATTAAAAAATATATTTTTTTAAAGAAAAAACTTCGATATCTGTTGAAAATTAAATTCCCGCATAATAAAATATATACAAGAATTCACCTTCTATTAATAAAAGAGTTGAAGCAGAAGCTGATTTAAAATTCAATTATAAAAAAATAAACCTTTTAGGAGTGTTTTTTTATTGCTTTGGAATTCCCCCATTCCTTCTTATCATGACATGATTTACGAAATGAAAGGCTAGATAAATATATGCAACATAAGAAATGTTAATGAATATTGAACATTATATCCTTTGAGAATATACCCGTTATACGTGTTACGTTATTAAAATTGAATCGAGTTATAATGCACAAAACAGAAAGGTTGAAACAAAGATTGAAAAATCAAAAGTCAAATAATACGTTGTAAATTAAATTTACATCTACATAAAAAAAGAAAGTTTATAGCCCGAATAAAACTCAATTACATAAAAATTCCCTTTGGGAGTGTTTGTTTACTATGAAATTTTCGTTTAATTTTACTTCAATAACGATGATTGTGCAAAATCTAGCGATGATATTTCTTTCAATTTAATAATCATTGATAACTATAGAACAATATATTAAATTAATAATAAAAGTTTCACCGGCATTACTCTATTTGCTTCTTTTTCCAACGTCTTTGGAGAACTTCAATAAATAACTTTATTCTGCTTATATTTAAAAAAAAAAATCTTGTGATTTTGAAATTAAGGTTTTATTGTCGATTTCATATTCAAATTTATTTCATTTCGGTCAGAGATCTTCTGCTTTTTTTTGGGAGTGGGGGGGGGGGGGGTTCTAAGGGAAAAGATAAATTTTTTTGATTTATACAAAGTATTACTGTACGAAGTCTAGCAGTAGATATTTAGGTTTAACATTCAAAAGGTAATTTAGTTTTAAATATTGTGTCCTTTGAGTATATTGCTTTTAAAGTGTGGTTTTATTAAACTTAAATAGAGAAAATTTCAATGTTTTAATCGCCATAGCAATCTATGTAAAGAAAAAAAAAAAAAAAAAAACTTAATAATGTGTTTAAAATTTAATTGCAAAATGATAAAAAAAAAAATATATCTCTATTTGATAAGTTCTAAAGCATTTAATATCATAAAAAACCACTTATTTAAAAACATTCTATGGAAGTATTTGTTAGCTAAGTTTGTTTTACTTTGATAAAGATGATTGCACGGAAACATATACTAGATATTACCATGAATTTGATAAGATCTGATAAATGTTCGATAATATTATATCTAACATGAATAAAAATGTAACTTTATTAGATTAAGATAATGCAATAAAAAGTGATATAATATCTTTATTTAGATTGACCAACGTTTCATCGCATAAACGGCGACATTTTCAAAATCATTCATGATACAAATATTTTCATGTCAAAATATTTTTAAGTGATTTAAGTGAGTAGTTTTAATATGTTTATAAGTGATTGTTATACATGTTGATGTAACTTTATTTTGCTATTTTTTATAAAACTACTCAAGATTTTAAATAAATTATCTTTCTATCTGCATTCATTAAGGATATTTGTATAATTTGTATTTTAATATTATTATAAATGCTTGATTATTTAAAGCAAGCGTTGTTTTCTTTCGTTTATTCACCAGCGTTTCTTAGTGGACTAATTTTATTGATTCTTTTGCAAAAATATTACTTTTTATCCGCAGATTTTTAGAATATTTTTTTTAGATATCAGTCCCGTATAATATTAGTACTTACATAAATTACATAGGAATAAAATCTATTACATAGAATAACTGGAATAAATTTTAATCATTAATTTTACACTACTTCAGAAAGAATTATAGATTTACCCATATTTTAGTGTCCGGAAGATGATAATTAATAGAATAAAATAAACCATAAATAAAATTGGTGCAATTTTATTAAAAAAGTATTGAAAACTATAAAGGAAAATATTTTTTCTCTATTAAAGATTTGCTGTAGATAATTTGGGAATACATATATTTTTTTTAAAATTGTATATTTTATTGGACTTTATTTCAGCACTAAAAGTTTGAATTAAAATATAGAATATGAATTTCAAAAATCTCACAGTTTTACTTAATAGGAAACTAAAATAATAAAAGAAATGTTACGAGGTAAAAATATAACTTTTAATTAAAACTTTTTAGTACTTTCGCACTGTGTTTCCCAAGCCCATCATGAGAGAATATTTTAATAACTAATTGCTGTTTTTTTATACAAATACGTCACTTTCAAATGAGATCTCAAATTACGTTTTCAAATGAGAGTGTCAATAATTATTAGAATTAAAAGTGGAGGTAGGTTTTTATTTTATTCAGTTTTGGATTAATTTTAAATACAGTGAAACTTCCTTTTAACAAAGTCTCATCGTTACTGTTAAACACTTCGTTATTTAGAAAATTCGTTAAATAGTATTCAACTTAAATTCATCAAATTCGTATAACATACGCATTCATAAAATGAAAAATACACATAAAATTGAAATATTAAAAACAAATTATTTTAATTCAGGTAGTAATTTTTTTATGCAATGCAGACATATGAGAAAAAATTAATCAGAATAACGTCTAAAAAACACACAATAAAGAAAGGTAAACAAAACCTAAGCGTGGCTAAACTTTTTTTTTTTTTTTTTTTTTTTTTTTTTATCAGTATACCAAATCCTTAGCTTTAAAAAAGTTTGTAATGTTACTTTGCACAGGTTTCTTATAGAAAATACACTGTTCATAAAACTTTTCGCACTTTTGTAAGTATCCGAACAATTCATCTGTAACATTTCCGTAAAGTTGGAATCCTCTTCTTATGGTAGTGAAGGCTTTTACTACTTCTTCTTTTGAACGTCTTTCAAATTCTTCATTACAAATCTTCATAGTTCGCTGTAGTTTCTTCATTACATTTTATTATACTTTGCAATATGTCATTATCAGTAGGATATTCAGTTGTCTTAAGTGGTTCAGTTGTGATAAGATAAATATAATTCGTTATATAGAATAAATTTTTCGTAATATGGAGATTAATTTGCATGTTACTAGTGTTCAAAGTCAAAGCTCAGCAGAAAATTTCGTTAAGTAGGAAACTTCGTTAAAGTGAATTTCCACTTTATAATAAAATAATTAGAAGCACGACTTTAGAAATTTCGAATTACCGGAAATTCTGGATTGAAAATTCATTTTTAATATCACTTTCAATTCTACATTCATAAGAAATAAACTTCTATCAGTATTAATGAATAATTCAACTGTCAAATAATTTGAATTATTAATGTTCGTCTAGATTGAGTCTAATATAAATTTATTATTACTTAGAGAAAAAGAAATATGTAAAATTCATTTTTTTATAATGACATACATTCGTGGATATTTTATTTAAAATTTTCAGTTAAAATATTTTTGTTCCACCTATTTTCGATAGTCTTCTTTTCGTTTTTAAATATATTTACAAAGTATCTGACTTAGTTTCCGTTTTAATTCAGATGAAGATAAAGTAGGGGTGACGGTGGGGATATGTTCAGGTAGCAAAATTTAACTGCTCGCCGATGGAGTTTTTTTATAAACTAATTTTATTTTTTTCACGATATTCGAAAAAGCTCGTTTATCTTCGTTTGTCACTGAACTGTGAAAAAACTTTATTCATTTACTGTCATTATTTAATCCATAAAACGTACAATTTATTTAAAGGAAAAAAAAATGATAAAAAGATTAAGAATAATATTAAAAGTTTATTTTTTATTTATTTATTTATTTATTTATTTATTTTTTGAAACAGTATGGAAAGTACCTAATTCTATACCGGATGCGAAAAGAAAGAATTTTATCAGATAATTATTTGTTTTCCTCTATTTAATAAAATTCAATTTAAACACGTGTGTAGATGGGAAATGGTACATTATAAAAAAATAAATAGAGAATTCTCCTTTAGTTTCGTTGCAATGGAATACTTATATCACAAAATTAAGAAAGATATCTATAGCAGGTAAATTTTTCGCAAAATTTATAACTTTTATTTCCAGGTTATTCAAATACATATTATAGTGTAAAAAAGTAACAGAGAAGAGAAAATCCAATAAATTGAAAAGTATAGAGAGTTTCAAAATGAAGTTTTCACAAAATGCTAAAAATGCAAGCTATGTTTATAAAATATATTGCTAAAAACACCTAAATGTACAATAGGTGATTAACAATAACCGCCGCGGCGAGCGGCCTCTTTTCGTCCGCAGCACTTTATTCTTCTACTTATTCCGACTCTTTTGCGGAAGCAAGGTTCATAGGCCCCCAGCCAGGTCCCGAGTAAAAGACACTCTAGCGAAAGCCAGGTTGAAAAAAAAAATAAAATTGAAACCGGACATCATACGTCTTATTTTAGTATGCAAAAATGAGGCTGATGTGAGTTTCCAATAACCTCACTCCTAACTTTAAAAAGTTTGTTTTTAACAGTTCGTGATTTTATATACTTTATTATTTTAATGATACCATTCAATGTTTTCATAAGTTCCGAAAATATTTTATCGGGAGTAGTATCTATTTATAAAGAACGTAATAGGATTTCTACAGTGTTTTACCATTTCTTTAATTTTTGCAATGATTCCAGCATTGTGACTCATCATTGCTTTCGCATCATAAATTCATGCATGCGCATAAGTGTTTTCCCATGCGTGCATCCAAAGCAATTTTGCCCCTTAGTGTGTTGGTTTGAAGTAAACTTCAAAGATCGTGATCCTGATAGCTTTGTGAAACTTCTTTGAGACTAGCGTGGTCAAGTCACTTAATTGTAAATCAAGTTAAAGCTCTCAACCACTGAAGTAATGCCATATAAAAGTCAAATATAGTTCCGGGTGGCTTATTTCAAGATCATAAGTTAAGACTTTAACACCTCCTCTGGCCTAGGGATGTTAGAATATAGAAAAGAAGCATCTATTACGTGTTAAGCCACTTTCCCATAAAGCAAATTATTGAAAATATCAATTTTACAACGTTTATTAAGAATCTGTGGAATTGTGTGCCTTCATAATCTCAAGCTACCCGTTAGAATATCAGGTATTTCAGGAACACAGGCGGCAATTTAACGGGGCGTCGGGGGAAAAACCAACCAAACTTCTACCACTAATTTCAGAATGATTTTTTTCTTAACTAATCACATTCATTAAGTAGGACAAAAAAATTAAACTATTGGTAGAAGTATAAGTTATTACCTATTTTACCCTGTGAAGTCGGCGTCTAAGTCCAGGACTTTCATTATATGTTTTAATAAGTGGTGTGATAGTTTATTTTAACCCACACATTATGTTTTCCTTCAAATTGAAAAAAAAAATAGTCGTTTTATCTTTCAAGTAAGATTGGTTTGGTTTGTTCCGAAATGACGACACAGATAAGCGTAAAATGTGGACTTGTTGGATAAAGAGTTACAGCAAATAGCAGTGAGAGGAGTTAAGAAATTCAAATTGATGAATTTTTGTTTAGAATGCAATTTCTCGGTTTCTTACGATAAATAAATGTTCTATTTATCGCCTTTTGTGATCGGAAAACATAAAATTAGAGTAATAGTATAAATTAATGCAGATAATATATATATATATATATATATATATATATTTATTTATTTACAGAAAATACAAAGCAATTTATTAAAAGAATTCAGGTAGTTAAATATAGACATCAATTAATAAATATTTTTATAGCAAAAGAATTCGTTCATATTTTTGAAAATATCTCCTGCTTGAAATGTGTTAGCTTCGTTCAAATGTCCTTAATTTTCCAGAAGCACGGTGAAGCCCATTGAAAGTTTACGTCGAGACCTTGGTGCTCCGAAGAGCACAGTTTGGAAACCTATGCTCTAGATAATGTCACAAAGCCTAAAATGGAAAGCGTGTGTTGAGTTTTGGGCCATTTAGGGGGTATTATAAAGAGCGCCTAGTACACACACACACACACACACACACACACATATATATATATATATATATATATATATATATATATGTATGTATGTACAAGGTGGCCGTAATTAAACTCCCAGTACTCAGCGCGTTCTGTAGCGCAATCTAATTGAGAGAATGCCGCCAAACTTTGTAAGAAGATTGAACAAAATGGGGGATGAGGGATTCCGCAAAAAAATTAGTTCCAAAAGTCACCGCTTGGGGAATTTGTAGCACTGTGTAACAGAAAAGAGATTTAAAAAAATGCAGAATCAAAACTGAAATAAAATCACCTTTTATTTAGAACATTTAAAGATTTAATTCAAGCTCAATATGGAAATAATACTCTCTTTTCCGTTACACAGCGCCAAATATTTTCCTAGCGATGAGTTTTGGAACTAAATTTTGTTCGTGTAAACATTCGTCCCCCATCTTCTTTAATCTTCTTACAGAATTTGATGTCATTCTCTCAATTAGATCGCTCTACAGAACATTCTGAGTACTGTCAGTTTAATTACGCCCACCTTGTATATATACATATAAACATATTTACTTGCCCCTTGTATATATACATATGTGTACATATAATATTGCATACATATGTAATAATAAAAAAAAATCGCCATTTTATTTTAATTAATTTATTCCAAATCCTTATGATATCTACTTTTTATATGTCTTTTAATAATATCGTATATATCAATTACATTTTATTCCCATGTCTTTAATTCAGCGCATCATTATTCTGATTCTAAAAACTTTAATCTGTTAAAAGAAAGGCTCCGTAAAGAACCCTATTTATTCCTTCATATTTTGAGACATTAAATTCTTATTTCTTTCGAATGTTTATTAATACCATTTTCTATCTTTTATTAAAAATATTATTCGATATCCCATGATCCCTTGCAAGCTGGCCGAGTCTTCCTTTTTCACTTTTAAAATTTACGATATAAGTAAAGCGTCCTGTCACTACGTCAAGTTCCCCCCGCCCTACGGATCCTTTTCAACCAACTGCTAAACTAGCCCCCAACTTAAGTTTCGTTGCCTCTAGCATAGAACGTGTCAGTATGCCTTTCCGCTTTTTTTTCCTGATTTTTATACAGCTTGTACTGTCTTGGAAGAGATCATTTGTACGTTTTTTCGTTTGCCAATAATCACCTGTCACTTGGCAGAGTTGGTTGTAAAATAATGTAGTTTCTAATGCATTTTAACATCTTCGATTCTTGATGTAATGTGATATAGCTCAGATACGAGATCCAATTGGATTACTAGTGGAATCGTGCTGAGATGTGAATTACAATAAATCAATTAATGACTACACCGCCCCTTTTTGTGATTGAATGGAAAATTCTTCCTAAAAATTTCTTACTGTCTTCTACTGTTGCCACTTACAGTGACACGAACATGCGCGGAGAAATCCCAATGAATATAAAATTCACCCAGGTCAATTCCGTCTTAGTAGTTAGATATGCAATACAGCCCTTTGCTAGAAATGTTGTTTATAAGAGAACTGAGAGAACTTATTAGGTCAACGATTTAAAGAATGCGATCTGAACCAACGAACTATTCATTCTGTAAATAAGATAAAAGCTTTGTTAGATGATTACTCTCAAACTTTATATTAAATTTTCTTATTATATGTCCATATTACTAAAACTATCTTTGTAAATTGTAAAAAAGATTAATAGCTTGTCGTTGTATTTTAATAGCAATTCCACTAGTTCGAGTTACAATTTTTAAATTTAAATCTAATTTGGCATTTATAAAATTTTAGAAAGTTTATTCAATAGGGCCTCCTCTAGGTGACAAAATTACAATACATGTCCAGTCCGTGTAACATTTCCCTTCTACGAACTTGCAAGTCACAAGACCTACCAGTTGTTACGCCTTTTTAGGTGGGAGGATATTTAATAATAAAAACTTCTCGCCATTTTATCTTACTTAATTTATTTCAAATCCTTAAAATATCTATTTTGTATCTGTCTTTTAATAATACGAGTTGAAACCCGTCGAAATTCGACGAACTAAAATGTTAGAAACGAACTGTCAGATCGAATTTATAATAGACCAACAAAAATAATTACAATAAAAAATTCATCTAACATTGGTTGTCTCACTCTTAAAACAAATAATATTTTTAACCTAAAATTACCAAATTATTATTTCCACAAACTTCAACTGCTTAAATTATTGAAAAATTAAACTCTATTAGAATACGTAATCAAGATGAGTAATTATGATGAAGTTATCGATTGAGACTTTTATTTTTGTTTTTATGGGATGAAAAATCAGTAAAAAGGATTTCGCTTTGTCACATCATAAAATTTTCCCCCATGAAATCTAAATTGTACGTTATTTTCACATTCGCTTAATTTGCATACGCACCACTCAAATTCACAATTTGAAAGTATTTTAACGCGCAATAGATTGTTCATGAATGTATTTTCAAACTTAAAGTCACGTTTGTCCGATTCAACTTTTCATGTGAACATTCGCACAACTTTAAGTTCTAATATCAATACCCGCGAAAAAAAAATTCAGAAATTTGCCTTTAATTGTCATAGTATTGGCCATTTAGTATTCGTCAAATATTTAATTTTATCAAAATAAATGTTCATTTTGTTTTAAATATGACATAATTTTTACACACTGAATAATTTTGCCTAGCATCTCAAACTCAGTATCAGCGTAATGTAAAAATATTGAAATGTAACTGATTTATGAAGAAGAATGCGTGTTTTTTTTTTTTATGTCTGACATCATTTTCTGTTCAAAAATTATAAAAAAGTTACTTTTATTTGCATTGTGAAAATGGCATCAATAAGGATATAATCAATAAAAATAATAAACCATGACTATTTTCCCTTTACTTTCAATATAAATGGAGTACTTCAGTTGCCACTATTACAAAATTTGTATTAAAAACTACAAAAAAATTAATATCTCAAAAATAAATTGAGATGCAGCTTTCAAACAAATTGCATTTAAAAGAACATTTTTTTCCTTATACGACGGTGTTAAAATTTAAAATGTGCGATGTTTAGAAGTTTAAAAATTTGCCTTAGATATAATTGCAAAACCGAAATTTATTTCAAATTTCAAATTGTTGCCATTCGCAAAATGACGTATGCGTTACGCACAGATATGTTTGTCCTTTATAATATAGATAGTAAACATAAACTATGTTTTAATCCCATGCCTTTAATTCAGTGCATAATTTTATATGTAATAAACAAATTGTGCGTTTCTTCGTGAAAAGACTTCTCAATTTATTAATTAATTACGAAAATTTTCTTCTTAATAAATCTAATACAATTTCTGGTTAAACTAGATAAAAAAAATGTACACATAATAAAATAATGCAGTCGTTAATTTAAAACAAAAAAAAATATTTTTTTTTTCAAAAGAAATTTCACGAAAATAATAACAAACTGTTAATCGACTAAAACTTAAAAAGATCTGCAGTTACAGAAATTACTTCACATTTCTTCCCTGATGCGAAAAACAAACGGTGGTTTTTAGTTCAGCATTTCATACAAAATAAAATTATTTTTTTAGATTCCTTTAAATAAATCAGTTTTTGACCGATTAAGGTAAATTTATTTCGAGATGCGACGAAGTTATTTATTTTTTTTTAATTTTTTTATTAGGATGAGCGAAGCGAATTCTCTACTAGGCTACACAAATCACACTTTGTCCTATACTTTACAAAAAAAACTACTTCTACTACTAGGCTACACAAATTACATTTTACCGTACACTTTACAAAAAAAAAACTATTCAGTGTTTTGACTTGAAATTAAACATAAAAATAAATTATCACCTGTAGATTAGCACAATATTATTTTTTTACAGAATAAACTTAAAAAAATTATTATTTTAATTGATTTATTTTACATGCTTTTCGTTTACGGACGCATTTCTTGAAATAAAAAAATGAAACACGTATATTTTCAGAAGAAAAAAATAAATCTTGGAGTTAGTCATTATAGACAGAAACATGCTTAATTAAATAGTTTCACGATTTTTTTAATGAAATTTTTAAAATACCCTTTTTATGAAAATTATAGCACATTTTTAATGAATTAAAATTTGTGAAAACCCAGTTATTTACATTCAATAATAAAAGTATTTTACAGTGTTAAGAATTAAAATACACAATTTCTTCTTATTATGTGAAAACATTTATGCAGACGATACTTACGCATTTTAAAAGAATAATATTACGTTTTTTTTTTTTTTTTTTTTTTTTTTTTGTAAACTAGGAACAAAAGAAATCTAAACAAATAAGATTAATTGTTAAATTTGTTGTATCATAAACTAGCTGTTTAACCCGTTCTAAGCACGGGAGTTCATGAATTTAATTCTAAAACCTTAATTAAAAGTGTCTATTCGATTTAGTCAAATATTTAAATACTATTGTGCCTTTTTTTAAATGAAATTGAATTTATCATGTTACAAAGGCAGCAGGCCATAAAAACGATATCTTTGGAATAAGGGAAAAAAGATTCTGTTGATGTTTGTGATAAAATGTGTTTCTTTATTTTTAAAAATTTGTAATAATTAAGCGCAATTAAGTAATCTCCAATTATTTGCATGTGAGGTAAAAGAATTATCGTATTAACCGCTACAGCTTTTAGGTAGCTTTCATTACAAAAAGCTACCTATTGCAGCCGTTCGGAGGAAAGCGATTTCAAAAAATTTTGGTATATTTTCATCGATCATGACCCCCAGACCCCGAAACCACCCTCCGTTCAAAAGTTGATATATATATATATATATATATATATATATATATATATATATATATCCATATATATATATATATATCTGACATTTGTCATACTGTAACTCTCGAATTTATGAACCGATTTGGATGTAATTCGGTATGTACATAGTACATACCAATGTCTCGACCGAGTTCGTTGGCCAGCTTCATCCGCCATTTTGTTTCAAAATGGCGGCCATTTAAAATTTTCTTAAAAATTTTAAATTTGAAATGTGGTACCAAAGAATTGAAAATGAAAAAATATTTTTTTCTTATGTATTTGACCTTTATACAAAGATTCCGGAGCAGTTTTTGTTTCGTTTATATCTTAAAAAATGGCTGAGTTATAGCATTTTGAATTTCTAGCGTGGCTGACATTTTGAAACGTCCTGAATTTTGTCACGTGATAAAAGGCGTATTTATGAACCGATTTGGATGTAACTTCGTTTGTACATAGTACATACCAATGTCTCGACCGAGTTCGTTGGCCAGCTTCATCCGCCATCTTGTTTAAAAATGGCAGCCATTTAAATTTTTAAGAAAAATTTAAATTTGAAATGTGGTACCAAAAAATTGAAAATTGAAAAAATATTTTTTTTTATGTATTTGACCTTGATACAAAGATTCGGGAGAAGCTTTTGTTTCGTCTATATCTCAAAAAATCGCTGAGTTATAGAATTTTGAATTTCTAGCGTGGCTGACATTTTGAAACGTCCTGATATTTGTCACGTGATAACAAGCGTATTTATGAACCGATTTGGATGTTACTTGGTCTGTACATAGCACATTCCAATGTCTCGACCGAGTCCGTTGGCCAGCTTCATTCGCCATCTTGTTTCAAAAGGTCTTGTTCATCTTGTTTCCATTTAAAAAAAATTAAATTTAAAATTTAAAATGAGGTATTAAAAAATTGGAAAATGAAAAAGATTTTTTTATGTGTTTGGCCTTGATACAAAGATTCCGGAGCAGATTTTGTTTCTGAAAATTTGTTCTTTTGTTTATATCTTAAAAAATGGTTGAATTATAGCACTTTGAATTTCTAGTATGGCTAACATTTTGAAACGATCTTGTATTTGTCACGCGATAACACACGTATTCGCCTATTTCCATGTGAGAAAGCATGTGGATAGTATACATCAACATCTCAGCCAAATATAAGTTACTTTAAATAATAGCAGCTTGGATAAAGCTGAAAAATTTCGTGAAATTCTCATTCATAATGATTTAGTATTGATAAAAATTAGTATTGAATCTCCTATATTCGGTTTCCACTAAATTGAGCTTCGTGTGTTTGAATAATATAAGTTGGCTTTTTTAAAATAAGGTATTTGAAAGCTACCTCTTCCTCCCGGCACTGGCCGGAAGGACTTTTTAATATTGCAGCGTGGCGTACGTAATATGCAATGCGTCTTGCAATAGAAAGGTAATTGTTGTGGTAAGAATTTTATTGTGAATTTTTAATTATTGACAGCTGCTATAACAAAAAATGCTTAAATCTGATAGGAAATTTCTAATAATTTGGTGGCTTTTTATTAATCAAAATTAAAATATAAATTATTTCGATTCCGGTTTGCTTTAGTTGCCTTGGCCGCGTTTTAATACTCACGTACATAACATTTCACAATTCTGGTTTCCAAACTGTGGATTTGTATAGCATTACAGACAGAGAGATAGGCAGATTTTCATTTTTATATATTAGATAAAAAATTCCGAGGCAATTCTTAGTTATTCCACTGAATTTACATTTCTAAAATTAAAATGCGCCAAAACATAAAATAACGTTTTTGCTTAATAATTATGCAAAAATAATGTAAAATAATATTGTTACTTTCAAATATTTATCTTATTACTAGGGGGCTCTTCCCACAACAAGCTACGCTCGCCAACCCCCGTTCAGACACTACAGAATCTAAAAGAAAGCTAATCTGATCGGGTTTAAAAAGATTAGATATTATTGATTTATAATGGATTGATTGATTTATTGATTTATAACCTGTAGCGATCTCCCAGTAAACGGGTTTCCATTCATTTCCCTTTGATTGCGAAAATTTAAGGACGAATCAGTTGCTGTTAAGACATCCAACGGTTGTTTTCGTGTTTGATTAAACAAGATCAGTTAAACATTTGAAAATAAGCTAAAATAAAATGAATTAAGTAAACAGAGTCTTTGGCTCTTGATGTTTTTAACAGCTTTATGATACGATTGACATAATATAATTTACTACAATTACTACAACTACTACAATTACAACATCTTCAAGGGCGGTGGTTGATTTTTGGACCACTTAATTTTAATTCTTAAATGCCACATAACGCACCAGAATATAGGAATGAAAATTTTCCTTTTACCAAGTAAGTGAATAAAAGCATTTTCATATTTCGAAATAAAATTGTTTGTAAATTCCTGTGCCATTCACTGATTTCATCATTTTAAGAACAGAAGTACCTTGCCCCTGAAAGGGTTAAACGCATATTAATGTATTTATTATTAGTTTCCTTTCTCTTTTAATATTCACGTGTAAATACAATTTTCAGGACATAATTTTCAATATTTTCCTGATTTTAACACGAGCTCATTTAATAGTAATTTTAAAGTTTTTCTTCTGTTTTTTAATAGTCACGTGTAAATAAATTTTTAATCGTAAGGAAATATTATTCTTTACGCTGTTTTTAGAATTGAAAACAATCTCTATAATAATAGCCTAAGTCATGTAAATATGATCAACATTTCCGGGCGGAGCCCTTCGCTTTTTATATTCCAGGCGGCCATTTTGGTACTGTAATGTTAGCCAGCCAAAGGTGATAAGTCGCCTAATTTTATTCTATGACCATCATTTTACCTATGTTATAATAGTCCAAGTCATGTAACTGCCATAAACAATTACAGGCTGATCCCTTCGCTTTTCTTATGAAAGGTTTCCATTTTGATTAAATAATCAAAATTATTTTTTCGAATAAAACTACATAAAAATTGCCATTATCGCAAAGAATTCTTGGTACCTTTATATTAGACGGGTGCAAATCTCGTCAAAAGCATTTTTTTTTTTTTTTAACTCGCCAGTTAGCATTTTTTTTTTTTTTTCGAGTTGTAAATTAAAACATTCATACTTGGTAATTCCGTCGACCAAAAATCTGTCCCCAAACTATAAGATTACATACCGATAATGGTTGATCGTAAATGTCACATTCACTTGACTTTAAGGAAGTTACACGTGTTTACGCCATCAAGTGTTTTTTATTTCGACGTTTTATTTGTATTTTTATTAGTGTTATACTAATTTATTTGCTTTTTCGTTATTTAAAATAAATATTATGTCAATTTGTATAATTTGGCGAGTGGTTTGGCGATTTATATAATTTGACGAAATTGGTCGACGGGCTAACTAAGTAGTACCATTAAAACATTGCTTTGAAGTTTGAATTTAATTTCATGATTTATTGCATTATTTAATACTAGCCGTCCTTGGCGACCGATTTGATCTCCCTTAAATGTATGCTAAGCTTTGTATCATGTTGTTTTTATTCATATTTTAATTTACTGTCTCAGTCCTTTACCAAATCGGGAAATTCTGTTAGAGAAATAGAGAACTTTGTATTTTTATGTTAGAAGAGCGGAGATGATAAATAGCCAAACAATGTTCTCGTCACATTTTTTCGTATTTCATTAAAAATATAATCCTTTTACTCATTTTATTTGGAAAACTTAACTTTAATTTTAAACTGAAACATTTAAAATTCATGATTTTCCATTATTTCATAAAAAATAAAAAAATAAAAAGAGAAAAATAACAGAAAAAGAAAAATAATACCATAAACCATGACATTTAATTTTAACATCAAAGCTTTGTTTTAATTTACCACGCGAGAAAAAAAAATGGCTAACTGGAGTCTTAAAAAATGCTATTGACGAAATTTGCTCCCGGCTAACATAAAAGTACCAAGAATTCTTTGCGATCATAGCAAATTTTATGTAGTTTTACTCGAAAAAATAATTTTGATTAAAAATAGCCACCTTGCATATGAAAGGCGAATGGGTCAGCCCGTAATTGTTTATGGCAGTCACATGACTTGGACTATTATAATATAGATGAAATGATGGCGATAAGGGCAATATTTTGCGATTTATCAAATGCGCCCGGCTAACATTAAAGTACCAAAATGACCGATTGGCATATAAAAAGCGAAGCGGTCAACGCGGAATTGCTGATGACAGTCACATGATTTAGGCTACTATTGTAGTGATGATCTGCCACAGATGTCATATACGCACCGGGTTTTTACCACAATTTGGCGAAAACCTCGTTTTTGAAATCCAGTTTCATATGTATTTTTAAATTATTTTCTATTATTTCAAAATAAAATAACAATAAATAAAAAAAAAGTTTAATTAATGACTATGGAACAAAATAATTTATAACTTTTTTTTTTAAATAAAAAGAAAATAAATGTAAATAAACATTTATTAATAAATAAGCAACAATAACCGGGCTCCAATGCCAAGCAAAATAACGCCAATTAGATACCTTGGTGCGTATATGACATCTGTGCCTAATATTTTTCTTTTCATTTCGTAAAAATAAAAAAAAAAATAAAAATAAAAATAAGTGAAAGCCATCAATTTTAAATGTTTCAGTTTTAAATGAAAATTTTGTATTTTAAATAGAAAAATAATGAAAAAAAAAAAAAAAAGACGGGAGAAATGTTATGCGATTTATTATCTCTCTCGCGCTAACATAAAAATTCCGAGTTCTTGATTTCTCTATCAGAATCTTCTGATTTAACGAAAGATTGTTCAAGTAAATTGAATTATGAATAAAAGTAACATGATACATTTCTTAGTATACATTTATGGGGCTGGTCGCCAAATTAGTTTAAAATAATAACCTTTTCTAAAATATGAAAAAAATATCTGTTTTGATAAAAATATGAGTTGCCATCATTAGAGAAACGTGTTTAAAATTCGCAAAAAAATAATATCTCGAAAACTAATTCGAATTAAAAAATTCTAATAACCAGTTTTGAGATCTGCAGATCAATACTGATTACATTGTTAATTTCATTGTATAATATTTCATATTTTGGGAGAAACCGCCGTGAAACATAATCAGTTGTTTATTCAGTCGTTGCATAAATTCGTTTCATTAGGATTTTATATATATAGGGTAGAAATAATGATTCGAGAATCCAAACAAAGCAGGGCTTCTGCTAGTATAAAAAGTACTTCTATAGTGCAATGTTTGAGTATAATTCCTCAAAGAAATATTTTTCTTAATAGTAGATGCACTGTATTATGCTTTTCCTCTTCATTCTTTTATATAGCTACAGTTAAAACAATACGAAGCCGAACTGCAGCAGAAAAATTAAATAGTAGGTATAAAAATAAATTAAGCTATCAGATATTTCTAAAGATAATCTCTCACATTTACCGATAAGTATAAGCTATCGGTATTTATTGTCGCATTAACAAAAGTTATCAAGTTTAAGTTAAGTTAGAACTTAAAGTCTTATCGCATTACGTACATACATACATACGTACACACGTACATACGTACATACAGAACCGGTGGGAACATTAGTTCTTAGACTTTGATAGCCTGTGAGCTTAGAAAAATATCTATTTTCGAGATTTAAAAAAGAATTTATGCAAAATTGTAAAAGTTTGTTTTATTGCTACTGATTTTGAAAAATATTTTGGGGTGAGTTTTGCAGTGTATTAATCAGTTTTCTCAGCCCGCAGTACAGGTTTTGTGCATGCTATCAATACTGAATTAAACATTGGTATGTTCAAGGAATATGCTTTATAGACAAACATGATAAATTAACAGCATTAGAATTACCATTAATTTTATTATTATTTTGTTACTCTTGCATGCATAAATATCGGTCTGCAAAGGAAAATGTTTAATTGGTAGCATCCTAAAATACGATAATCCAGTTTAAGAAAGCTCGATTAGAAAGGAAATAAATACAAAAATAACTCGGAAACATTTAAGAAAATCCGTGGCAGAAAAAAAAATGTATGAATAAATGGTTTTTTTTTTTTTTAGCTCACAGGCTATCAAAGCCTGAGAGCTAATGTGCCCGCCCGTTCTGTATGTATGTATGTATGTATGTACGTATGTACGTAACGCGATAACTCTTGATAGAAACATCCGATTTGCTTCAAAATTTTTTCCTAGGTTCACTGTGATAAGGCGCTTCCCTGATTAGTTTTTGGAGTTCATTGGTTAAGGATAAAGGGGGAAAAACGGGGTTAGTCCACACCCCACCCCCTTAATTCAGATAAATGGGTTTTTCATGCAGAATGATTCGATCTGCTCCGAATTTGGTATACCGGTTTATTATGTTAAGGAACTTCCCTGATTAGTTTTGGGAGTTCATTGGTTAAGGATAAAGGGGGAAAAACAGGGTTAGTCCACACCCCTTAATTCAGATAAATGGGTTTTTCATGCAGAATCATTCGATTTGCTCCGAATTTGGTATACCGGTTTATTATGTTAAGGAACTTCCCTGATTAGTTTTGGGGGTTCATTGGTTAAGGATAAAGGGGGGAAAACGGGGTTAGTCCACCCCCCTTAATTCAGATAAATGTGTTTTTCATGCAGAATGATTCGATTTGCACCGAATTTGGTATACCGGTTTATTATGTTAAGGAACTTCCCTGATTAGTTTTGGGGGTTCATTGGTTAAGGATAAAGGGGGAAAAGGGGGGTTAGTCCACCCCCCTTAATTCAGATAAATGGGTTTTTCATGCAGAATCATTCGATTTGCTCCGAATTTGGTATACCGGTTTATTATGTTAAGGAACTTCCCTGATTAGTTTTGGGGGTTCATTGGTTAAGGATAAAGGGGGGAAAACGGGGTTAGTCCACCCCCCCTTAATTCAGATAAATGTGTTTTTTATGCAGAATGATTCGATTTGCTCCGAATTTGGTATACCGGTTTATTATGTTAAGGAACTTCCCTGATTAGATTTGGGGGTTCATTGGTTAAGGATAAAGGGGGGTTAGTCCACCCCCCTTAATTCACATAAATGGGTTTTTCATGCAGAATCATTCGATTTGCTCCGAATTTGGTATATCGGTTTATTATGTTAAGGAACTTCCCTGATTAGTTTTGGGGGTTCATTGGTTATGGATAAAGGGGGGAAAACAGGGTCAGTCCATCCCCCCTTAATTCAGATAAATGTGTTTTTCATGCAGAATGATTCGATTTGCTCCGAATTTGGTATACCGGTTTATTATGTTAAGGAACTTCCCTGATTAGTTTTGGGGTTCATTGGTTAAGGGTAAAGGGGGAAAAGGGAGGTTAGCCCGCCCCTCTTAATTTAGATAAATGGGTTTTTCTTGCAGAATGATTCGATTTGCTCCGAAGTTGGTAGACCGGTTTATTATGTTAAGGAGCTTCCCTGATTCGTTTTGGCGATTAATTGGTTAAGGATAAAGGGGGGTTAGTCCACCCCCTTAATTTAGATTTTTTTTTTTTTTTTTCAAGGTTATTCGATTTGCTCCAAGTTTGGTATACCGGTTTATTATGATAAGGAGCTTCCCTGATTAGATTTGGAGGTTCACTGGTTAAGTATAAAAGGGGAAACGGGGGCTAATTCCCCTTCACTTATTTTTTTGAGGGGGATTATTCTTTAAAATAAGAGTATAATATACAATTAGTGTGAATAGTCTGTGAGCTCAATGCCATCAGTTTAGCTGGGCACTTTTCTTTTTTATTTTTTTTAATCCCGAAACTATATCGATTTCTGAAGTAAGATATGGAATGTTTCGCGGAATCTTCGGTAACTCGAAAAGTATTTAATGCGAGGAAGTCCTTATAAAAAACCGAGATAATTCAATATTCAACATACAAGCGAAATAAAAATTTTAACTAAAAATATTTAAAGACTTATCTGAATATCTAAAAAGTATGTTTATTTAATATCTAAAAGTATGTGTGTGTAAAAGTCATGTCTTGTTTTATGCTTGATTAAATAACGATTAATCGTTCTTTGAAAGTTACGCATAATTTCTCCGTTCTTAAACAAAGTAATAGACAAAAATAGGTCGAAAAGCTTTCATTATAACAACTATTCCTGTTCTTCCTCAACAAAAGTTTTAAACTTTAGTTCATTATTTTGATTATAATTGTTCGGAAACTGCGTTTTATTCTGTAAACAACAGGGATTGTAACCTGACGCAAGATCATTCCAGGAACGAAATTAATGAGGTAGGAAATATCTGCATTAATGAGCGGATATTATATAGTTAAGATGAGGCTTTTGTATTTTATTTAAATTGAGCCTTTGTACATTATCTCCCAAATACTCTAATGCAAACGTTACATAAAGAAGATTGATATATTTTATTTGAATGTGTTTCACAATTGATTTAGGTTATTTCAATTTTACGTGAGTTTTAAACCGAAAATGACAAATTGTACACACCAGGAAAAATACAAAAGTTTTTAGATAATGGAAATTTAACCCACACATTAAATTACAAAAGGTTGTGTCCCATAATTTAAAACATACATTTTCTGCTATATTCATAACTATATCAACATTTCCTGTTTTTATTAATATTAATCATTTTATTGCATGTTTGTATTGTTTAATATTATTTTAAATTACATTATTTTGTTACTGTGTCTCGTATTTCACTGTCTAAATAGTCTATCATTATTATTATTATGGGCTCTCAACTTCGCTAATAAGCTCATTTAGGGCTAAACGCTGGATGTGTCTTTGCATTTGCGATTCCTTCATTTTGCTATTAGGGGTGTGCAGTTAGGGACACTAGGTATTCGACAACATCTATCTTCCATATTCCAAGTAATTGAATTTACAAAAGGATTTTTTTTTTCAATTTACTGACAAATTTAGCTGTGAAACACAACATAACTTGTATTTATTTATTTATTATTTATATGCTATCTTAATTTTCGTCTAATTAAATGGAAACAGTACTTGAGAATTCCTGATAATATGCCTGTTAAATCTTTACAGACCATTTCTCACTAATCTGAGAAAAATAGTTATGTATGTTTGATTTATTGAAGCTATCAGATAGATGTTTCTGGCTAACTACAGTTTGTCAAATTCCGGAATCTGAAATAATTTTTGAGAAATCAACGAATAACCCGGAACATCGATCAAACTTCCAGTCTTTTAATGCTCAAAAAGTAGAGAACTAATTAAAAAAAAAAAAAAAAAAAAAAAAACTTACGGCGATTCCAAAGTCTAATTAAAATCTCAAAAGGATAAAATTTCATTTTCAGTAAATGATCTATACATTCTATTTTAGAAACTTGATTGGTAAGTACTTTTCCCCAAAAACTCAAACGATAATATTTAACAGAAAAATAACATAACGGTTTGATACGCAGTTATTATAAAATAAACCTGTAATAACAATTTCCATCTCTTTAGCATTTTTGTAGTGAAATTAGTTTAAATTACTCAAAATGTTTACATATGTTATTTTCCCCTGAAATAACTGATTAAGAGAGTTGGGTACATTCATGTGGTGTATAAGTATAATACTATTACTATGAGCTGCATAATGTATTTTTTAGAATCCCTAAACAGAAAATCAAGGAATAAGCTGTTGGCGAAAATTGTTTGAAATACCCGAAGACGATCAATTACAAAGTTGTAAAGAAGCAGTGATTTAGTACGAAGAGATATCTCGCCCACATGAATGCTAAGCATTAAAACACACGCATTATGATAACTTTTAAAGTTCGTTAGCAATTTTATTTGTAATGTTTATAACAGAAGTCAGATCTGTTGCAAAATTAACTTTATATTTTCTTTTATTGTAAGCTTTAAGAGGGCTGGTCACACAGCTTCCGATTTCTTCTCACTATGGCCTTGTATAGCATTAAATCTATAGGAAGTGTTAAAATCTTATCCACATGCTATTCACAGTTCGCTCGCTTTTAACACATAAAATCTTAAATTTAGCATAGATTTTAGAAATATTTTGAAAACTAAGAAAAAAAGATACATTCTTTAAGAAGAGTACACAAGAAAAAGTTGTTAAAAATATGAATTTCCGAGAAGATATTTCAAATATACGAATGCATGAAAAGTCCATAGACTTTAACATTACGGAGGAGAATACCGAAGCTGAGTGACCAGTCCCCTTAATTAAAAAGCCATAATGATAGAGTATACTGAATATATGTCTTTGAAATGTATAATAATTACTATTATCCATACTTTTTTCTCGCTTTTCGCAAAATTCCTAGTTATTTAAATGCTAAAGCCAAATGAAAGTATTTCTATTCAAAATCTTGTTCTTTTTATGTGACAGTTAAATTTCTTTTATAAAATTAACTATAAATGCCTTACAAAAGAAGAAAAAATTAAAGAAATTAAATCGAAGTTGTTTGAAATATTCCTTTTCTATTAATGTCAGTCAGTGTATATTTCAGAAAACTTAAATTCTCTATTCATTTTATTTTATATATATATATTTGTTTTTTGTTTTTTTTTGTAGTTATTGTAAAAAGTATAATTTCAAAATATAAGTAAACATGATATTTTTATTACAACTATTATGTCAGCATTGAAATATATATATTACTATTTACGAAACATGTAATGATTTCACATTTCAAGGTTTTAAATTATGTCATGTACACGCAAGAAAATTACCTTAACGAATGAAAAAATGCATTTTTTTTTCTTTTATAGAACATTTTCTGATTTTTTTTTTCCATTTATTGCAACATTCATCATGCTTTTCTAGTATTTTTGCTTTTATCAGTTTTGGAATATTAAACCTTCAAATACGAAAGTTGGGGAATACTTTGCACAGCAGAAAGAATAACAATGAATAAAATTAATTCTAATTTGCAGAGTTAGTAAATCAACTAACAGGAATGTAACATCTATCGTCTGACTCAGTTTTAAACCTAAATGCACCTATCTGCAATTTTCAAGAGAATAAGAGTACATTTTATAGATAAAATAAAATTGGTTTCATTTCTGAAAAGATTGAATTAATAAGATGAGGAAAATTTAACAGTTACTTATTGGAAACAAATTTTTCCTGCTTATTTCAGAATTCTTCCGGAGTCTCATCCAATTCAAACATGTTTTTAACCAGAAAATGTTTTTAAGGAAATTTATCTTTTAATGAAAATTAATAAACAACATTTTATCCGTCAAAAACTTTTCAAATTCCCGCAGACCACATTTCATCCCATTAACTGTAAAAATAAAACAAGTGCAATGTAGGACTAGCACCCCGAGTGCTCATTACAGTTATATCATAGGGTAACTCTATGATAGATGGCCATAGTTTTTAAAGATTGAAATAAAAATTCTTAGAATGCAAATACAAGAAATGTTTACGCATATTTGAAATCCTTATACATATACTCATCATATTTTAGTCGAAAAATAATTAAATAACGAGAACAAAGAGTGGGAAACAAAATTGAAATTAAAATGACAGATGGTCATCTCTCCTTCAAGGCGAGGAGAGATGGCAATCCAATACAAGAAAGAAAAAATGAAGTTAGAATAGCAAAAAAATAACGCATTTCATGTAGTTAATCATGAAAAATACATAAAAATATGTAAATATCCAATTATATCACGAAAAATGAGTTAATAAAATTTGAATAAACAAAATTTGAAGTATAGTTTCTATCCTTCACTTTTCGTAAAAGTTTACCAGATTTTCAGCAAAGTTCTTGATAGTTTGTACACGTTTCATGGAACCACTTCTGTCACCTTATGCATTGTATCCAGTAATACTTCTCGGTTGTGGCATTATATTCTTCTCCACAACCAACACAGTGATCCTCATCCAATTCTATCCCCTCGGAATCCGTAGAATCTAATAATTTCAATTGTATTTAATTTTCTTCACTGCTGGAAGTGTCATGTTTTTGTTTTTTCTCGCGTTTATTTTAGATTTTTCACGTTTTTAAGTTTATTTATCAACTATATCTGTTTATGGGATGACCGTTCCCGATGTTTTTCAATATTTTCTGAAACAAAAGTGCATTCTTAGCCCATATTATATTATTGTTATTGATATATTTATATTTATATTAGTTAAAATTTACATAATTATATCAATTAATATAATTATAAACATACAAATTATGTAATTATTTAAAAAATAATTATATAAAGTTAAAATCCTCACTCAGTATGATTTTAAAATATTGATTATAGGTGGTCATCTATCCTAAAACTGACGGACAGATTACCACCCAATTTAAAATGTCTTAAAGTGTCACTCCGCCATTGCACGTCTTTGCTTTAGATTTAAAAGTAAAGATGGATTATATACGTTCCTTAAAAGTCCTTATAGTAAAAAAAAAAAAAAAAAAAAAAAAAAAAAGTAACATACGTAATGCAAAACATTCAGATACCTAACTCAATAAAAATATCCAACTATTAAATTAAATAAACATTAAAACTACACTTTATTTTTATAATTGAAAAGCACAGCTGTACGTCGCAATGAATGAACACGTTGAATTATTTCTTACGAAAAACTTTATGCTGAAATCTATGATATAGTGTTTGAAATATTTAGACTGGACATCTCTCCTCTATGGCCATCTATCCTAGAGTTATCCTATAAATACATATCTTAATAGTGAGTATTTCTTGTGTTCAAATGTAAAAAATAATTCCACTTCAATACATTAATATGGCATTAGTTCCGATTAAGGGAATTCGTAAGTTTGTCACGATAATAAATCGACATAGATCTCTAAATTTCTGATTTTTTTGTGCTTAAATTCAACGTTCTATGTCAACCGCAATTAATTTATGTTTTAGTTTGATAATCTGTTTTTTTTTTCCTTTTGAAATACGAAATCCTAAAAATAAAAATTAACACTTCTCTTGGATAATATAATGTAACCACTAACGAAAATGTACAATAATTCTTCTGTTTACCCACTATTCATAAATGCATCTTTTATCTACAGAAACCTCAAAAATCAGTATATTTTAAATATTTCAAAGATCATTTATAAAATTAACATTTCTTTTGCCACTATATATTTTCAGAAACTTTCCGAATTATTTTTTTAGTGTATTATGCTGCTTTTTAAACTTCGCGTATGGGTTTTTCATATGTCATGAATTTTCGAGCAAACATTTAAAAATTCATCAAACATGTTTTTCAGTCAAGGGAAATAAATTAACAGCATTAACATTAAAATTACTATTATTTTGTTATTTTTGAATGCATAAATTAGATAAAATACTTCTAATACACTATAAATACTTCTCCGAAACACTTCCGAAATCAGTGGACTAAAAGAAACATTGATTTATAAATGGTTACTTAAACCTGAAAAATATATTGATTTTTGAGGTTTTTAAACCCTGACCGCCAAGCAAAAGGGCGAAATTGTAATGTCGTTTTCTCCTTTAATTTTTCAAAAAATCCTAAAAACATATTATTTTTTGGACATGATATAAAAAATTTAATTACGTATAGAAGTATAATCCTTGACAGTAATAACCATATAAAAATAGCAAATAAAGCGGTTGTGCAACAATATTGAAAAGCTGAAAAACCAACAATTAAAAATGAACAAAAAATACATGAAAAGCAGCAAACAGCTGTTTCGAATCTACTAGCGAGATTCCTCTTCAGTGCAAGATACGGAAAAAAGGAACAGCATGCTAAAAAAAGCAAGGCTGAACAAAACTGGCTCAGCTTTCGTAATAACCATAACTTAATCTTACTAAACTGGATTAAATCTGAAGGATAATAATAATTTAAATAATGCTTCTATTGCAGTGAAACCTGCAGCTTAGTGAACGGATATATCAGTTCACGGCATTATAAAGGTTAAAAATAAAGAACACATTTAAGAGTAACATATACGCTAAACAAAAATACTATACACTTTGCTGTCCGATCCATGAAGGAGCAGAGCATATAGTGCCCATCATTTTTTTTCTTGACCCTAGTCTCCGAGTTGCTGTACAGCATACATACCGATCAGATGGTCAGCCTAACACGGGACCTTCGGTGTTTCGCTTCCATGCAAGCTCATTTTATCGATCACCGAAGTATTGAATGAATCCTGCCCATCAGGTAGTCGAACTCTCGACTTGAAATGTGGCAGTCAGACATACTGACCACTACGCCGCTGCACTTCGCATAGAAATCTTGGAAGAGGTTATTGCATATTTTCGTTCTTGATTATGTTACATTTTTGTAGCGTAACACACATTTGTCTTTTTTCCCCGACTGTCAAGAATGGTTATGTGTCTCATGCGTATCTGCGTAAGTGGATTTCTTTATACCCTCGAAACATCCCAACGGCTGGATCGATTTTAATGAATGGGGGGTCTCTATCGATTCGACTTAACCATCCGATGGTTATAGGCTCGGTTTTGTTTTTATAAATTCGAAATGGCGGCCGTAAAACACAAAATGGCGGAAGAGACGAAAGCAAATTACGCACCATATTGATTGGCATATCATTGGATAGGTCATTAAAAAGGAAGTCGATGTTTCATTCAATATTTTACAGTCAGATGCTCTGTTTAAATATTACACAACCTGGAAGTTGTGTAGGTAGGATCTCTAGCTTTACTAGAACTCTAATCTTAATAGACATCTATACGCCTCATCAAAACAGTGTTTATCGATAGGAACGAACAAGTAAACATAACTTAAAAGCCATCAATACAAGTAAATAAAAAATAGGTAAGTAATATAAAAAATAATTTTCACATTGATAAGAAATAATTAATTAGCTTTTTTACGCAGTCGGGTTTTTTTGATTTTTTAAATTTAATTTTTACTTGTTTACAATGTATAAATTCCTCAGTGCGAATTTATTTTCTTATCGTTCGCCCTAATGAAGATTATACACTTTCGAAAGCTAGTCTAGGATATTGACTTTATTGAGATAAGTCATTGTCTATAAATTCTCATTAGTATTGCTTAATAGCATTTAAATTGTTTTAACGTAGCTTTATTTATATGCAGTTATTAATAGTAATAAATAGTAGCAAGTGAAGTGGAATGAATAGCTATAAATAGTAATAAATGAAACTTATGCTTTAAAGATGTTTAAAATACATATATGCGCTAGCATTAGGTTTTGCTTTAAAATAAAATTTAAAAATCTTAAATGTTTATAAAATATAATCAAATAAATATTTACCGTAAATTTATCTGTAATTTTTTTTTTTTGTATAGCAATTCGGGGAGGGGAATGGTTGTCAGATGTGTTATTTTTTATTATTCTTGAAATTATAAAATATGTGGTATTATTTTTTATTTCAATCGCAGTTTAAAAGCATAAATTGTAAATAACAGAAATATTTTTAAAACAATCATTATAGTTTTGAGTTTAAAAACATTATCATTCGTAAAGGTTTATGTTTAGATATTGGTTAGTCTTTTGTATTTCGCTCTTCTACTTTCAAAGTAAGAACATCTGAGAACGAACTCTCGTTTTTGTGTAAGAAAAGGTTCTTTTTTTATATAACCGCATTAATCTGTATTCCCGTTGTTTTCTTTTCATTCCTTGTTTTCTTTTTTTTTTTTGTGAAAATTCTCACGCTAGAGTAATTTTTTGAGAATAACTTTGGCCGTCGTAATATTTGATTTTTTGAGAAACGTTTTCTCAAAAAACTATTGTGTATAATATTGTTAAGTTAGTGTTTAATGGTTGTAAAAAATATTATTGAAACAATTAGGTCGTCTATGTAAATATTATCTTACTTTTGTCATGTGTATTGCAATATTTTAAATCATAACTTCGAAGGTATAGTTCGCGAACGCTATTTATTACGTAATGTATTATAAATTTTTTCTAAATTGTGTATGTTAACTGAAATTCTGAGGCAAGACTCTTACATTTAGGAATAACTTTTTAACCATTAAGAAACATAAACCCACACTGTAAAAAAAAAAAAAAAATCTGTTAAGTTACTAAACTTATTATATGAAACTGGAATTCCTAGAACATTTTATGTAAAGGCAACAACAAAAATCCATGTAACAGATACAGTTTTGAACCGTAAATCAAAAAAATCTGTAAGGTAACTAAGTATTTTTTAGGAAACTGGGATGCTTAGAAATTTTTATATAACTGCAATCCGGGTTACAGATAAATTTTTTATAAGATTACTGTAATTGTAGTAGGTTCTTTTGTAAAGCTACAGATTATTGTAGCTTTACAAAAACTAGTTTTGTAAATTTACATCTTTTTCTGTACAGTGTACAGATAAAATTTTAGTAAGCATACATATTTGTGTAACTTTACGTCTGTAGAATTACAGATATTTTTTACAGTGCACTTCTTAACAATTGAAAGAAAATACATACGTTATTTGTCTAACACAATGAGGAATTCCTGTGGTCATATATATATATATATATAAATATATATATATATATACATATATATATATATATATAATTTTTTTTTTTTTTTTTTTGAGATTAAAGTGTTATGCTTAAAAACGAAAAATTCCAATAATCCTAAAATTACTCCTCCTAAAAAATTACACAAATTATCAAATAGTAATGGATAATATTTTCAATTCGAATATTCATTTTGTGTTTCATAGATTGTATTTTTAAATCCTCCTAGGACGCTAAATCCCGAAGCACTTTGAGATAAAAGTTTTAGTAAAAATTATTACATTAAAGAAAACAAAGAATTGTTCTTCATCTTCATAAATTATCGATTGCTCAAAATATTGTGTTTTATTTGTTTATAAAGTTACAAAACACATCGAGAATGTATCTGCTTACTTTTTAAACTTGTAACTCCTCACAATGTCTTAAAAATTTAGCCTGGATTTGTAAATCTTTGTTTATACATCAGATATTTGTTCTTCTATTTTGAATAAAATTATTGATGTGTTAAAAGTAGATTAAGTTATCAGAAATATCGCAAGCTGTTCTTATTAAAGCATTCTCGATTAGTTTTAAAACTTTGATTTTAATGTTCTTTAATTAACCATTATATTATCTGCTTGGTTTTGCTTCATCATGATAAAGAGAAAAATAAAACTTTGTATGTAATATCATAATTATGAAAGACTAGATTATGGTTTAAACTTTATAAATACTAATGTTTGTTATGTGTATATAACAAAAATATTGCGATTGTTTATATCACAACATTTAAGATAATATTTGATTTTTTAAGTAATTTTTACAGTTTACTCATTTTAGCGTATAAAGATACATAAATGCTAAGAAAATTGAAAAAAAAAAGTATCAGAGATATTTCTTATTATGCTTAGAAATTAATTATGGATTTTATCCATATGAAACTTACCCTTTTATTTGCAAAAAAATATTGATTTCGTAGTGCTTTATATATTTTATAGGCAAGTTCTTTAAATTTTAAGCAGTTTATAAAAGTTTTATATCACAATATTTAAGATAATATTTGATTTTTCAAGTAATTTTTACAGTTTACTCATTTTAGCGTATAAAGATACATAAATGCTAAGAAAATTGGAAAACAAAATGTATCTGAGATATTTCTTATTACGCTTAAACATTAATTATGGATTTTATCCATATGAAACTTACCCTTTTATTTGCAAAAAATATTGATTTCGTAGTGCGTTATATATTTTATAGGCAAGTTCTTTAAATTTTAAGCAGTTTATAAACATTTTAAAGTTTATCGAAATATTTTTCTTAAATTTATAGCATTTTTTATACTTTGTCTCAAGGAATCCGTATGTTTATTGTCTGGACGTATATAAAACTTATAGTTTTCTTATATTATTACGATAATTTATCTTGAAATTTAGAATATTAATTAATACAAATTCTTTAATCTCTCGAATATGAATCAAAATAAATTCAGTACAAGATTATAAAAATATAAAACTTCATAAAAACAAAAAATTCACCAAAGCATTTCGAATTTACGAATCAACATTGGAAACATATATACACATTTTAAATTTTCAGTTTTGTGTATGTGTAATTACATGCAAATTTCGAAAAAAAAATCTCAAAACTTACGTAATTAAACTCGAAAACATACTATAAATATTAAATTAACTGTAAGAAGATGTGATGTTATACATAGGTTCACAACATACTTAACATAATTATTAAATAAATTAAATAAAATATATCGATTTTCATAAGATTTTTTGTAATTTTTTGAATAACACGTAGCATTGAAAAGTGTATCTAATTTAATGTTATATTTAATAAGTAGTAATGTATGAAATTATCTGAAATATCCATTAAAATGAAAATGGTTACTGAAGTCGATATGCTGTTTGCTTGAAGATTAATGTAATCCAGGAGAGGATGAGAAATTTTCTATGCTTCCCGAAGGAGTTTAAGTCTTAATGCACTTCTATTACCGGTCTGAGATTTTGGCAATTATTTGATTAGGGTTTTGCAAGTTAGTAATCAAATCATTCGATATTTAATCAGATAAAGTAATTCCCAGTAAATAAATAATCAAGTTCAAACTATTTGAAATGATCGTTCTTAAAGGAATAGCAAAGGTTTGAAACCATACTGATTCTAATTATTTCGAAAATATCAGCTAAATAGAGAATTTATCTCTTGCGAAACAATTTTAAAATGGCAATCAGGCAATTCAGGGTGTTCAGATATTAAGATGTAAGTAATCAAGAAGCGGAATCATCCCAGTGAATTTATTACAGTTTTGCCAGAGAGACGGCAAATATGGTTATTTATGCACATAATGTAATTCCCAGTTCATTAATAATAATGTCTAAATTACATAAAGTTAACGTTTTAAATAAAATAGTTAATGGGTAAAAATACTTCGTAATGTTACCTGTTTTATTGAACAATCTATTTATTAAATGTTTTTGATAAAAATTACAAGAAATCTCCCTGGTTTTCATTACACACTGTAAAAAAAAAATCTGTAGTTCTACAGATGTAAAGTTACATGCTTACTAAACTTTCACCTGTAACTGTACGAAAAAAGCTGCAAATCTACAAAACTAGTTTTTGTAAAGCTACAAAAATCTGTAAATTTACAAATGAATCTGCTAAAATTTCAGTAATCTTACTAAACTTTTATTTGTAACCCTGGCTGCATTTACATGAAAAGTTCTCGGAATCCCAGTTTCCAAGAAAATTCTTAGTAACCTTACAGATTTTTTGATTTTCGGCGCAAAAGTGTGTCTGTTACATGAAATTTTGTTGTTGCCGTTACATGAAAAGTTCTAGGAATCCCAGTTTCCTAGAAAAACTTTAGTAACTTTACAGATTTTTTTTTACAGTGCACATAACACAGTCCTGTATAAACAAATAATAAATATTTTGTTCTTGCAAAAGGTATTAGATGGAGATGTATCATAATGCGAACATGTGAATGCAGTATTTTTCAAACATTCAGCTCAGTGACATTGTTTGGGGTACTGTAGCACTTGTTAGTACAAAATCTTACTTACTACACTGTTAGTATACATAAAGAACTTGCTAGTACAAATTATTAAGTATATAATAAACTGTAAATATATCTTTCCGCGATTAAAATACAAAAAAACTAATTTAAAACGCGCAAGAGCTGAATTCAGCAAAATAAACAACATTTTTAAATGCAAGAATGTTTCGAAAAATCGATCATTCATAATATTTTTTTGTTAAAAATACACCAGATAATATAGAAAAATGCCTTAAACCAGCTTCTTAAAGCTGCTCTGTCTTTTATTCAGCTGCCTGAAATAACAAAGTAATATATGTTCGTATCTGTAAAATTTTAACAGATTACACAATGAAAAAAAAATATTTATTTTACTTGAAAAAATCGCTGACAACTTTTTTAGAGGTAGAAATGTATGACAGCAATTCACCATATTAAGAAATTCCATCTTTTCTTCGATTCAACTGTTAAGTTTCGCAACTTTTATGCATTTTAAACAATCATCAACTCTTTTTATGGGCTGCATCACAATTCCAATATTTTTTTATGGAATATTTATCCGAATCATATATGGTTAAAATGAACAAAAATCGCGACAGTCAGAATCAAACGTAAACGTTACACTGATTGCTTTCTATTTAAGCGATAATTATGTTACGATGTTCTAATATATATCTTTGAATCTTCTTTAACTCGCTTTTCTAATTAAAGAAACTGCATAAATGTAACTTTTTGAGAGAGAGCTACAATGAAATATGTTTAAAATTTACGCTATTATAAGATTTAAATTCGCAATTAAAACGTATATAAGGTAAATAAGATCTGTATTTTTTCATTATCCCGTAGACCACTTTCTCTTTTATTCCTACTAACTATCCATGTTTAGTACTCATTCCTAAATTTCATAAGACACCGCATAAATTCAGAACAGTTACAATTGGATGTAATACATATAATAATTATGCTAACAATATTTTATTAAAAATTCTGACTCAAATGTTTAATCTAATAAAACAAATAGATAATAAACATTGTACAAAAATAGTTATACATTGGTTAATGTACTTAAAAGCATTAAAAGTGTAAAAAATATACGCACATATGATTTCAAAGATCTATTTAATAATATAAATCTTAAAGATCTGCATAATATAATTAACACACTTTTAAAAATAATTTAACTCTTCCTACATATATGGATATAAAATATTTTCGCACTTTAACTAATTTTATAATATACAATAACTATATCTTAGACGATAATATTGTTTATCTACAAATAGCAGGAATAACACAAGGCGGATCTACATCCAGTTTGATGTCTGATTTATATGTATATTAATATGAACGTAATTTTAGTAATGATGATATACTAATGTATCGCTATATCGATGACATTATTTTAATTGATACTAAATAATCAAATTTTGCTCAATTTTCACTTGATTATCCAACTAATTTAGAAATGACAGAAAACCTTTTAACAGATAATACTATTAACTTTTTAGATCTAAAAATCATAATCGCACAAAACAAAACAATTACTGATCTTTATGACAAACGTAAAGACTTTCAATTCAAAGTTAATACATTTACTCATTTTAAATTCTGTCTACATATTTCAATTTACAATAATATACTTAATAATCATTTGTATAGAATCAAAAGTTTATGTTCATCACATCTTATAAATAAACACATTATACAATTAATTAATTTCTGATGCTTTAAATAATGGTTTTCCTATGAAATTCATATATTCTTTAATCTTCAATTAATTTATGATCTAAACAATGTATAGTAGGGTGATTTCTTGTATGTTACTATTCGCATTTTGCGTATAAAAATATATACAAAAATTACAAAAAAATAAAAATAAGCAAAAAATATATACAAATTATATATATATAAAAAATTAAATAGGTTGGCTGGG
The DNA here is from genome assembly GCA_963932465.1 of Maratus speciosus. Lineage (NCBI taxonomy): Eukaryota > Metazoa > Arthropoda > Arachnida > Araneae > Salticidae > Maratus > Maratus speciosus. The sequence goes on from OZ010790.1 coordinate 256,014,446, forward strand.
TAGGTAGATGTTAAATTAAGGAGGAGGGCGGAGTTGTTTGGATAATTTATACGCAAATGTTGATTTAATATACATTTAGTTAAAAAAAAGTTGGAAGTGTACGTTGAATATATGTGTTTCTATGTTTATTTTGGTCCACATGATTTTTCTGTCCTTTGTACTGTATAAAAATATTTAAATTAAATTAATTACATCAATTTAATTTACTTTTATTGATTTATTTCGATATATTTTGCTTTGTAATGATATACGCTTATACAGTTTATGATATATGTATTTATAAGTTTGTAGAAATGTTGTAATCTGTTGGTATATTACCCCGCCCCCCCCCAAGTCAGCAAAGATACATTAATTTTATTAAGTGATATAAACAAATCTTATAAACAAAGTAATATAAACAAACTTTTATATTTTTAATATAGTAACTTATTCGAAATTATTATTAATTTGCTTAATTTTAATGTAAATAATAAAAATAAAATTAATTATATCCAATTATAACACATTATATTAAAGATGTTAAATGATTATTATCAATATTCTGATGAGCTGTTTTAGAATGATATAGTTGTGCCGTCTTAAAGTGATATTAAAGGTTCAAATAATAGCAATTTTAAAAAATGAAATTTTTCCTACTGTTATATTCGGTAATCTAAAATATATGGCAGCACTAAACAATATAACATCTGATTTTAGACATTACTTATATTCATATATAGACATATCTTAATTTTAATTTATGTAGTACCGCTAGATGGCAGCGTTAAATAATTATTTATTTTGTCCTGATATAATAAGGTTGCCATGGACTTATATTAGATATTGTCTCTTAATTATTAATTGTTTAACTTTAAACAGATACTTCTTATTGTACTTTTAGTATTAATGTATTCCAGGATCATTATAATAGCATGTAATAATAATTATTATATGGACTATATGATACTTATAATTGTTATATTTTAAGCGTGTGAATATATCCTGTGGCAACCGTGAGGATACGGTTTTAACTGTGCAAGTTATTAGGACGCGATTTTTCCTATGCCAAAATCCGTTAAATGTTTGCGTCATGGTCAATATGCCATGGCTGTTTTCTCGATGGGTATGTCTTTGATTTAATTTGCTTCATTTTTTAATGTTGTGCATTGTTGGGGATTAATAAATAATTAATCCGCAACAATTGATTAATATTTTTTTAATTCAATTTATTTTACATGGTGGATTTATAATTACTAGTGATTAGTCGATCGGGTACATAATGGAATTCAATTTTTGCTTATTGCTGGATTCTATTACAGAAATAGACTATGTTTTTTGCTTATATATGTATTTTATGTACCCTGGAATAAGTGAAATACTATATAAGCTTACGGCTTCATTCATCCATTTGATCTATTGTATGTTTATGATACGGCTTTTTCTGGTTCAACATTATTTAGATGGATAATTGTACCTTTCGTCTTTAATTGGATATTTTATCAAATTTTGGAGGTTTTTTCATATGTTTTATATGGATTTATCGCCCGCAATGTGCTAGTGAATTAGTGAAATGTAGCATGATTCTGTATTACTAGTCACAGGTACCATCTTTATTTTGTATAATGTCAGTGTTATGAATTATTGCTAAATTTATTAATTTAATTTTAGTAATTGGAAATCGTTAATGCTTTGTAATTATATAATGGTTATATATATATATATAAACAAAGCGGTCGCTAAACTAAAGGATTGATCTCCAAAATTGCATGATCGTAGCATCACATTCATTTCTTGACACAGTCATCGAGTTATTTTAATTACTATATTTTTTAAATTGTTTTACTGATTTAATATTTATTTCGTTAGTTAAAACAGCAATTACTTGTTTAAATGGTGACGGTATGATATTTAAAAAGAAAAAAGCATTGAACTCTATTTTCGATGCATAGTCATGCATAATTTGATCACTTACCATTGATGTCACAAACATTTATCCACCGAGAGGGATAATTAAGAAAACTAATGTAAATAAATAAATATCAACGATTCTAATATATTTTATTTATTAATATATCAGACATTTTATTGTTTAAATTTTCTAATAGTTGACACTTTAGAAAGTGGAACTTTTCAAATTTCGTGTCTTTTTTTTGTTGTTGTTGTTCTTTTTTTCAGTTTCTAATGGTAACAACATTCTTTCAATTGTTTATTGGGCATTACATCTTGGAGAATGTATGGATAGTTTTTTTTTTTTTTTTTTATGAAAAGTGGTCCACAGTATAAAGGAGACGTACAAAAAATAATTAAAAAAAACCATACCTATAACATATCCAACCAGACAACCCTTATAACCTATAGTTTATCAACTGGAGAGTTAATATCTTCATTGCTAATTACAACTAAAACTGGAATTTAACAGAAAACCATCCTCATTTTTCGATATGTGTAATAATTATTTTATATTTTAAAAATTCCTTTCATGCTGTTTTCAATATACTTAATAATTAATCTCAATGTACACGCCCATCTGTTCTTTACTGATATACGTACACTCATGTAACATACCTACACCCGTTTTTCATACTTAATCATATTTACACTTGCGCAAATTCCTACATATTTAGTTCACTTTTCAATGACACCGACAAAGGAGGATTTTTTTGTTCGATTTTGTTCACTTCAATTGACACATTCCGACTAGTGTGCATAATCTAAAGGATTCAATTATGAATCTTTAACATTTATTCGAAAAAAGAGTACAAATAGCATTCCAGATTTAAAAAAACTCTCTTGTAAGATTGCGTTTACTCAAGTGCGTCATATGGTTATGCACCTTCTAACAGAAGATTAACTATGCGATGTCGTACTATGATGCTAAACTAAAACCTGTCCTGGAAGATTTCAGTCAATTTATGCTCGAATTAAAATAATTTCAAATTGAACTTGATAAAAAATATCTTGCATGAGAACATGGGCGATTTTTTTAAAAGAAATAAAAGTAATTAGGACCAACGAGGGATCTTCCTTTATCCTCAGCTTAGTTAAAATTTAATAAATCTATTTATTTGAATCGAAAAGTGATAGTGTGGAAAATATATAAGCCATCCATGAAGCTTTTTTTATTGTAGACGAATAGGGGATAAGTTATAGATATTGTTCCGCAACACAGCAATACTTTTATTAATAGTCTGAAGTTTCATACAAAAGACGTAATGCTTGCAATAACTAAAATAAGTTACAAACAAAACTCTTAATTAAAATGGATCTGCAATTTTATAGTGCAATTAAAATTACACACGCAAGTTTTCTGTTTAAAAATTTACCTAGAATGATTGGCAAATGTTGTATTACTCCCATCACAAAATCCTTTTATTTAATTTTATTTTATTTTTACATTTTTAAAATCTCTATATAGAAATCAATTTATATGTAAAAAGCTTAATATTCTACACAAATAAATCTTTCTGAAAATTTTTTTTCCATTTTTTGTTTCAGTTTAGACTTTGAAAGTTTATGGATATTCTTGAAAAGGTTTTCGCAGATCCGCGTTTCACTTTCAGCAGCAGTAGAGCATCCGGAGTACGTTTGATTAACTAAAAAAACTTTCGTTTCTTTTTATTTGTGGATGAGTAGAATGTTAATAAAATCAAGAAATATATAAGGGTTATTTTTCAAGAACTTTTAAAAATATATTACTGTATTTTAACAGTCAGTCACAGGTTATACAATTTAAGAATTATATGTCATAACATAACCAAAATGTATAATCAATACACCAAACTATATACTACAATAAATCAATCTAAAAGTTATTGTTTTTCCATCTCTGTTACCAATATGAAAAATACGAAAATTTTGAACAATAACAAATTAAACATAAAAGTAAGCGAAAATTTTAACGAAATTATACGATATACAGGGAGATTCATAAATATCAAAACAATTAGCTATCTCCTTAATTATCCCCCTAGGCACATACTTCCAATTGAAAAGTTTCATAAAATAAACGGTCAAGTTCGAGTATTACTCGCGCACAGAGGGTTCCGTAGAATAAATATATGAATTTGTAATTGTATTGTAAAAAAAAAAACGTTGCCTAAAGAATACTAAGATTTTGTAAAAAACTACACAAGGTAGGGTTGGGTATAACTGTATATATTAGAAAAATGTAAATATTATACCATGAAAGTTCTAAGAGATATGAAACCTAAATAATATCAAATATAGCTATTCGTATAACTCTTTTTTTAATATTATCCTAATCTGTTTATGATGAATTTAATTCGGTATTCACAATAAAAGCAGTGCATAGTTAAACTTCATTTGGCATTTCATAAAACAAAATTCAGCGTAGTAATAACCTTTATTTTTACAGTGTAGCTGAAACAAAACCTTTGTTCAAAGTTTAAATTTGGCATTGTGCTAAGCTCAATCAAAAGCGCGCTTCGAAAGGATGTCTCAAATTTGCAACGCCGCCTTGGTCACTGCCGCGTTTTCCCAGATAGGTTTTTAAATAAATTTTAAAGTCACTCGAGGCGTATTGAGAGATACACTCAATGCAAACTATCGCGAATCCCACAGTATTTATGCGATTCATTGTAATTAAACCTTCCGAGGACAGTGCCCTTAAAAAAAGGACACCTAATTTTAATTCCAAAACAGGCAAACGGCACAAGAATATTTAAATAAAATTTTCCTTTTATCATGTATGTGAAAATAAGCAAGTTCGCATTTTCTAATAAATTCGTTCATAAATTTTGGTGTAAATTCATTATTTCATAAGTTTATAAATAGAATTACCCCGCGCCAAAAAGGATTAAGTGGCCGTAGGACACTTAAAGCTTCAAAATTTAAGAAATTTTAATTTTTTTAGATGTTAAACTCCTATTTTTTAAGAATAATTTGTTATAATTGCTTCCTTGAATCTCCCATTGGAACAAAAGTTAAGACTTTTAGAATTATACCCACTCAATAACTGAAGGGGCGTTTCCGAAACTTTTAAGTCATTTTTGTCCAAATGGCGTTTTTTGGGCATAACGCGCAGGATACCTCAAAAACTTCCGAATATTTTTTCCTGAAATTTTCAAAACATATATTTCATGTTAGTCTATATAAACTGAGCCTAAAATTTCCTTTTTATTGTTCAGAAAAAAAAAAAAAAAAATTAGATGATTTTACTGTTGCAATTTTCAAAATTTTGTATTAAATAAATGCAACATTGCATTAAAAATATAAAAATTATTTAAATACAAATTTATTTAAGTTCAGGGAAATTATTACAATCTGAAGTATAAGTAAGCACCAACATTTTCATTCTAGTTGCATTATTTATTTTGTAATCCTGCGCGTAAACTGTTATGCCAATTTTTTGTTCGACTAATGTCTAACAGTTTCGAGTCCCCTATAAATACTAATTCTGTATCTTGTAATTGTTTTAATTATATGAAATTAAAGAACATACTTATATATTTCATCCCAATTAAAATTGTGTTTTAAAATCATATACATTTTACGACATTAAATGTTGAAAATGGTCTCTTTTTTTTTTTTCATTTTTTCCATTTTTTAGGTTCTCGAGACCCCTTAAATTAGTCTGTTTTCAGCAATTTGACGTTTATTGCTTTTATACTCTTACTGGACATTACGTTACACATATATATCATTACAAGTTGTTAACTAGGCATAGAGTACGCCGCCCCTGGCCTTTTGTATGTCCAAACAGGCCGTATCTTTAAAGGTTAATATTTCGGCTAATTACCCATGATTTTTTTCGAAAATCATTATCAATACTGCTTTTATACCTCTGCAACGATAGGTATATCCACCGATATTCAACAATTTTTCTGAATGCCCGTACATCGAAATTTGTGTATAACAGAAAAATTCTAATTTCTCAAAAACTATGTATTTTCCGGCAAGGTTTATATTAACGTCTACTACCTCTAATTTTTTTATAATTTTTGTTTCAGTAGATTCGGAATTAGATGGGGGGAAACACATTTTTGCGCTACATTTCCGACAATATCTTTGAAAATATAATACCTAAAATTAAAAGAAATGTATTTTTGAGTTCAGCGTTACGAAAACTTTCACAGGATACCCCACATGATATACAAAGAAGAGGTTTTTTTTTTCAAGTAGCATAATTAGCCTCTTTACATTTTTACTAAATATATTTATTAATGTTTATTAATCTGAAAATATGTGGATCAATGGTCTTTATTACTTCCCCGAATTTGAACTTTCCACGTTCCATAGTTAACGAGTAAAATGGCTGTGACAAACAGACAGACACAGGAGTGATCTTATAATGGTTCCGTTTTTACTTTTTAAGTGCGGAACCCTAAAAAAGGTGGAAAATTTGATGAGATAAGTTACAACTCCATGAGAGGTCTATTTGATAAAAAACGAAAATTAAATTTTTATAAAGCCAACGTTGGGTAAAATTTCCAATTAGAATTTTTTTTCCTTATCCATTCCTGCATTAAATATAAAAAGTTCCATCTTCATATGTGCAAACCTCATGGACTTAAGACTGTTTAAATAATTCGTCATGTTTTAAGGGATTAGACACAAATTGAAATGCATATTATTCAAGAAACAATGTTACTTTAAAAAGTTCCATGGTACATACAAAAAATATATTTATTGAGTTAGAATTATATTTTCCTGTTTTTTGTGATGTTTAACCATATAATTTGCAAATAAAATCACTCCTAAAATTTCTCTGAAAGTTTAAAATTTTTAAAATTATTATTTTTTTTTAATTGGGGTAATTTAAAGTCGTTAAAACTCGAAATATTATCGTCGAATTTCAGGCTTTTTTTCATTTAATTAAAGAAGAAAATATAATATAATTTTTTTCAGGATTTTTTTAAATATTAAAAACAAAAATTTTTAAAGATGATGTAACTTTTTTTTTTTTAAAAATCATATTTTCAAAAATAATTATTTTTCAAATTTGCCGAAACAAAATTAATGTAAAATAATCAAAAAGGTCATGTTTCGAGTTTGCACCCTTTTAAAAAAATAAATCTTGACCTAGAAATTTAAACTAGAGTTATTTTAATTTTATTTACTCATTTAAATTAATAAATTTAAATTAATTATTTTTAAAAATTTAAATTAATAATTTAAAACGCATTTAAAATTTAAAACGAAGATTGGCTTCTAATAAAATGTTTATATGCTTTTTAAAAAATTACAGGTGAGTATGTAACTCTTTCCTGTAGCTTAAACTTCCGATTCAGTTTAACATTTGCCCTTTCCACCTTCTTTCTGTACTATTTAAAACAATGTTTTTTCTAACATACCGATTAAGAGTGTCTTCATACTTTTAAGCCTCACAACTTCAGATTTTGTATAATCCCGGCGAGCTATTAAAGAAACTATGTATTCTGGGGCCGGACCAGTCTCGAGCGGGCCTAATGTATTTTTCATACCGAACCGGTACTGGCTTCCATTCTTCCTAGGTCTGCACGGGTCGAAATTTTCAGTCCCGGTCTCGACTCAACCCGTATCAAAATCATTCTATCTGACTCACCTAATCCGTGCAAAAATCAGTAATGTTTGCCTCAACCCAAATAATTTACAAAATATGCATACATTTTTAAATCGCAATTACAAATAAAACATATTACCAATTGCAATTAAACTTTAAAAATCGTTTTTAAAGAATAGTAGATTTAAATGAAAAAAAATACAGTAAAACAAGTGAAAAATAACCGGTCTATTACGAATCCTGTCTAAAAAGGAATATTTTTTTGATCCATGCAAAATGAATATAATAATACTTGAGAAAATAATAGAATACATTTGCACCTCCTAATATGGGAAATTGTCCATAAGACATATTTTTTTTGTCTGTGTGATTCCGTCTTAGAATGTTTTACTACATATTATTTTTGAAAGTCTCCGATACAACGATTATGGATTAACGAATTCGAATGGTAAGTGAAACATTTACATAGCATTCATTAAAAAAATTATTAAAAATTCATTCTTTAAAAAAAAAATTATTATCACAGCCTTTGACACTTCTTTAATCCTGGAGATTATTAACATATAAAAAGAAAATCTATAATATATTATTAAGCTATAAAGCTATTTTTGGTTAGAACTCTTTCATACGAAAAAATTGTAACCATATCGACGTAAAAAACTATGTTTTCTAGAAATTCAATTCGGCCGGACCAGACTTGGGCTAAGATTTAAACATTTTTTCAGGCCGGGACGAACTTCTTTTTATATGGGTCGGCTTGAGACCGGGGTCTGGATATTTCGACCCTTGCAGACCTGAAATAAAGGCCTCCAGCATAATTTGAAAGAAGGTTTAACTTAAAATCTATACGCTGCTATTTTATGTCCAAAGGAGAGGTACTATCTTAAATCGGCGTTTAATAAAGTACAATTGGTAGATGATCCCTATTTTGCATTCAAAATGAGTCAATAACTCGTAGCTCAGAGGCATGGGGTAATGGTGTAAGTCACGAATTTTGAATTTTAATAATTGTGCGAGTTTTGCAGATACCGAGATGATTTTTTTTTTTTTTTGCTTAATTCAAGAAGGAATATGAGAAAATTTCCTAATTGGAAATTTTACCCAACGGTGCCGTATAAAATTAGTTTTTGTATTTTCTCAAATAGACCCCCCATGGAGTTACAACTTATGTGATTAAAGTTAGCAATTTGAAGTATGTGCTTGGGGGCAATATTTAAGGAGCTAGCCTACTGTTTCGATGTTTATGAAACACCTTGTATATTCTTCAGTAGTTTTCTTAATTAGTTATTAATCTAAATCAAACCAACTTTAACGTATCCACACACCTCCGGAAGTGATTTTTTGAAAATTTTGAAATTTTCTCTTTATACCATTTTTTATGATGACATTTAAGTTAAAACTCTGAAAAATATGTAAACATTTTAGAAATTACACAGGAATAATATTTTTAAAGTGCAAAATTGTCAAAATTATGAGAGCAATTGACATTTCTGTAACGCATGATAACTCAAAAACAAACAAATGTATTGGAATTTTGTAAATTGCATAATAAGGAGAATAACTATCTCTAGGACATAGACATTCGCATTATAATAAAATCTATATACCATTTGAAGTACTAATGTATTGAAAAAAATTTAATATTCGTTGAAACTTTTTCACGTATACCACTGTAAATATAAAACTTTTTAATATATTATCATGTGTGTAGTCTATACCCTCAATAAACATTTGTAAAAGACTTACACAAAATTTCATCGCATATCATGCATAATTTTAAGCTCTAGGATGTTTTGCGTAAAGTAAGAATTGGAAAAACTTCAGTTTGAGAAAAATCTAAAAATAACTTTTAATCAAAATTCAAAAGCTGTAAATAGCTGCAACTTTCAACGGCTGTAACTCAGATTCTATTTAAGATACAGACACATTTAAAGCAAAATATGATAGCTGAAAGATTCGATTATATTATTATTGCAAAAATGAAAAATCGATAATCATGGATTCTCGATTAATCGATCGAAAATCAAGTTTCAAAGTTGTGCGGATACATTAAAAATACCTGTAGATTTAAAACCTTTTTTTTTTTCTCTCTTTATGTGAGATTTGCGAAATATATGTACAAAAATTCCATTTTTACTTTAAAGACTGATACTTTATGCAAACAAACAAGTTTATTCATTTTTTTTAAAAAAGTTACTTCTCTATGTCTTACTTTGGAAGTGCTTTTTTAGTTACTAATCTTTTTTTTTTTTTTTCTACGTTAAATTTTCTGTATATGTATATAAAAATCGATTTATTCATTACAGAATTATATTCTTCTGAAATAATACAAAAAAAAAAAAAATACTTCTAAATCAAAAGTTTCTGAAGAAACTCCAATATATTTCTTCTTCTGGCTTACTTTGAAATATAATAAAAATTACTAAGGAAACGGTCACATTGAGCATCGATTTCAAAAAGTTACAGCATCTGGATTACACTAAACAGATCTTGAAAATCATTACATTACTTTGAGGTTTTTAAAATAACGAGGTTTTAATGAGGCCTCTTATAAAATTAAATTGTTAATACTATAGTATTATTCCCAGTTTTAAGTTTAAAATATCAGTTCCCATTTTTTTTTTTTTTAATTTGCTTTAAAATTATGCGTGAGAAATTTGGCACAAAAATACAATAATTTGCAGAGTCATTATACCATCAAGAAAACAATACACTGCCCACAGATAATTGTTGTTCTGGAGACACTAGAGCACTTTTTATTTTTAGGTATATACTAAAAGAATTAATGGCAGAGAATTAAAAAATGATTTACTACTAGGATGATCGTAATATACCCAGTTTTAAGTTTTAGTACAAGATTCGTGAAAAGGTACAATGATTAGTATCAGAAACAAAAACCGCAAATTCAGAACTTTTAATCACCCTTAAAGAAATGTCCATAGTCCATAATACACTTTAACACTTTATGTACTGAATTATGAAGTCATGAAAATTTTATCTTTTAAAGCATTTTTCGTGAATTTGTTAAACTACATTAGAAAAATTACATAATCATTTAATAAATTTTAAAAGTATTTTAGAAGGATTGAAGGCTTTAGAAGGATTAATTAAATTTTAATTTATAGGGATTTTGTGCAATATTTATAACCACAATCAAATGTTTTATTTTTAATATTTTTCTTAAATTTTTTTAGAATTAGGAAATGTACAAATATATTGTTCTTACAATAGAAATATAGAAATATTTCCGAATTGAACCTCACCTTCCCCTCCCAAATCCAAGAAAGAGGAAAAAATGCAAAGGCAAAAGAAATCACCCTTTAAAAATATTTTTGTTTTGTGTAACCAATAATGTTTTTGCAACAAGATAAAGTAATGCATCTATAACTCATTCTAAACTACATTACACATCTAACACATCTAAACAGCATTACTACTATCTGATGTATTAAATGGTTGATTGTGTTTATGACGGCCAATTATCAACACGAGGGATATAGGCCCTAAGGGGGGGGGTGCCCTTCGTGGGGGTCATTCTAATTGAACCTAACCCGTATTTACACTTGGAAATTCAAGGTTTGAAGAAAACCACGAAAATTCCGAACGATTAGGCCGACGGGCGCGATTGGGTTCGAACCCAGCCTCTCCCATCTACGAGCTTCGAGAACAGAACCTCTCGGCCACTGGCGGGCGATGTATTAAATCAATTTTATAACAAGTCATTTTAATTGTACTTATAAGTACCGTCAGTAGATAAATTGTTAAACAACTTTCGTGTAGCTATTTTGAAATGACAGCGAATGCTTCCTTTGGGATCAATCAAAGAATGGATGTCACATTCTTTTAACAAATGGAATTTATAAAATATGTACCTTTCAGTGTTCTTTTGAGGCAGAGAAACAAAACACCATTGTGCAGTTTCTTGTTCCAGTCTTCAAAGTTGTAACACATGTTCTTCGCTCCTGAAGAAGAAAGACAAAATTATTTAAAGTTAATTGAACCCGTGTTATCGTACATTTTTTATAATATAATTTTGCGTTATTAAAAAGCATTTTTGCCTTTGCTGTATGGCACCAGTTGTTCAATATATTAATGATATCGTTAATATATTGTTTTATATATTTTCGAAAATAAAATTAATTTTAAAATTTATTAGATAACGGCTTTACATATCGAATCTTCTGTAGAAAATTATGCATCACACAACCACACAGAAAGGCAAAATACAACTGATGTACTTTTAAGAACACAAAATAATTTTTTTAGAAAAGAAAAAAAAACTATTTACACAATACAAGACTACCAAAAAATTAAATGGACTACTTTTGTAGGACACCATTATATGAAATGTCGCTACAGTAAATCTATGTATTTAAAAGGCCATGCTGTTCATTTAGTCATATGGCCTGAGCATTCTACTGAACCGATTTATATAATTATTTTTTTTAATGAAAGTGCTTTTTTGTAGATGTGTCCGTACTCTCTATTTTTTAAAATAATCTCATTTTTGTAGTTTAATTTTAATTTAAAGAGTCGTTTTATGAAATTTCTCCATATTTGTGGCAATCGGCTTACTTTCATTGCTGAAGAGATAAGGGGAAACAATGGATACCACTATATCATTACGGATGCCATTATCGTATTACAATTAAAAATAACTATTTATATACTTTTGAACAGAAAATGAGATTACATCTTATTTGAGTTAAACTATAATTCGCCGAAGAAAGCAATTTTGCTATTGTTTAAAAGTAAAATCGATATTAATGATAAATTGTACTTTCTGGAACTCAAAATTATATACATACACAAATACAATAAGCTCTATTTAATTCGAATTCCAAGGGATTCCGAAAATAAAAAAAGTATTATCGAAAAATTCGAATTAACTAAACAAGAAATTTTACAGAAACCTGAGATACAAAATAGTACGAATCAATGCAGTGACACTCTCTGGTAATGCTATCGTTTTATAAGCAGGATCTTACATAGAAATACTATTGGAAATTTGAGATAATTCTTCATCCAAAATATCGATAGAAAATACAAGACTTTATAAAGCGAATACTACTATTCGAACAAAGTGTCAGAAAGTTTGAATAAAAAATTCACTCTTTTGGTAGCATTGTGTATCAAACACAAACATTAAATTTAACCTCCGAAAATTCACATACTGTTACGTGTTACATATCAAATTGGAACGGCAGAGATCACGTAGGAATAAAATCTATTTCATAGTATCAGTAGAAGAAACTTGTAATTATGAATTTTATTTCAGTTCAGTAAAGTCTTTTAGATTTACCTACTCCTTAGAGTCCGGGGATGAAAATTAATAGACTGTAAACTAACCATAAACTAAAGAGTTGCCATTTTATTCAGCCCCACCAGTTGCCGAGAGGTTATGCTCTCGAAGCTGGTAGACGGGAGGTGCTGGGTTCGATCCCAATCGCGCCCGTCGGCCTAATCGTTCGGAGTTTTCGTGGTTTTCTTCGAACCTTGGTTCTCCAAGCGTTAATACGGGTTAGGTTCCCTTAGAAAGACCTCCACGGAAGGCACTCCCCACCTTAGGGCCTATATCCCACGTGCAGATAATTGGCCGACATAAATACAACCAACCAACCAACCAACCATTTTATTCAAAAAGTATTGAAAGCTACAAAAAAAAAATCTTTCCATCTTAGCCTTATTCTTTGTCGTACATTCTTCTCTAGGCCTAAGATCGAACTATGTCATTACAGTTTTTTTTTTCCTTGTAATGGCTTTTTAAGAAAACGCTGTCAGTATTTTTACAGTTTTTTTACCGAGAGGAGGGGGTGGGTCATCAAAACCATATTACTTTCCATTCATAGTTTATACATCTGATTCACGAAATTTCATAATGACGATTTTTCATCAGGAGTTTTGAAATCGCTACTTACTTAAAATACAATTTTTTTTTATAGCAGTGTGGCAAGATTTAGACAATAATGGGTCTCAGATAAAAAAGTAGTGATGGAGTAGTACAGTGATGAATGGACTTGATTAAGTATGGTTGTGAAGGTTTCTTGTATTACTTCACCAACTCTGGCCACAGATGCAATCTATGAGAAAGTGTGTGAACTACAGACTTGGTTCACTATGGCAGTAGATAAAACACAGTTTATTGCACCTTCTACATGAGCTATTTCGTTTTTTTTTTTTTTTTTTTTTTTTTTTTTTTTTTTTTTTAATGGACTTGGTCTACTATCGTTGTTAGCCCCTCATATCATTACGGATGCCATTATCGTATTACAATTAAAAATAACTATTTAAATACTTTTCAAGTGAAAATGACGTCACGATTTATAATGATGAAATTTTAATCATAAAGCTGATACATTTCAGTATTGTTTTCATACCGCTGATAATGAGATTAAGTCGTTCATCTCAGAGGGCTTCAGTGGGTAAAAATGATGTCGTAGTGAAAATGAAATGTGTATTATATACAAAATTGTAACTTGCAAACGTAAAATCGAGTTTGGGAATATATTTATTAATAATCTATTGCACGTTAAAATATTTTTTAAATAATGAATATGAAATCTATGCATGTATATTTTGCGATGGTGAAAATATGTCATTTTTAGATTTCGTTGAAAATAAAAATTATAATTGTGTCATAGCGGCGTAATTCTCGTTGATTTTTCATTACTTAATAACAAAGATCAAAGACTCAACTGTAACTTAATACTAATTTCATTATCGTAATTGCATATTACTGATGACGTATAGGAATAAATCTGAAATTAAACTTTAGTTAAGAAGAATAAAAGAACGTTTGTTTTAAGAGATAACATTAATTATTGTATTTATTTTTGTAATTATATTTATAAATTCAGTCAATTAGTTCTTTTAAACATTTTCATTCCTCGAATTCGACAACTCGTTTAAATTAAATCATGAGAGAAAACAAAATCAATGAATAAAATTTAAAAAAAGGATTATTTTTAGATGAGAACTTCTAAATCTGTTGAAAATTAAATTCAGTCATAGTAAAATATATACACGCTTTCACCTTCTAACAAAAAACAAAAAAGTGAAATCGAAGCCGGATTTTAAATTCAATTATGTAAAAATAAATTCTTAAGGAGTGTTTGTTGACTTAGAAAGCCCCACACACCCTTCCTGTCTTGACATGATTTTCAAAATTTAACAGTAGATACATATATGAAATAAAATAAAGAATAATGAATTTTGAAAATTGTATCTCTTGAGAAGATATCCGTTATATTTGTTACTTTAGTAAAATTGAATCATGTTATAAGACAAAAAATACAAAGTTTCACTTCCCACTCCCCTCCCCCCCCCAAAAAAAAAAAAAATAAATAAAAATAAAAATAAAAATAAAAAATAGAAACAGCGATTGAGAAATCAAATGTAAAATAATATGTTGTAAATTAAATTTAAATCTAGGAAAAAAATAGAAAAAGGAAGTTCATAGCCGGAGTAAACCTCAATTACATAAAAACTCCCTATGGGTGTGTTTGTTTACTATGAAATTTTCGGTTATTTTTCTCCGATAATGATTATTGTGCAAAATCCAACAATGATATTGCTTTCAATTTAATAAAGATAGATGAATATCGAATAATCTGTGAAACTAAGGATACAAATTTTACAGGCATTACTCTATTTTCTACTTTTTGGAACATTTTTGGAGAATTTCAAAAAAATAACTTCATTCACTTTATATTTAAAGAAACTTATTGTGCTTTTGAAATTAAAGTTTTTATGGAAGTTTGTATATTCAAAGGTATTTTATTTGGACAAAGATCTGCCGATTTTTAAGGCGTTGTTAGTAATAATGATTTTTTGATTGTTACAAAATATGACTGCATGAAATATATCAGTAGATATCTGTGTTCAATTTAAAAAGGTAAGTTAATCTTAAATATATCCTTTGATAAATATTATTTTTAAAGGTGTAGTTTTAGCAAAGTTGAATCTGATTACAATTGAAAACTAGTTGAATGTGGCAATCCCAAAACTTTCTTCTATCTCATTTATACTTCGAAATGTTGTTACAAATACCAATAATTCATTTTTATTAGTTTTATTAGTATTTTTATTAGAATTATGCATAACTTCATACACTCTTCGATGGTACAATATTCAAAATGCACAAAAATCGCACCCCCTACCGGCGGAATTTTTCCAAATTCGGAGAGGACCTCCTTGCTATGGCCAAAAACATACATAAAAAATTTGGTTCAATTGTATGCATAACTTCATAACTTTTCGATGGTACAATATTCAAAATGCATAAAATTTGCTATTACAGCGTCCCCTACTGGCGGATTTTTTTTCAAATTAATGGAGGACCTGCTTGCCATAGACAAAAGCTTAAAAAAAATTGGTTCAATTCTATGCATAACTTCATACAATATTTGATGGTACAATAGCGGCATACGGACATACGGACACACGGACAGACAGACATTTTCTATAAACATGTTTTTTTGGATATCAGATCCCTAAAACGTGTAAATCCTTCGAAAACCGGAAGTCGAAAAAAATTTCGATTACAATACTTTCTTCTATTGAAGATAGAAGAAAGTAACAATTTGAACGTTTTTATCACCACATTTTAATCAACAGAGTAATTTATGTGAAATCAAAAGCTACATGATGTGTTTAAAATTGAGTTTAATAACTGCAAAATGATAAATACTTTCTCTATTTGAAATATTCTAAAGAAGTAAAAGTTATATACAAAATCACTTATTTGAAAACCCTCCTTTGGAGTATATGTTATTTAACATTTTTGTTCTATGAAAATGATTGTAATGAATTATACATTAGATATTACCATGAATTTGTTAAAATTTGATAAATGTTCAATAATATGTCTAACTGAGAGAAAAATTTACCATTATTTTTCTATTTTTGGTAAAATATCAAAAGATCGTAAATAAATTATCTTCCTTTCTGCTAATTCATTAACATTAAAGCTACCGCGAGGTGCCAAATGACCCATTTGGAATTTTGTTTTGGAATTTAATTGGAACTAAAACATTACGAAATTTCATGTACCACGACTTTTATTAAAATATATGATCGTATTATTGCGTATTAAAATGTCTCATCTCCGAACTAATTTTTTCGCTTTTTAGGCTTAACTACCGCAAGGGGTCTTTTGACCCCTGAAAAAAATTATGTTAAATCATAAAGGTATAAATGTTTTACATTTTAAGAACATTAGTAACTTGCGTATTTTTGCTATTAGATCATTTATTCTACTCTATTACATCACATTTGTTAACCCTTTAAGGGGGCAAAGCATTTTCAATGCTAAAGTGCTGAAGTAAATAATTGGCACCTGAATTGACCAATAAATTTATTTGTAAATATGAAAATGATATGTTTCACGTACATATTAAATGGAAAATATTGTGCCATTGCGGCGTTTGGGAATTAAAATTAAGTGGTTTCATAAACATACCACCGCCCCTGAAAGGGTTAATGTGTGATGGTGCAATTAAAAATTGACTTTACTCCACGTGAGATTCTAGTTTGATCAATTCAGGTTATATCGAGAACGAAATATGTGGTGAATATAAAACAAATTTGCACAATATTTGTTAATTACATTTTCGAATTTCTTGAAATAATTTTTTTTCTTACTATTTTTCCGTAATTATATATGTATATATATATATATTACTTTATCCGTTTGAAGGGCAACTAATTGTGTTTCTGTAATGTCGAATTCACACTGGAATCTTCAAAAAGTTATTGCAAAACACGGAAAAGCAATTTTACGACTTTTTTCCACTAAAGTTAGAAAAGTAAAATTAAAAAAAAAAAAAAAAAATTCTGGTGCGAATTTTCATGAATCGAAGGTGGGATAAAATATATCCCATCGCCCCTCAAGGGATTAATAAATAAACAATTTGTAATAATTATTTTAAAAAAAATGTTTTATTCATACACCAAAGTGTATCAACTGGTATATTTTTCGCAAAACATTGTAAAATATATAACTTTTTATATAGGGGTCATTTGACTCCTTCTGGTAGGAATAGGTATAAAAAAATATCGGTAGGTTTAGTGTTAAGGATATTTATTGAATTTTTTCTCAACGCTATTACAAATGCTTGCTTATTTAAATTAAAAGTTGTGAGTCAAAGTCGTTTCTGGGCTACTTTTATAGATTCTTTTGCAAAAATGGTACATTTTTCATAGATTTTTTTAAAATAAATATTTAGATATTCTGTATTTTTCAATTATATTAAAATGAAAATGATGCTTTATGAATTACTCTGTTGCTGTGATGATGTGGAAAAGATTACATAGGAATAAAATCTATTTCATCGTATCACTAGAAGAAATTTGTAATTATCAATTTCATTTCAGTTCAGTAAAGACTTAGTTTTACCTACTCCTTAGTGTCCGGGGATCTGAATTAATAGACTGTAAACAAACCATAAACTAAAGAGTTGCAATTTTATTCAAAAAGTATTGAAATCTATAAAGAAAAATATCTTTCAATCTTAACGATTTCGTATAGATAATTTGGGAATATAAATTAAAATTATTCGCTTTTTATTGAGCTTTCATTAGCATTTAAAGTTAATATAAATAATTAATACCAATGTAATTAATATTATATATAATAAAAGAATCAGTCGCACGAAATTAGAAACTTCTAATTATCCAAAATTCTGGATTAAAAGTTAATTTTTAAATATTATTTTGAACTATCAATATTATTAATATATATATATATAATATATATATATATATATATATATATATATACATATATTAACTAGGGTGCTCTGCCTCCTGCAAGCTACGCTCGCCAACCGCCGCTCGGACGCCGCAGAATCTAAAATCACTCTAATTTGATCGGTTTTTAAAAGATTAGAGAAGTTTGAATTATAATGAATAAACCTATAGCGATCTCCCTGTAAACGGGTTTCCATTTAATTTCCTTTGATTGCGAAAATTTAAGGCCAAATCAATTGCAGTTAAGACATCCAATGATTGTTTTCGTGTTTGATTAAAGAAGATCAGTTAAATATTTGAAAAAAAGACAAAATAAAATGAATTAAGTAAACAGAGTCTTTGCCGACCGGTATTTTTTAACAGCTTTATAAAACGATTGGCATAATACAATTTACTACAATTACTACAATTTATTGCTTTAACCCCTTCAAGAGCGGTGGTTCATTTTTGGACCACTTAATTTTAATTCTTAATTGCCACATTGGCACCAGAATATTTGAGTGGAAATTTCCTTTTATTAAGTAAGTGAACAAAAGCATTTTCGTATTTCGAAATTTGTTTTAAATTATGGTGCCATTCACTGATTCCAACATTTTACGAATAGAAGTACCTTGCCCTTGAAATGGTTAAACGCATATTAATGTATTTATTATTTTGAAGTTTCCTTTCTCTTTTAATATTCATGTGTAAATACAATTTTCAAGATATAATTTTCAATATTTTCCTGCTTTTAACACGTACTCATTTAATAGTAATTTTAAAGGGTTTTTTTCTGTTTTTAATAGTCATGTGTAAATAAAATTTTTAATCGTTATGAAATATTATTCTTTGCGCTGTTGAATTGAAAACAATCTCCTTAATAATAGCCTAAGTCAAGTGACTATCATCAACAGTTCCTTCGCTTTTCAAAAGAAAGGTTTCCCTTTTGATTAAAGAATCAAAGTTATTTTATCGAATAAAACTACATAAAAGTTGCCCTGATCGCAAAGAATTCTTGGTACTTTTATGTTAGCCGCGTTCAAATCTCGCCAATAGCTTTTTTAAAACTGGCCAGTTAGCATTTTTTTTATTTTTCGAGTGGTAAATTAAAACGGCACTACTTGGTTATCCCTTCGACCATAAACCTCTCGCCAGACTATAAGATTAAATGCCAATAATGGTTGATCGTAAATGTCACATTCACTTGACTTTAAGGAAGTTACACGTGTTTACACCATAAAGTGATTTTCATTTCGACGCTTTATTTGTATTTGTATTTTTATACTAATTTATTTGTTCTTTCGCTATTTAAAATAAAAATTACGTCAATTTGTATAATTTGACGATTTATATAATTTGGCGATAATGGTCATTTGCTTTGAATGTGAAATTAAATGTCATGATTTGTTGCATTATTTAATAATTAATACAGATATCATGTACGCACCGCGTTTGGCGTGATTTTTTTACAACAATTTGGCGAAAACCTCGTTTTCGAATACTAGTTAAAAATGTATTTTTAAATTATTTTATGTTATTTTTTAAATGAAATAACAATGAATAAAAAAAAATAATTAATAACTATAGAACAAAACAATGTATAAAAATGTTTTTTAAATAAAAAGAAAATAAATGTAATTAAACATTTATTAATAAATAAGCAACAATAGCCGGGTTAACATATCAGGCAAAGTAACGCCATTTTGGAGCCATAGGTACCCCGGTGCGTATATGACATCTGAGCATATTATTTTTTCTTTTCGTTTCGTTTAAAAAAAAAGAAAGAAGTGAAAGCCATTAATTTTAAATTTTTCAGTTTTAAATGAAGGTTTTGTATTAAATAAAATGATAATGAAATTATTTAAAAAGCATTGTTCTTAGCATACATATCAGGGAGGCCAAACTGGTCGCCAAATTAATTTAAAACAATAACCTTTTCTAAAATATGATAAAAAAAAAATCTGTTATGATTAAAATTTGAGTTGCCACCATTAAAGAAAATTATTTAAAATTAGAAAAAAATTAATATTTCGAAAACTAATTCGAATTTAAAAATTCTAATACAGTTTTGAGATCTGCGGATCAATATGGATTTTTGGTGTTAATTTTATCGCAAAGTATTCCATATTTTAGGAGAAATCGCCGTGAAACATAATCAGTTGTTTAATCAGTCGTTTCAAAGAATCTTTTCATAAATTCGTTACATTTCAGCCGTTTCATAATATCCGTTTTATAAATTCGTTTCATTAGGATTTTATATATATAGGGTAGATGTTTAATCAGTCGTTTCAAGGAATCGTTTCATAAATTCGTTTCATTTCAGCCGTTTCATAAATTCGTTTCATTAGGATTTTATATATATAGGGTAGATATCATTTTCACTTATTTTTGATAAGGAATATACTCTTATTCGAATTATCGAATTATTCAAATATCAAATAATTCGAATTATCCATGCTGTCTATACGAGTTTGTTATAAATTTATTTTTAATGAGATAATAATAAAAAAAATATATGTGTATGTAATTTTTTTAGAATGATTTATACATTTGTGGACTTTGTATTCAAACTTATTTTTAAAGTCTTTTTATTCCACCTAATTCCGAAAACCGATAACATTCTTTTCATTTTTTAATTTATTTGTAAAATATTTGATTTAGTTTCCGTTTTAATTCAGATGAAAAGAAAGTAGAGGAGGCGGTGGGGAAACTTTCAGGTAGCAAATTTTAACTGGTCGTCAATGGAACGTTTTTTATAAGCTAATTTTACATTTTTCACGAGATTCTAAAAGCTAATTTATCTTCGTTTGTCACTGAACCTCGAAACAAAATTATTCATTTACTGTCATTATTTAATTATATAAAGTACAATTTATTTAAAAAAATGATAAAAAGAAAAAGAATCCTATTAAAGAAATTTCCAGAATTTTTATTGTAAACAATCTGGAAAGTATATAATTCTTTACTGGATGCGAAAAGAAAGAATCTTATCAGATAATTATCCGTTTTGTTCTACTTAATAATAATTTAAACATGTGTATAAGAACAAACGTGCATTTTCAAAGAAAATAAAGAATTTTCATTTAATTACTGTGCAATGGAATACGTATGCCACAAAATTAAAAAAGAATTCTACAGCAGGTAAAGTTTAAAAAAAAATTATAACTTTTAATTTCAGATTATTAGAAGTCGGAAAGCGTGCGTCAAACGTGGCAAATGAGGTGCGTTTCTACTATAACTAGTTTTATAAATTTCCAAATATTTGGTGCAATAGCTGTTACATACTTATGCAAAAATGCATACATACGCAATTTTCTTTTTCTAATATTAAATTCAGTAATACGGAAATGATATGACTCTGTCTTAAATATGAATTAATCACCATGACAACCGAAAATCATTACCTGTGATGGGATATCACTGAATTAATTATGTATGATAGAATTTAATAGAACGAAGAAAAGTTTTATTAATATCTTTTTAAGTTTTGATTCTAGCTTCCTATAATTTGAAATGACAAAATTCTGCAACGGTTATCTATATTAAATTTTATACCGTTTGGTTGGGTAGTTTTTGCGTTGTTATATGCGGACAGACATACAGAAAGACAGACGGACGAACCAGACTATAAGTGCTGCGGATTTGAATAATTACGAACGCACCTAAAAATGCATAATAACGTATAGAAAAGTAACAGAAAAAAGAAAATACAATAAATTGAAAAGAATATTCTGAAATATAATGATCTCAAATATATCTCAATAAATTGAAAAGAAGTTCCTAGAATACGACTTTCACAAACTGCTCAAAAAGGGCATGGTATATTTGTAAAATATATGGCGAAAAGTCACCGAAGACTTTGTAATTTTGTTGATTGTCGAATATCTAGGATCTGAAATATTTGACGCATTTTTATGGAACTTCAGAAATATAAAGAACATATTTGAACTAATATTTGTTTAGTGAAATTTTAATCAGAAACACAATTACTGGACCTATAACAAATTTAATAAAAAAAATGATAGTTTCTATCACCCTATAAAACAAAATTTTCGTAATAATTTCTACTTGTAACACATAGCGGTATGCATCTTATATTAGATTTGTGTTCATTATTGCTGGAATAACACGTGTATTTCTTCGATATAAATGATTCTTTAAAAGAAATCAAAGTATTTACGTATCTTTTTTATTTATACTATGAGCAGTTTTTAACCAAATTTAACTCTACTATTATGAAAACTGATAAAATACAGCATAAACAAGCAGTTTTAATTAAAAAATATATATACTAAATATTTAATAACATATGAGCTTTAGTATGAAATAATTATTAACTGTGCATGCGGTAAAGATTTCTTTTTTCATAACTTAGCAATGAGTTACATCAGGCAATTTAAACGAAAAAGCCATTTGTATATTGAGAGAATTCAGAAAGAAAACAGCGCTATAGTTTCCTGAATTACAGTTACCTTCTGAAAAGTACTGACTAACAAGAGATTTTACATAAATTGGCATTTTTATTTTTGTTTACTTTATACTTTTTAATTTTTATTGACGCTTTAAATCGAAGTAGAAATCCATCATAACAATCATATTAAAAGACAACTTAAAATCGAATCAACCATTCGATAGTTCTGCATTAAAGATTTGTTGAATAGTATATGTTTTATTGAAAGCAAGTTACTATAAAATGACAAATTGTCAAAAATCCATTATTGCCCTGCTTCTTTTCTAAAGGAACTAAAATTTGAATTTCGATGACATTCGACTGACCGATTTATATTATTAATGTAATACAGTAATTATATAAGGCGACATCTGCTATATTACAGTTGGTTACTATATTGTAAAAAAAAAAAAAAAGTGTTTTGTTGTCTTTAACAAATGCGCAGTTATTTCATGCAAATGCTCATATTTCATTAATATATTTATTATTTTCTATTCTAATTATAGTATCATGTTTCGTCTGATAAAGATATCAGCGGCTAACAAGGGATTTGACATAAATTGGCATTTTTAATTTTTGTTTATTTTTAATTTCAAATTTTTATTGATCCCTTTAAAAAACATCATAACAAACACATTTCAGCCAAAAAAAAAAACAAAAACAAAAAAAAAACTTAAAATCAAATCAACCATTCGATGATTATGCATTAAACATTTGTTGAATATTGTATGTTTTATTGGAAGCAAATTACTATAAAATGACAAATTGTGAAAAATTCTTTATCACCTTGCTCTTTTCGAAAGGAACTAAAATTTAAATTTCGAAGACATTCGACTTGCCGTTTTATATAGTTAATGTAATACAGTAATTATATAAGACGGTATCTGATATATTACAGTTGGCTACTAAATTGTTAAAAAAAGAAAAAAATAATAAATGTTTTGTTGTCTTTTGTCGCAGTCATTTCATGCAAATGCTATATTTCATTGATACATTTAGTACTTTCTATTCCAATTATCTTGTTTCAACTGCAATTTTTCAAATTACATGAAAGTTGTGTTAAATTTGTTTGAAGTATTGCATTTATTAAAAAATATATATCATTTGTATCGCATGCATACATTTTGCATTTTACGTATTTATGCTCTATTTTTGGTATTTTAATTAGGTTCTCAACGAATTTAAAAATATTGGTGTATTTTTAAACAAAATGTCACCTAAACTGAAAATTACGCATACACTTTGGTTCAATAAAAAGCAATTCATCAGAATGTAATTATATGCTGTACTGCATTTAGCAAAATTTTTTAAGCAAATGCATACTCACGTTGTCAATTATATTGATGAATAATCTTTTACTATTCAGTTATTTTATGTTATAATCTATATATGTTAAAAAATATGGATATATTTCTGAATTCCTTTTATGTCACTTATCCTATATAGCTGACAACAAAATTATAAAACAGAATAGGGCTGTTTTTCATGAATAAAAAGTAAAATGATAATTTCTGTAAATGTTTACATATGGTCAAATATTCAATACATTGATTAAAAATAACGCTGCAACGAAACAAATTTTCGTTGTCATGTTGTTAATATTTACCAGATGGAATCCGAGAAAACTTGACGTCAAATTGACTTTAG
The DNA here is from genome assembly GCA_963932465.1 of Maratus speciosus. NCBI lineage: Eukaryota > Metazoa > Arthropoda > Arachnida > Araneae > Salticidae > Maratus > Maratus speciosus. Next base: position 256,038,751 of record OZ010790.1, read on the forward strand.
CATAGAAAAAATTCATATCTGAGTTAAGATGTTAATAAAATGAATCATTCATAGAAATAATTTATGCAAACAAAAGAACTCTCCTCCCTTTAAATCAAGATTGGTGTTCAGTGGAGTTACACTCTCACGTGCACTCACAAAATTGCACTTATTTCTCTAATCTGACATTTTTCAATTTATCTGCACAACATCAATAAATTGTACACGATTATCATTATCCAACATTGGTACGCAGGAAATGCATTTATATATACTACGTGCATTTCAGCTCATTGTTTAGAGTTACTATTTTGTGAATACACTGTAAATAAATGCATTTTGCGGGCAATCGATTTCAGATAATGACAATGAAATACGATTTATCTGTGTGTTACTAAATGGAAAATAACTCTTTGTTTGCGATAACTGCATCAAGATAAGCAGCACACCTTCATTATACAAAAGGTATAGCACAGTGTTTGAAAGATGCCATTTGAAAGTTTCTAAATTGGTCAGATCTGTATTTTAGAGGCCTTACATGTACTTGTCTTGCAAAAATACACATATACAGGGTGTATCTGAAAAAGGGGACAGAACTTTACGGGGTGATAGAACGCAACTATACGAGCAAGCAAGCGGTGAGAAGTTTAAAGATAGTTTTCCACTGTCGCAGTTAAAGAATTAACACAAGAATGATAGGAGATACTTCAGAAAACATTTTATTAACAGGAATATAATTCATGTAGGGGAGGCCGCGGCAAGATGAACAGCGGGGCAAGATGACGAATGTCTCATTTTTTCCATTTTCCACTAGGTGGCAGCATCAGCTGGACACTACTGGCTCTTCTATCGGCCGTTCGTTAAACACTAGTATAGAGACGCTGAAACGGCCATTTTTGTGTTAGTTGTGAAGCTTTAATAGTTTACCTCTGACACGTTATAACTTTTATGCATGTGTAAATAAGCTCTGGTACAGATACATGTAAGATATATCGTTTCTCTTTAATATTTATGAGTAACTTAGTTTAAATACTACCTATTACAATGAATAAATGTCAATTAATCGCCATCCTTCATGGCAATGAAAACGAATATTTTTAAACAGGCAGTCCGGCGCAAAATGACGAGCTCGTCATCCTCAGACCCTGGTAGTAGAAAACCAACGTATAAATCCTCCAGAAGAACCAGAACTTATGGCAAATGCTGATTCCGATGTGTTTTTTTTATTTCAAACCATTGCCTAAAGCAACACAATGTGAGAAAAAAAGCAAAAGCAAAACACTGAGCTCAAGCATTCTTACAAGCACAACCATCAAAGGAATGTTAGAACAAAGGGAAAAGCAGAAGAATGAACAGGAACGTTTAAAAAACAGAGAAAAGAAGCTTGTTAAGCTAATAAGCGAGTAAAAACACTCAAACTAAATTCCTGTATGATCCTATTAAATCCAGGCCAAAGACAGTTGCATCAACTTCAGAGGATGGTGTTTTAATATGTCCTGCTTGTGACAAGGAATATTGTGACTCACGAACAGAAGAATGGATCCAGTGCTGTAAATGCCAAGAGTGGTAGCATGAGGAATGCTCTAGTTATGAAAAGGACATTTTTATTTGTGACTATTGTTAGCTGCACAACTAAACACTTCAACATCACATTACAATGCATTATGCTTAGTTTGATACTTTGTAAGATGTAAAAACACAGTTATCATTTGTTAAACCATGTAACATATTCAAAAGCTAAAATATATTCAAACTTTTTCAGTGTTGCCATTTGCCCCAAGGCCCAAAGTCATCTTGCTCCAGTACCGGGGCAAGATGACGATTTGTTAATGTTAGGAAAAAATAAAATTATTCTTTTTTTTTTTTTTTTGAAAAATTAAATGGTAATATATTTAATACTACGAAGGAATAGTCTAGCAGTTCATGAAAAATTAATTTTACTATACTTCAAAATAAATTAAAAAACAATAAAAATTGTTAACATAGTCATCTTGACCCGGTCTTCCCCCACATGCTCAAATAAATTGCTCGAAAGATCTTCCGCCAACTGCAATGCATGCTTCACACCTACGGGATAGGGACTGACGCACATTTGCGATGACACCAGGCATTTCCCGAATATCACCAGCAACAACGGTAATCCTGGCAACCAGACCCATATCGGTTTCAATGCGGCACTCGTAGATTAGGCTTTTCATATAGACTCACAGGGAAAAAGTCCAACCACGAGAGATCCGGTTCTTGGTGGTCAAGCTCTGGGACCACCTCGATCAATACATCGGCCTAAAATAATTGAAAACTACATTTTAACTTATCACCACTTGCGCTTCGACTGAACACCCTATGACGAAATTTGCTCGTATAGTTGCGTTCTATCACCCCGCAAAGCTTTGCCCTTTTTTTCAGATTCACGCTGTATATGCATATATATTGTATAGGTATAATAAACGAAATGTGAGTTCCTTCGAGGAAAGACTTCTGAATTTAGTATTTAATCAAGGAAATGTCCTCCTTCATATATATACTATAAATACTAGTTAAACTGGATAAAAAATATACACATGAAAAAAGAATGAACGTCGTCGTTAATATAATACAAAAAAACATTATATATTTTTTTCAAAAGTCAAATACAAAAAGCAGACTGTTAATCGACTAACAATTTATTAAAAAAATTGTAATTACATTATTTACATCACATTTCTTTTTGATGCGATAAACAAACTGTGCTTTTCGATTAAACATTTCATACGACATTTTTTTTTTTTAGATTTGTTTAAATAAAAGTATTAAAAAAAAGTTTTTGATCAATTAAAGAAAATTTATTTCGCGACGCAGATCTTTATTTCATTTTTTTTTAATTTATATAAAATGTACTGCTATACTACAATGTTGGAGTAAAATTTCTCAAAGAAATATTATTTTTATAGTACATGCACTGTATCATGATTTCCCTTTTCTTTCATTTATATAAGCTACAATTTAAAAAAAAAATAAAAAAAAAGTGCCCGAACTGCAGCAAAAAAATTAAATAATTTAAAACTAAATAAATAAAATTAAAAAATATATATATATATAACTCGACTCAAACTCAAATCCAAATGGGGAAAATTATTGACAAATGAAACCGATCCAAACAACTGATTGGGTCGGGTTCGAGTCATGTCGGGTAACTCAGAGCAACGAATGAGTCTAATTTAGATGAAAATTTTAATTTGTTACACTCTGAAAATATGTACCATGTCTTCCATGAATTTATCGCATGCCTTACTCATTTGTCAGAATAATATGTAAAAGTTATTTTTCTTAACTTTTCTCTAATTATGTGTTCTTTATTTCTTCCTAAACTTCCTAAACTACTGATTGGTCCGAAATTGGGTTGCCAAACCCGACAAATGAATCTAAATTAGATGGAGATTTTAATTCGTTAATATCTCAAAATATGTACCATGACCTCCGTTATTTTCACCCCCATACTCATTTGCCAAAATAATATATAGACGTTATTTTTTTAACTTTCTTGTTCTTAGATTAAATTTATATGTTTTTGGGCATCTTTTTTCTGAAATGCGTGTTCTTTATTTCTTCCTAAACTTCATTCAGAATGTTCACTGTAAAATGAGAAAAAGATCCTGATGTTACTGTCAACGGAAAATCTGAAACGTCGAAGTTCTTTCAACTGATAAATTGAATCTATCCACTGTAAACAGAAGTTTCTTTTTATATTCTTTTAAAAATGAGTTAATGGAACTAGTATAAAAACGGTTGTTTTTCTTCTCCTATGTTTTTTGTACACATGTGTGTTGTTGTGTGGTATGAGTTAGGTTTCTTTTCGGTATCGATTTTTTGCTTTTATTTCCTGTCAAATATAAGGCGACCTAGCCAGTAGTTGATCAAATACAGTCAATGCTACGGTTTTTTTTATTATATTTCCTTCCTTCAAACTTGTAGAAGTAAACTAATATGATTGATACAATCCTTAATGAATTCCCTACAACGGACAAATAATGAAATCCTCTGAAATTAAATAGGAGAAATTTTATAACTAGACAGTTTTATTAATTGCCAATTTCCCAGTGTTTAATCAGGCGAAAGAAGTCAATCGAAAATATAAAAATTAATCTTTAAAATATCATCATTGGGCTGTGATTAACAATAATTCTTATAACATTTTCGCTACCTGAGTCCACAAAATTCGACCTCTATTCTTTTCCCCATAAAAACTAAACTGTTTGACTTTTTTTACATTTTGACTTCATTTCTTAATAGCTGAATGTTTTTTGCTTTAAAAGCAAACCAATAAATGGCAAAATATATGCTAATTTCCTCATAAGATAGATGTTATTTTCATCTGAGTTTGCAAAACGCCTTCAAGAGGATGTGGACAAGAATTTGAGAAATTTTCATACTTATTTAACTTAAATCCTTTACAATAAAATGTTTTGAGGATTTGTATGATTAAAATCTTGATTAAAATCCTTAAATTTGTGATTGTGTGAATTTGGGTTAGTGTTAATTAAATTGATATTTTAACGAAAATTGTAATTTTAGATCCCTGTTTGTAAACCTAAATTACTAGTCCCCTAAAGTATCAATTTCAGAAAAGTTCTTTTTTGTGTCATCTATGATGCCATTTTGTTTGTTTAAAACCAATGAATGAGTATTTGTAGCATTATTTTAACTTTGGGAACGAAGAGGTTGAAATAAGAAAGATTGATATTAGTTGAAATAAGAAAGATGGAAGTGGATTATTTTAACTTACCGTAATAAAAAAAAAAAAATAAATGTTTACACTTTTTAATAAAACAATCATAAAATGGCTTCTCTTACAGCAGATAGCTCACAACAGTGTGACAATAGGTGTACTAACATTCAAACGTAAATATTGTGTCTAGTGCCACGTATAAGACTCATTTCCTCCTGAAATGGCAAATTATTTCGAAAATTGGATCAACTACAGGAAGCGTATCAACTATTGGCGGGGTCATATCTATCTTATTACAGGTTTTCTAAAATTGGTCATGACTTTTAGATTTGTGGATTGCATAGATGAACAATGTTTCAGTCTCCTGCAATCATGCTCTGTAGGACTAGTCTATATTTGGTTGTTTTCAGATTTTATTTTTGTTATTTTCTATTCGTTTTCATCGTATTACCGCTTAGTTGTTTTACACAAATTATTTTATTTATCAGTATTGGTGAAATGTTCTGAACTGTCCAAAAAAAGAACAAAATTTTGCATGGAATTTGGTCCGATAGATTTGCAAATATGAAAAAAAAGTTAGCAAACTTTTATTATCTTTCTTGTTTTAATCTATTTGGGTTCTTTTTTTATAAGTTTTTAAGAACAAAAAAGAAAAAATTAAATTGAAAATTGTTTATATTATCTGTTTTATCTATTACACATTAATGTCTTTACACATATGGACTTCATATAGTTAAATCTTTGAAATTCTTTTTCTCTTTTAGCATCTTGTACGTAGACGAAACTGTTGAACCTATAAAAAAATAATAAATAAAAATATGGGGTCATAAACAAGTTTTCTTAAACATCATAATCTCAATAGATAATTAAAAGAAGTGTAACCTTCAACAATTTGCCGTAAAACGAAAACTTGACAGTTTAATTCCATGGGTACTGTGAAGGATATTTTCTTTGAATATTCTTTTACTAGTTTTTCTCTTTTCGCCCCCCACCCCCTCTTTTAAAATCTCATTTTACGAAATTTTTATATTTTAAATCTGTCTTTAAACATGAATTAAATTTATTTTCATTCCCATTTTCTTCAGAAATACATTCTCGTTTGACACTATAATTCTCATAAACGGTAGAAGACAGTATTAGGTGAAAAGAGGCATGCTATTTTTATTTCACATAGAAACCATTTACCCAGTACATTGGCACGCTTAATTTGCTTGCTACGCGGTATATTTTTCATGGCTTATTTATTTATTTATTGAGTGTATTTCTACAGCTGCATCATATTTTCCCAACGTATAAATTCTTGTCATAAATTTATTCTGCAATATATTTTATTTCTTAATTGCATATGCCTTCAAACGACTCGGCGGCGCCTAATTCTCATGGTTTGGCAAACATCCCTGTAAAATGCGGCCTTATGGTTTTGGGCAGTCCATATTTTCCCGATCATCTATTTAGCCTTAAAATTCATATGTTGACCTTTCGCCCTCCTCATTGACAATCCATTAACCGAAATTAACACATGTCTCATCTCAAGTTAATTGTCGCCAGATATCTACTGGTTTGATGTTTTTGTAAATTGCTGATCGCCAATAACTCAGCTCTCTCAGAATTGTAATGACATCACTCTGGGAAATAGAAGAATTTACACAAATATACGGATGGCGTATTCATAGGCCAATGATGCGTCCCAAAATCATGACAGAGAGCAGGAAAAAGGTACGAATTTCAACTTTATAGGTAACTATATATATATTTCAAGTTAAAGATTGGTTGAAGCTGAAGGGTCTTTGACAAGAAGTTAAATGAAGTGCATATTTTAAATTGGTAATTTGTTTTAAATTAGCAAGTGCTTTTTTTTCCTGAGTGACACATAAATTACATTATCAGTATCTGTATAGCTCAGGGTCGGCGAACTTTTTTACGTGCGCGTGCCAAAAAGTCAACCAACAATATTTGTTAACAATGTAACGTGCCACATTTTGACATAAAATAACATTGCAACGTACGATGTTATACAAAACACTAGTTAAAGAATCAGTTGTTTTCATGCATTAATAATTAATCTCTCTATTCTAAAAAAAAAGTAACTTACGCTGTCACCGCCGCCGCCGATTTTGAATTTTTTCTGACCGGAGGTCTTTCTCCGTTAATATTAAGAAAAATATTGCATACAAAAATTTGAAAATCGGCTGTATTATAGAGAAATGTTTGATAAACACGCTGATGTACACAGTTTTCAAATCGAAGAACTATTTTAAGAGATATTTAATGCTAAAGTTGGACAAAGTCATTCCATTAAAAAAGTTTTATACGAGCTATAAAACTATATATCGGAATTTAATCATTTTTATATCATTTTATACGTTATAATTTCCCGGTGTGCAGAATGCATTTATTTTTTTAATTTGACTCATATTTCGAGCTTTTATTTCTATTTTAAATTAAAATTTTCAGCATTTCGAGAGATATTTTTTACTTATTTTAGAAAATTGTACTAATTTAACCTGTTGCCAACTGTATAAATACGCGCAAACAATAATGTTTGCTTCAAATTAAAAATTTATTTACACGTGACTATTATAAACAGAAAAAAACCTTTCAAATTAGAATTAAATAATTATTTATAAAAAGCAGGAACTTATTGAAAATTACTTCATAAAAACTATATTTACACGTGAATTTTAACAGAGAAAGGATATTGTAAAATAATAAATTCATTAACATGCGTTAGAAGTCTTAAATAGGAGAAATTACGTCACATTTACGTCACATTACACTTATTACGTAAAATGAACAAAAAATAGTACTGCAAAACAGTTTAAATTTAAAATAGCGCGAGACATTTATTTGATCTTTTCAACTATTTTTTGTTGGGACAGCGCAAATAATATTTCATTTCTAACAAACGTATTTTAACGTGAATATTAAAAAGAGAAAGAAAAGTTTGGTGAAAATTACGTCAGATTAAGAACGATACATTCACAATGTCTTTTATTTATTTATTTATTTATTGAACAACAAACATACGACTTGTGTGCTTGACATGAGAGCCTGCTTAAAATGTCTTATTTAAAAGAACTTTCTTTTCGTTTTGTTAAAAAATACCCGGAGACAAAACTCTGTTTACTTAATTCATTTTATATTAGATTATTTTGAAATGATTAACTGATTTTATTTAATCAAAGAGGAAAACAGCCATTGTATATTTTAACAGCAGCTGATTTTTCCTTAAAATTCCCCAATGAAAGTGAAATGAATAGAAACCCGTTTATAGGGAGATCGCCACTGTTTTTTAAATTATAATTCAATCTTTCAAAGTATTTTTAAAGCCGATCAAATTAGCGTGCTTTTAGAAACTGCGGTGTCTGAACGGGGGTTGGCGAGCGTAGCTCGTAGGGAGCCGAGCCCCCCTAGTAATTAAAAAAAATATGAAAAATCAAAATGCCCTTTCTCTGTATATTGGAATAAGACATTAAATTAATGATATTTTAAATGTAATACTTTCAATGTAATAAGGAAACAAAAATACAAAATTTTATTTTAGAAATTTTTTGCCTTAATATTAATGCAACATCTAGTTATAATTATCTAAGTGGCATTAAACAATGGATCAATAAATTATTGATGAGATTTTTGTTATTGTATGCTCGATGGAGAATGCTTTATACCTGATTCATATTTTGATAGTTTTATAAATATACATATAAATTGTATCCATTTGCGATCTTACTGCAGTGACTGTCTAAAAAAATTAATTTGGAAAATGCAGCTTTATAAAATCTTATAGAAAGGCAAAATGCATGTCGAAAACGCTGCATAACATCACAAAAAAGAAAATTATTTTGATGCGTTAATTCATGTAAAAATAATTGTATTGTTTTATTTTTTCGCGTGCCAGAAAAATTGTCTTACGTGCCAACTCTGGCACGCGTGCCATAGGTTCGCCGACCCTGGTATAGGTTAACATTACATGAGAATACATGAACATGATTTGAAGTTGTATCTGAGGAGCAAAAGCTGTTCGATATGAAAATAGAAAAACGAGCGAAAGAATTATTAGACATTTTATAGAGCAAAATGTATGTCAATAGACTTTTTGAAATTTAAATACTAACAAAAAGAAAAATGTATTTTCTTCAATGCGTTTAAATATGTAATAAGCTTGCATATACAGGACAAACCGGACTGGAATGGTTTCATAACTTGACCCGATAAACCAAACATTAATTTACATGTTAAGAATTTAAATATTTTTTATAGAAAACAAAAATGACTTTTCAGCTTTTCAACTCATGGAAATAAGAAGTAATATTTTCTAAGATTAATTTAAATAGAACATTTTAGCACGAAGTATACATTTTCTCAAACAAAGTCAATGGAACGGCTTCTCTTTTAATATCTTTAAAACTGAGTGCTTTTGAAAATTTCAGGTTTAAACCCTTTTATCTTCAGTTCATTGAAATAAAAGGTTCAAATACTAAAGAAAAAGTTCAAATTTAACATTAACTTTATTTTGTGTATTTTACTTTAATATAACATTTCTTCTGTATTTTTCTAAAGATGTTGCTTTTCTTTTATACGAAATAAACATGACAAAATGATGTTTGTTCTTGCATGTAGATGTGAACGAGGTAATATTTATATCGTACAAATATTGCAACTTGTTTTAGAAGGATAACAATTCACCTTAAATAAACATTTTTTTCTTGGTAGATAAAGAACATTTAGCTTAAATTAAAAATCGCTTTCTTTTTTTTAATTACAAGCTAGAATAATTACGGCACGATATTTCCAGCACGAAATATAAACATTTTCACAGAAACGTATTGATACAAATATTTCACTTTTAATATTCTTTAAACTGAATATTTTTAGTGCAGGCGGAAAATGCACAAACCATCAGTATTTATATAATATAATCTTGTATCTTCATTGAAAGAGAAAATGGTATTAAGAAATATTAACCTATTACACTTTCGGAGATGGATAAAATTAGTCCCGTAGCTTGCTTGAGAACAAAACACTGGACACCAACGTTACATTGTCCACCTAACTGGTAGGCTGAGAGATGGCTACACAAACAATAATCTCAACGAATTGATGGCTGAAATTCCAGATTTAATTAAAACTTGATTAACATATTGAATTACAACTTGTCTGCCAAGTCATATCTCGATTAAAACCAACTGCAAGCAAGATTTTAGTTGTTCAATGGTTGATTTCCCATTACGTTTTCATGCACCCAGTCATCCATGTCTCTATATCTCTGGGTGCATGAAAACACAATCGGAAAATTACCAATCAACTCTTATATGCAAACAACATACTACACAACATGCTATACCAATCAACAAACCAGATGTTGACTTCATTCAAACTTTCACACACACTATCGCATTTATGAACCAATTTATTTGCGCGTTATTTATATGCTTTTTCTAAGAAAGTTTGATTCTGGAGACTCAGTGAAAAAAATTGGATCCGGAAACGTCTTTTGGTGATTATTTATGCTACAAATTTATATAAATATCTATATTGCAAATGTTAAGGACCTTGCCATATCACTACAGTGCCAAACTCAGTTCTCTTGACCATGACTCTGAGCTGCTACACAACATATTCCCCATAGACCGGCATGGTAGCTGGACAAATCATCAACGCATCGAGTTTAAGGCTAAAAATCTGGGATTAGTTAAAGCTCGATTAGCATATTAAAATCCAACTGGTCTGTCAAGTCCTTTGTTTGTCGAAACCACCTGCAAACGCAATTTCAGTGGTTGATTGGTAGGTTTATTATTGTGTTTTCCTGGATTCAGTGGTATGAAAACATAGAGAAATGGAGGAGGAGAACACACTGGTAAACTTACCAATCAACCAGCAAAATTTGGTATGCAGGTGATCTTTATTTCGACCAAGGTATTACTTAGCAGATCAGTTGCATTTTATTATGCTAATCAAGTTTTAACTAATCCTTAGTTTTTTGCGATCAGCTCGATGAGTTTATAGTTTGTGTAACCGTCTCTCGGTCTACCAACTAGGTGGTCAATCTGACGTTGGAGTCCAGAGTTTTGTTCTCAAGCAATCTATGGTACTCATTTTGTCCACCCCTGAAGAGATAAAAAGTTAATATTTCTTAATAACTTTCTCTTTCAATGAAGATACAAGATTATATTATATACATGTAAATTTAATAAATGTTTACATTAAAATAATCATTCATGCTGAAAGTTAATTATCTTTCATTCATTTCTATCAGATTTATTTTCTGCAGCAACATTAGCAAGTCTTTTGTAGCATTCTGAATATGCTTTTTCTATGAAACTTTTATTCTCGTAAGTTTAATGCAGGACTAATAAAGAAAGAGTTTACCAGAAGAATTTTTTTTTTTTTTTGGTTTATTAAAAGTAGGAATTTATTAGATATTTATTGCTAACGCATGAAACAGTGTGATCATTGGGGTGTTATATATTACTAATCACTATTCCATTTTAAGTATGTTTCTGTCTGTACAACAAGTTTTCGTTTGATCATTTAACCCCTTGGGGACGAGCGGCACGTATACGTGCCGCATGAAGCGCCCAGAATCCTTGTTTTCCCTCACCAGTAAAATTTTACTGTAAAATTTCCCTTATATAATCAGCGCATATTCTCGGTTCAAGAAGGCACAAATTTCTGTTTTTAAAAAACGGTGATAAAAGATTAAAAATTTCGTAAAAGTTTCCCGTCGCGAAGGGGTTAATAGCCTGTTCATAATGTCATAATCGAATTCATAAAAATAACACATTTGTACTTGGGATATAACACGTTTCGTAAAATTAAGTTCAACCGCAATCTTTATGCAAATGCCAAAAAAAAAAAAAAAAAAAAAAAAAAAAAAAAAATAGAAATATATACAAAATAAAATCAACGATTCAGTCCATTTACTAATAAATATAGAAAGAGAAGAAAGATATGGCTTTATAATTTGAAATTTAATTTTATTTTAAAAATAAATTACTACTTAACTAATTTTCAATTATTGCTTAATAACATTTCTCCTTTTACTTGAAATAACCCATAAGATGATAATATTTACCTTGAATGTTTAAAGATCTTATAAAATTATCCATCATGTTTAAAGTTATTTCTGTTTCATAATTTTATCCCGCATTCTCTGTTGCTTCAGTATTTGGAAGTACATTTTTGAGTTATTTATAACTTACTTTCTACAAAAATTTGTTACTAGGAGCTATTTTATAAGACTATTAAAGAAAACATTAACAGGAAATATCTTACTGTGGTTTATTCATGTTTTTATATTGGAACACATTCAACAACGGAAGAAATTGTGATTCTATCTATTGCTATTCACTATCACATTTTAAACACCATCTGTCAATGCAAAATAATTTTCGTGCTTACTTCGTTTAACATTTTGATCATAATGTAAGCATAGTGATATGAGTGAAATCCTTAAAGTTTTCATCTAAAACATTGTAAATAATTTGAAAAGCAAAACTTTAGACAAATATCAATAAAGAATTGAAATTGATAGAAGGAAATTTCTATATTTAAATGGAAACGTAGCATTAAAAAATATTTAGTTTTTTAAACTAAATTTTCCTTGTCATTCCTTCAGAAATTATATGCTCAATATATTTTTTTTCGATCGTTTGTCTAAATATCATTTGTTATTAATACCTGAACAAGAAAAAAACTGTTTAATTTGATTTAATTTCACGGCTATATTAATAGAAAAATTATATTTACATGATTTTTCCTTTATCTCTTAATAACATTATATTTTATATTAAAACACACAAAATAACATCATTTACACCGAAACCTGATTCAGATAATTATTAAAATTACCCGTCATGCTTAAAGTTATTTATCCTTCAGTCTCTTCTCCCATCGCTTCCATCCCCAGCGATATTCGCAAGTTTATTCGTACGTTATTTATATAAGTTTTGTATGAAAGTTTGATTCTTGATCTTTTATGCAAGGTCAGAAAAGGTTAATCAGAAATATTTTTCTGTGGTTTATTAACAAATTTATAATATATTCATTTTTTTAATTATTTAACAGGCGAAGAAATTGTAATGTTATTTTGTGCAATTCATAAGTTCAATAGAAATAAAAAAATCTATTCTTACATCATAGTTCAAGAGCCGACAGCACAAAAACCTATGTTATCAAGCACAAGAAAAAAACCTTTATTTTATGGGAGAGTAGAAGTAGGGGAATTTAATGATCCATGTCTGCCGGAAGTGAAGTGGTGCATAAGCCAAAAATTAATACCACCAGTGATTGACTCGTATGTTTATCATTTTGTTTGCCGTACAACTATCCTCCATGTTTTCATTCCTTTTTTTGTACGGTAAACACAATCATAAATCTGCGAGTCAACCACTGGTGGTATTTATTTTTGGCTTATGCACCACTTCACTTCTGGCAGACATGGATCACTAGATTCCCCTACTTCTATTCTTCCATGAAATAAAGGTTTTTCGCTTGTGCTTGATAACATAGGTTTTTGTGCTGTCGGCTCTTGGACTATCGGGTTCATTACAGCATTTAACATCTTGATCTCCACTTAATTAATAATTTCGATTGGAGGTTTGTCGAGGACAAATAAAATTCCAGTTACCAGAAAATTAACTTTTAGCTTTAAATATATAATGTAATTCCCCCCTCACCCCCACTGTATTTCATATACGACCTTCTCTTTTCGCTTTCGTTCTTGTCTTAATAAATCAAAGAACAATCAATTTTTATCTTATTTTAGTAACAAAATATCTCTTAAACTTTGTTGCATGGTGCGCAGAAAAAGTCTGTTTTTTATTAGATGGGCTATCTTCGAGAGTCTTCGCCTTTCTCTGCCTCTTGGAACTAATGGGATTTTTTTTTAACGTTAGTACAATTACTACAATTACGTATCTACATTCGTCGACCTTTTTATTATGTTTTATTATCTATCCATGCTTACAAATTATTTACTCTACTTGTACTATTTTTCCTTTAAAATTTTTAATGTTATTCATTCTTCGTGCAGTTTTCATACTACAGTTATGGGGCATTCTCACAATCTTTTGACTTTTCAGGAATAAAAATCTGATAAAATTATACTTACTAAAATAACATTTTAAACTTATAGACGAATGCCTTAATGATTCAAAAAAAAAAAAAAAAAAAAAAAATCAGCCGCGAAATGTCTTTTCTATTTAACTGAGGTTTTTAAGTTAAACTTGCGAGTTTAATTTTACTTACCATTTTACCATTATAACTTTTTATTTTCTTCTAAATTTTTAATTATAATGAATCTGCATAGTACCCACAGGATATTAAAATAAGAAATAATAATAATGTAGTATTTTTAGCACAAAATTTCGTTATAACGTTGTCTTAAAGGGGTTTTAAAGAAGGGACGGTAAGGGAAAAAATGGGCACTGTATAGTAAAAAAGGGACGATAAGGAATAAAAAGGGACGATAAGGAATAAAAAGGGATGGTAAGGATGGGACGGTAACCAAAATACCACCTATTTTTACCATGTTATGACTGACAGACACAATGTTCATTGCTTTTTAGAAACAGTTATTTGCATTGAATTAAACTTAAAAAAATTAATTTACCTCGAAAAATGGAGGAAAAAACACTGGGGATGGTAAGACTACCGATAAAGCCACGATGCTTGAAATTGATATTTAAATGCTGATTTATATTCTGCAGTAAATTTCCTGTCAAAAACTTTTAGCTATTCTCTCTATAGCATACAAAAAAAGCACCAGAAAAAAAGATGAAAACAATCCTGTGGCTGCATCTGAAGTGATTTTCTGTATACATTTAGCAAGAGGGACGGTAAGGAATCGAAAATACAGGGCAGAGTTAAAAAAATAATAACAATCTTAAAAATGTGTGCAAGTTAATTTTTTGCTACATATTTATATAAAACAATAGTTCCAGTTTCAGAAAAAAATTACATCCAAATATTTTTATTGAAACAATTTTACACTGACAGCTCCAAACTTAAAATTCAGCATCAGGGATACGGGAGGGTATAGAAATTTCATGGTATATTTGGACCCCCAACATCGTTCAAAACTTATTTATCTCGTTAATATTGTTATGCAGTCATGCAATAGGATATTTTCTAGTATAAGAAATTAAAAAAGCGTAAGAATATGTACTAAAATAAAAATTATTATTCAGAGACTGAAAAATATAGAAAAGTCAAAAGATTGTGCAAATACCTCTTATATATTTTCTTTTCTTTTTTTGTGTGTCTTCTTTATGCCTCGGTAAGTCGCTTGTTTATCAACTGAATGTTAAATAGCACCGCTACTAGTAAATCCATAACGAAACCTACGTTGTTGCATTGTTCCATTGGTACATAAAAGTTATTAACATTCAATTTTATTTTTTAAGCACATACACAGTGAACGTATCAACCATGTAAATAAATGTACGAGTAATAGTTCTTTCTTTTTTCATTTTTTAGGATATAATTAATTTTTTAAATGAGCAAACTGTTAAAGTGTAAACATTATATTTGGTAAAATTATCAGTTTTTAACAGGTTGACCGTTACAGACTTTGACAAAATTGATTTTTTTAGCAGCTATTTCCAAAATAGATTTAATGTTTATGGAGTCTACTCTCATTTCTGGATCGTTTATCAATTTTATGCAGAGTGTTTCTTTTATGCATTTTTAATATATTTTTTAATATATTTTTATGCATTATCGATCCTTAAAATTATTATTCATTCTAAAATTGTCGCAAAAAAATACTTAAGTTAATTCAAATTATTTTCTAATTATATATCCGTTTTAAAAGCAATAGCTAAGTTCTTACTTTATTTAAAAATCAAATTATTAAAAAGTTTTTAAAATTATTTACAAACTATGAAAATAATAATATAAAAAAAAAACTATCCATCTTTGTAGCAGTAAAATTTTAAAGAAAGATTAAGAAATTTTCCCCTTAAAAAATATTTAACAAACTAAAAAAAACATAAATTAATTATTTTATTTTATTTTAAGATTAAAAAATGCCGACAAGTAAAAGAATTAATATTGCTACGTAATCATTAAAAATATGTTCAACATTAAATGATGAAATAGCACAAAATGAGTTCTTTTTCTAGTTAAAAGTGATTAATTACCAATTTAATTTTTTAGTAAAATTAGTTTTTTGCATGCTACAAATATATATTTATTAAATTAACACACTTAATTACATTATAATTCCTAAAGATAAACTTGTATTAACAGAAAAACATCTAAAATTCTCTCATTTTATTATATATTTAAGCATACTTAAATTTATAAGAAAGATTCAGAAATCCCTCCTATCTAAAAAATTATCCACCAAAAAAAAAGAAAAATATATAAATAAATATTATTATTTTATTTTAAAATTTAAAAAAAAATGTTGATAAGTAAGAAATCAATGTTGCAACACAATCATTAAAAATATGGTCTACTTTAAATCATTAAAAGAAAAATAAATTCTTATTCTAATAAATATATAATCTTATTATAAATATTCTTAAAATAAATTCTTATTCTAATTGGAAGTTATTAATTACCAGCTTATTTATTAAAATCAGTTTTTCCATTAAAAAAAAAAAAAAAAACGTATTTTATAAATTAACGCAACGTATGAAATTGCATTATAATTCCTAATAAGAAAGTTCTATTAACTGAACAAAATCTTTATTTAAAGAAAAAAATATTCTTAAATTTATAAGAAAAAACAATTCATTTGCTTTAAATAATTCGCTAAGATATTTATTTCATTCATTTAAATATTAAATTAACTTTTAATTACACGCGCATAAAACAATTACAAAAAAAACCCTTTAAAAGCACTTTAAAATTTCAATTTTCCCATCTACCATTTACCTACAACGGCAAACCATCACTTAACGAAATGCCTTCCCCTTATTACCCCATAGAATCTTCTCCTCAATAAACCAGCGTGGTCAATTGGTTAAGTCGTTTACCTTCTGTCCTTGGATTCGTCGTGTCGAACCCAACCTCTTCCCTCGACGAAATATGCTCCTTTGAAATATTAATAAATGAACATCCCAACAAGGCCCAAAGATGTCGCCATCAAAATGGAAATATATTTTCTTTCAATTTATGCTGGTGTCGGGCTGCAGTCGGCATTTTATGGTTAACTATCAGCGTGCTTTCCCCAAAGTATTCTGCCGATACCGGACCGTCTCTGTGCCTCATGAATCTGATCGCATTCGCGCGGCGTATCAAAAAAGATACGAAACCGGTAGGGGCAGTCGGTATAGTGCCAATACCGCTTGTAGTGGCAACCGGCTGTCGGCCAATTGCTTACCGATAGCTCTGTGTTTGCTGGGAAGTTTCTTGAGTGATGACTTCTGTTTTTTTTTTTTTTTTTGATTTGTGTATTATTTAGCGATAGAGACATCATATGGATACTTTACTGTATATGTTGTATAACACTGGATCGTAAATTATTAATTCTTCAGCGTGTGCGGGTGAAGTCATTTTATATAAAAAAAAAATGTGTTTTGTAAGTCTTAAAACTGAAATATGTTTTGTATTACTATATTTATATACCTATATATTTTTTTTTCATCGGGGAAAAATTTGCATATGACACACCCAAGACACCAAACACTTTTTAATACACAGATCCAAGAAAAGAGAATTTTTTTATTTGGATTACACATTTTTCACATGCGTGCCATAACAAGCAATTACGCATTGCCTGCGGGAGACAGTGGACAATACAGCCAAACGTAACATAGAATGAGGGATGTTTGCACTCTCACGTTTGATAGAGTCTTTAAAATCCGGAAGAGTTTGTGGATTGCACATGCACACTCTAGATTTGAGATATCCCGAGAACTTGAAATCCATAGAAGTGAGATCAGAGGATCGCTGAGGCAACAGAAATGGAAAATGACGTAAGATGACTCGGTCGCCAAAATACTGTTTCAGGACCCTGCGAACAGGCTTTGCTATATATGGAGGTGCGCCATCTTGTTTCCAAACGATGTCATTAAGTGCATTCTACTGCAGCAATTCTGCTATAACGTAATTTTGTAGAATGGTTGTATGGCAATATCCAGTCACATAGTACGTTAGAAACCCCGTTGGTGTTACTTACTCAAAAAGCACGTGCCGAGAACAATTGCGCCAGCAATGCTGCACAACAGAGTAACTTTGGCGTCTTGCCACAGTATGTGGATTCTTGTGTGCCCAGTGCAGAAACTTTTTATGTTGACGTTGCTAGTTAAGGTGAAATGTGCCTCGTCCGTCCATAATATGCGAAGAGGTGAGACGTTATCGTCATCATATCGGATAAGAAATACATTTACAGTGTGCATACGTTGTTGATGGTCCCCCACGTCCAACATCTGAACGCACTAGTATCCGTATGCAAACATGCGGATTACGGAGCGCAGTAGCTTTAGGACCATTGTTTTCGATATATCCAATACACGAGCAACATCTCTTGCAAAGCGATTTCAAAAAATTTTGGTATATTTTCATCGATCATGACCCCCAGACCCCGAAACCACCCTCCGTTCAAAATTGACATATATATATATATATATATATATATATATATATATATATATATATCCATATATATATATATATATATATATATGACCTATGTCGCACTGTAACTCTCGTATTTATGAACCGATTTGGATGTAATTCGGTGTGTACATAGTACATACCAATGTCTCGACCGAGTTCGTTGGCCAGCTTCATCCGCCATTTTGTTTCAAAATGGCGGCCATTTAAAATTTTAAAAAAAATTAAAATTTGAAACGTGGTACCAAAAAATAAAAAATGGACAAATATTTTTTCTGATGTATTTGAACTTTATACAAAAATTCCGGAGCAGTTTTTGTTTCGTCTATATCTTAAAAAATGGCTGAGTTATAGCATTTTGAATTTCTAGCGTGGCTGACATTTTGAAACGTCCTGAATTTTGTCAAGCGATAAAAGGCGTATTTATGAACCGATTTGGATGTAACTTCGTTTATACATAGTGCATACCAATGTCTCGACCGAGTTCGTTGGCCAGCTTCATCCGCCATCTTGTTTAAAAATGGCGGCCATTTAAATTAAAAAAAATTAATTTGAAATGTGTTACCAAAAAATTTAAAATTTAAAAAATATTTTTTTTTCTTATGTGTTTGACCTTGATAAAAAGATTCGGGAGCAGTTTTTGTTTCGTCTATATCTTAAAAAATGGCTGAGTTATAGTATTTTGAATTTCTAGCGTGGCTGACATTTTGAAACGTCCTGATTTTTGTCACGTGATAACGGGCGTATTTATGAACCGATTTGGATGTACCTTGGTGTGTGCATAGTACATACAAATGTCTCAACCGAGTTCGTTGTCCAGCTTCATTCGCCATCTTGTTTCAAAATGGCGGTCATTTAAAAAATTAAAAAAAAAATTAAATTTAAAATGAGATACCAAAAAATTGGAAAATGAAAATAATTTTTTTCGTATGTGTTTGACTTTAATACAAAGATTCCGGAACAGTTTTCGTTTCGTCTATATCTAAAAAATTGGCTGAGTTATAGCATTTTGAATTTCTATTGTGGCTGATATTTTAAAACGACCTGATTTTTGTCACGCGATAGCAGGGGTATTTATGAACCTATTTGGATGTAACTTGGTCTGTACATAGTACATACAAATGTCTCGACCGAGTTCGTTGGCCAGCTTCATTCGCCATCTTGTTTCAAAAGGGTGGCCATTAAAAAAAAATAATTTAAAATGAGTTATTAAAAAATTGGAAAATGAAAAAGATTTTTTTTATGTTTTTGGCCTTGATACACTCGTATTCGCCTATTTCGATGTAAGAAGGCATATGGATAGTATACATCAATATCTCGACCAAGTTCGCTGGCCAGCTTCAGCAGCCATCTTGTTTCAAAGTGGCGGCCATTAAATTAAAAAATATATATATAATTAAAGTGAGGTGCAAAAAAATTAGAAATTGAAAAAGGTTTCTTTCTTAAGTATTTGACCTTGATATAAGGATTCAGGAGCATTTTTTGTTTGTGTTTATCTTAAAAAATAACTCAGATATAGCAATTTCGATATCTAATTTGGGTGACATTTTGAAAAATCTGATTTTTTGCCTGCGAAAGCACTCGTATATATTAATCGATTCTGATGTGAGTGAGCATGTGCACAGCAATTACTAAGGTCTCGACCAAGTTCACTGGTTAGCCTCATCCACCCTGTTGTCTTAAAATGGCAGGCACTTTAGGAAATCGCCGAATTTGGCAGCCAAATATAACTTACTTTAAATAAAAGCAGCTTGGATAAAGCTGACTAATTTCGCGAAATTCTCATTCATAATGATTTAGTATTGATAAAAATTAGTATTGAATCTCCTATATTCGGTTTCCACTAAATTGAGATTCGTGTGTTTGAATAATATAAGTTGGCTTTTTTAAAATAAGGAATATGAAAGCTACCTCTTCCTCTCGGCACTGGCCGGGAGGACTTTTTTTTTAAGTGGTGACAGTCAAATAATCTGAATTAAAAAAGTCCCCAATCTGGCAACACTAGGCTGAAATAACATGCTGCACCAACTTTGGTTAATAGCGTATTGATGCGAGATTTGCGAGATGCGATTTTGTGCCC
The DNA here is from genome assembly GCA_963932465.1 of Maratus speciosus. Classification (NCBI taxonomy): domain Eukaryota; kingdom Metazoa; phylum Arthropoda; class Arachnida; order Araneae; family Salticidae; genus Maratus; species Maratus speciosus. The sequence continues at coordinate 256,059,084 of OZ010790.1, forward strand.
TCTAAACTGTATACATACCAGTTATAATTTCGCCAAGTAAGAAAATGAATGGAAGACTCAGTTGTCGACATGTTTTCTGAGTATGTTATTCATCTGTCGAAAACTTTTGGTTTTTTTTATGATTTTTTAATGTAAATTTTATGCTTTATTATTCGAAAAAAAAAATAGAAAACACTGCTGACTGGCTTATCCATATCAGCTCTGGGGGTGAATTTCTTCAAAAAGTCCAAATTTCACATTGGCCCCAGTAGTTTGCAAACAAAATATTGGGCTTATAATATACATGCAAATATGCATAGATATATTTTCAGATAAAGTTGATTGAATATTCCGGTGCCAATGTGACAATTGGAGATTAAAATTAAGTCGGAAGAAATTCACGTATCACAGCTCAAAGAGTTATGGAACGGGAAGTGGTCAACCCTGTTCGTTTACTCCAGATGTACACCTGATTTGGTGGCTTTTTTGTATGATTCATAAAATAATCCAAATATTTGAATGAATCAATATATTGCTCAATGTAAAAAGAAAAAGATGCATGCTTTAATGTTGGTGAAGTTTTATTTGTATGTCTTAACGAAAACTAGTATTAACGTTTGATATATTCTATGCTGTAGGCTCTTACAAAATCAACAGAGGGGGAAAACCCTTATCATAATTCTCAGGTAGAAGAAAAAAATATTCATAAATCTCTTTTATACAGTAGAAAAAAAATATATAACTTAAGAACTTCAAGCCGTTGAATTAAGTACATGAGTAAGATTTCCCGCGGTTAACTTCCTTTACTCAAATTTTACTGAATTAATATAAACACTATCTGTTTAATAACTTGGTTTATGTGTTGTCTATTATAAAAAAAGACCAAGATATGGCTGAATTGTTCAATACGAAAGTATTCAAAAATAAATAATAAGAAAAGATTCTTAGTCATCTATTATGGAATGAGAAAATAAACATACAGCTTAAGAATATTAAGCTATTTAATTAAGTATTTGTGTAAGATAAACAGTCATTAACTTCTTTTAATGACATTTTACTTAGTTAATCTAAACACAACCTATAGAATAACTTTGTTTAAGTGTTGTCTGTTACACGAAGAGAGAAAATTATTACTGAATTGATTAATATTAAATATACATAAATAATTAGGAGAAAAAGAGTCTTAATCCACCATTAGAATGTAATAAAAGACCTTTTATTGTTTGTATTTGAGTGTGTTTTTGTAAATTGAGGCATAGATAATCCGAGCTAACAAGCCAAGTAAATACTAAAAAGTACCCGTATCTAATAATGATTTTCTTAGATTATTAACACGTAATGACAATGACATTCATAAGCAGCTGAAAGTTTTATTAATTCTTTAAAACGTTACTCTATCTGATATTTTATGCTACAGGGTCTTAAAAAAGCAACAGCGGGGGAAAATCCTTATCGCAATTCTGAGGTACACGAAGAAAACATTCTTAATCTTCCCCTAGCCGTTGAATTAAGTACGTGAGTAACATTTACTGCGATTAATATTTCTTAATGACATTTTATTTAGTGAATCTAAACAAATCTATTTAATAAGTTTGTTTATGTGTTGTATATTATAAATAAAGAGCGAAAATATGTCTGAATTGATCAATACGAAAGTATTCAGAAATAAATAGTAAGAAAAGAATCTTCATCATCCATTATAAAGAAAGAAAATAAATATACATTACTTAAAATAATAAGCTATTTAATTAAGTATTTGAATAGGATTAACAGACATTAACTTCCTTTATTGTCATTTTACTTAGTTCGTCTAAAAACAATCTAAAGAATAATTTAGTTCATGAGTAGTCCATTATATAAAAAGCGAAAATATTACTGAATAATTAAAATATATTATCCATAAATAAATAAGGATCTACCATTAGAGTCTAATAAACGATTATTTATTGTTTGAGTCTGTTGTTCTAAATTGAAACATAAATACTTGGAACTATGATAAGCTGAAAAAATACTATAAAGTACTCCAATCTAATGTCGATTTTCTTAGATTGATAATATATAATGACAATGACAATCATAAACCGGAAACAGTTTTATTAATGCATTAAAACATTATTCTACACTGAAAGAAAAAAATATACTGTCTTCATCTAGAACGAATAGTTAAAATTTTCTAAATCCCTCTACTATAAATATAGATTTCCGAGTTATGCGAGTAAAGTAAACAAATAAACTGAATAGACGAAATGATCGAGAATTTCTACTCTATAGTTTTCTAGGTGATAAAACGATATGTTATATTATGAATCATTTGAATTGCGAGAAATTATCACTTGATTTCCAGAATTCATTCATGAACTAGAATTATAGTTACTAAAACTCATATATTGTGTTCGCGTCTATTTGCAGAGAAGTTTAAATAAGTTTGATCACAATAATATAGGAAAACGCCCTTGAAGTATTAATAGGGATAACTGGAACTCTTTAGCAAAGGGAACTAGAATTTATAAGGATGACTAGAACTATGTTTTCTAGAGGTACAATTTATTTTCTAGATGGCAGTGACAGATTTTCTTTTTTCAGTGTACTTAAATATATTTTACATTATAGGCTCTTACAATAGCAAAAGCGGAAGGAAACTCTTATCGTAATTCTCAGGCAGAAGAAGAAAATATTCATCTTATTCCCTTATACAGTAAGAAAAGTAATATACAACTTAAACACATTAAGCCGTTGAATTTATTGCGTGTAAGATTTCCCGCGATTAACTTCCTTTAGTGACATTTAACTTATTTAATATAAACACAATTAGTTTAATAACTTGGTTTACGTATTCTCAACTATAAATAAGGCTAAAATATGACTGAATGGTACAATAAGAAAGTATTCATAAATAAATATTAAGGAAAGATTCTTAATCATACAATATTGAGTAAGAAAATAAATATACATCTTAAAATGTTAAGAAATTTAGTAAGGGCAAGATTAAGAGACATTAACTTTCTTTAATGATGTTTTACATAGCTAATCTAAACACATTCAAAAGGATATATTTGTTTAAATGTATACAGGGCTGCCAACGGCGACTACTTTTATTCGATTCGTAGAACTATTTTAGAAAAATACATTATATAGTACTCTTGCAAATGTTCTCAAACTGTATGCCAAAGATTTTTGTTTTGAGAAAGTGGTGCGAGGTAGAATTAAAAAATAGACACCTATGGCAGCCCTGTGTATACAGTAAAATTTGTGGAAGTTGACCACTTGCGGTGCCGCACTTCAGTGGTCAACTTAAAGGAGTAGTCAACTTATAAAGGGTGAATTTACTTTTATTTTACGTAATATTCATACCATATCATTTTTTCCCACAAAAATTTTATTTATTGACTGCCTTTAAAATAATTGTGTTACCATGCATATTTCTAACACCTTCAAAAGAAAAGATTAACTACACGATTGAATTAATAGTTTTGTATCAATTTTAAAATTTATTAGTATTATTACTACTATTTATTTTTTTAAAAAACTGTCAATCAATATACAGCCAATTAATGATTCTTCAAACTATACTAATTATTACACATAATTTATAAAAAACCTAAAAAAATATATATATTTCTGCTTACCAAGTAGCACCTGGTGTTATCGAAAGAAGGGAAGGAATGATAAGAGAATGGGAAATAGAAGAAAGAAATCTAGAATCAAAGAATGGAGGGGGAGGGTTGAAAAGCCAAATCCACAAGAGCAACAATGTAAGAATAGAAAAGCCTTGAATTATTTACATACACCTATCACCGCTAAAAGCATTTCCCAGGCTGAGAACTATTTCACTCTTTTAGAAATTCTAGTTTAAAAAAAAAAAAAAATCGAGGAGAGTTGCTTTTTCTTATTCATGATTTGTTAGCTATTTGGATGGTCAAGTTATAAAGGGTTTTGATGGGCATTTTATAATAGTTCTAGTTAAATTCGTATAATTTCAGTGGTCAGGATACAAGATAGACAGGTGGTCAAGTTACAAAGGGATTGTCTTATAGTTTTGTATAGGATAAATTTTGTTCCTGACAACAGAGGTCAACATAGACAGGTGGTCAACTTTACATGTTTTACTGTATTATATAAAAATCGATAATATTACTGAATTAACTGAAAATAAAGTGTACGTAGATAAATAGTAAGAAAATATTCTTAATCTAACATTAGTGTGTAATAAAATACTATTTTTGGTTGTGTTTGAGTGAGTTTTTCTAAATTGATACATAAATATTCAGAGCAATGACAAGCCAAAAAAAGAAAAAGCACACATATGTAATAATGATTTCCCTAGATTATTAAAACTTAATCACAATGGCATTTATAAACCGGAAATAGTTTTACTAATTCGTTAACACAATCTTAAACTTGATTGTATTTTAATGCTTTAGGAGAGGAGGAAAACCCTTATCGTAATTCTCGGGTACAAGCAGTGTTGCCCGTGGGCTACTTTTTTAAAATTCAGATTTTTTGATTGTCACCACATTTTTGAAACGGTAAAATTATCTTTGTTTTCGTCTTAACTGATATGTCATTAAATAAGGCGCATTTTACCATTTCAAAAAAGTGGTGCTAATCAAGAATCTGAATTTAAAAAAAGTAGCCCATCTGTTAACACTGGGTACAAGAAGAAAATATTCTTAACACGTTGAATGCCAAGTCTGTTTTGTCTGTCTTTCCGTTTGGTCCACGAAATAAAATTCCTGTTGCACAATCTAATAGTGTCGGTCACCGATGACTGACGCGGCCAAAATGGAAAGTTAAGTGTCAGTCACCGGTGACTAACGCGACACTCAACATGTTTATCCTCCTATATAGAGTAAGAAGAGAACTTAAGAGCATTAAGCAGTTGAATTATGTTCGTGAATAAGATTTCCCGCGATCAACTGCCTTTAATGACATTTTACTTATTTAATCTCTACACACAATCTATTTAATACTTGGTTTACTTGTTGTCCATTATTGAAAAAAGGCCAAATATCTCCGAATTGATCAATAAGAAAGTATTCAGAAATCAATAGTAAGAAAATATTTTTTGTCGTCCATTATGGAATAAAAAATAAATGTGCATCTTATATTAATAAGCCATTTATTTGTATTTGGATAAGACTAATAGACATTAACTTCCTTTAATGCCATTTTACTTGGATAATCTAAACAAAATCTATAGAATAACTTTGTTTATATGATGTCTATTATATAAAAAGCGAAAATCTTACTGAATTTTTCAGAATAAAGTATCCATAAATAAATAGGAAGAAAATATTCTTAATCTACCATTAGAGTGTAATAAAAGGTTATTTGTGGGCTGTGTTTTTTTGAATGGAGACGTCAATACTTGAGACTATGAGAAACCGAAAAAATACATCCATGTCTAATAATGATTTTCTTAGATTACATAAGCCTGCGATGGTAGAGTTTTTTAACTTTTAATAATAGATATTTAGGCATTTTTTAGTATTGAACACGAAAATAATATTATTTTTAACCATCACGTCGGATTTTTTTGGGAATCGTAAATTTACAAAAAAGTAGAAAAAAAAAAAAAAAAAACGAAAATCTGATGCTAAAAAATAAAGGAGATCGTTGTGTTTTTCTTATTTCTTGATAATTGATTTTTGTGTAGTTTTTAGTGCTGAATCCGAAAATGACCTGCAATTTTAACAATCATGTTAGAAAAATTTCGCAAATTGTAAATTTCAAAGATAAAAAAAAGATAAAAATTAGTAATATCGGATACTATAAAGTATTGTGAAGGCTGTGCTTTTTAAACTGTGATAATTGATTTTTATGTACTTTTCTCTGAAATTGAATCTGAAAGCGACCTTCATTTTTAACAGTCACATCAGAATTTTTCGCAAATCGTAAATTTCAAAATTAAAAGTAAAAAAATAAATAAATAAATAAATAAATAAAAATAAAATAAATTAGCGAAAATCTGATACCATAAAACTGATGTAAAACGATTTTTCCTTCAATTTAATTTTATTTAATTCAATAATTTATTCACTTCTTTGCTTATATTGGGGGTTCATACAGGTAAACACATCAGGGGTCCATTGAAATGGTAGAGGCTTTTCATTTGTACTATTTTATCTTTGAAATTTACGATTTGCGAAAAATCATGACGTGATGATCAAAAACGAAAATCTGTTTCGAATTCAGAGCTAATCAATTATCAAATGTTGAAAAACCCAACAATCACATCTGTACGCTTTTTTTTTTTTTTTTTTTTTTTTTTTTTTTTTTACTTTTTAACTTTGAAATGTACGATTTGCAAAAAATCCTTACGTGATGGTAAAAAAATAAAGGTAATTTTCCTCTTCAGCTCTACAAAAAACATAAGGATTAATTAACAAAAGCTGAAAATCATGACACATTCCAAACTTTGCTTGGAGTATTATTAATCCGTAATGACAATGGCATTCACAAACTGGAAAGAAAAAGAAGTATTAATTCATTAAAACATTATCTTACATCATCTATTTTATGCTATAGGTTCTTACAATAGCAACAGGGGAGGAAAACCCTTATCGTAACTTTCAGGTACAAGAGGAAAATATTCTTAATCCTCCCTAATAGAGTAAGAAAAGAAATATATAACTTAAGAACATTAAGCCGTTGAATTAAGTACGTGAGTAAGATTTCCCGAGATTAACTTCCTTTAATGACATTTTATTTAGATAATCTATACACTATCTATAGAAAAACATGGTTTATGTGTTGTCTCTTACAAAAAAAAATAAAACAAAATAAATAAATAAATAAATAAAGAAGCAGAAAAAAAAATCTCTGTTGATTTATACGGAATAATCCGTTAATAAGACATTACGAAAGATTGTACTATTATTACGATTAGAAATAATTAGATAATAAAAACATTTTGTATGGAATTTGCCAAAACAGAGAGAAAATAAGATTAGTTGGGGTAACTGGACACACTAGGTAACTGGGCCATAGGCTATTTTATAAAAAAACTTTTGATGTTTTTTAAGTTTTAGCTTTTGTAAACAATGCACCATAATTTCTACTTCCTAAAACAACGTGTGTGAACTCAATCATAACTCTCACTTTGCTGTGACAGGTTGTCAAAAATTTGCGTTTATTTTTTAAAAAACAATGTCAATATGGTTGAACTTCCTCGGATTTTTATTAAAATACTGTAAGTACATTTTTTAAACAACCTTTTTTATAATAGGCATATAACTATATTAATATTATTAGGTATCTATACATATTTACTTGATGTTTCAAATGTAAGGCAGGTGTCCCAGTTACCCCCAAAATTTTTCAAGAATGGAGTAACTGGGACATGTATCCTGCGTAACTGGACCATGATGTATACAGTTGCCCAAATAGTTATAAATAATTTTTTTTTTGAGTTTTTCTTACTACGGGAAATAAATTTCTCCATTGTTTCTTACTCACAATAAAGAAAATTATAGGATGCCTTATTAAAATTACGTAATAGAATTTAAAAAAAAAGCATACTAGGTGGTATCAAACCAAATTTATTGACCCCTTGAGAAGCGGTGATGCCGTTATGGCATCACATAAATTTAATCTCTAATTGCCACATTGGCACCGCAATTTTATAATGAAAATTTCACCTTTATTAAGTACGCGAAAACATACTTTTACTTCTTTACAAATAGATTCTCTTGTAAATGCTGGTGTCATTAAGTTATTTCAACATTTTTTACGAATGCAAGTACAGTAAAGCCCCGATAATTCGGATTAATTGGGACCAGACCCAATCCGGATTATCCGGAGAATGAGAAAAAATGATATAAAATAAAACATACTACAGAAAATCATCTTTATGTTAAACATATTGAATAATTACAGACAGTAAAAAATGTTTACTTTGTAATTATAAAATTTGTAATTTTCTGCTGTGCCAGTTTTGTATATCTTTTGCGGGCCGCACGGTCACGCATCCGCTTGAAGTATAACTAGTTTCTTGGGGGTAGTCTCCACCTGACGTTCAAAAGAAACCATTAATTGTTCTAAAAGAGACGTTGCTTCATTATGGCTAATAACTTTTGGTTGATCATCATTGATAATGGTGTTTTCGTCTGTATCATCTTCATTTTCATTTTCCTCAGTTGTGCACATTCGTCGTCTATAGGTGAGGCGTAATCTTCATTGTTTTCTACTTCTAACCAATTGCTAATGTCGCACATATCAACATTTGAGAATCCATCAACTTTATTTAACATGCGCACAAAATCTTCAGGTGTAATTTATCTTTAATTCTCGCTCATTCTTCCTTCTGTTTCAAGTTTATTATTCGAGAAATCCCAATTTGCAGGCCATAAATTCTTCCACGACTTTCGGAGAGTACTCTCAGCACCCTGATCCCAAGATTCAGCAAACATATAGATTACTTTCTTGATATTGATTGATTTGAGAATCTCCACCACTCCATGTTCTCCATCATCTTCTAAAAGTTCATTCAGCATTTGTCCTTTATAAACTTCTTAATGTTCTGAAGAACTCCATGATCCATTGGCTGTACCAGCGCTGTCACATTAGGTGGTAAAAACTTTACCGTTATGTTTCCTTTTGTCAGTTGACTTTCTTCGGGGTATGTCGGGGCATTATCAATTAGGAGGAGAGCTTTGATGGGTAAGTTCCACGATTTTAAATATAATGGAATTTTGCCGATCGCGTCTCAAATTTAAAAAAAAAATCTACCAGACCGATCCGGATTATCCGGAGATCCGAATTAGCGGGGTCCGAATTAACGGGGTTCCACTGTATATTGCCCCCGAAAGCGAGGTAGCCGAATCTTGAAACTGTACGATACACAGGGGTCGCATTATATAGGGAAACTTTTATTGTTCCTACCACTATTTTGAAAATAATATCTTCATCGCACCTTTCTTTAGAATATGTTAAATAAAATCATCTCGAACGCAACTCATTAAGGGTTCTGGTAGGAACAATAATTTTTTTCCTATATAATGCGACCCTTGGATACAGATAAAATACTTAAGTACTTACGTAGCAGTTTGTTCATAGATTTAGCTTGCTATTTTTTCCCTTAAAATACCCATGTTACTTTTATACTTATTACCTCTACTATAGTACATAATACTTACTTATTTTTTATGTCTTTGGTATAAATAAATCAGATATTTTCATTTTTAGTGCTTTTTTTTAGACACATTGGCAGCAAAGGTTTCCCTTACAACGATCTTTAGTTGATATATAATTTACATTATCCGCCTGGTTTAAATTATTTTAAGTTGTTTACACTTTTTCAAACAGGACCTGATATCCCATATGAAAAATAAAATAAAATAAACGCATGTGGAACATAGACCCTCCTGGTTCACTTATTCCATTTTTATGGGACAACTAGACCCATGAGGAAAAAAAGGGTGAAATATGCATATTTTTATATTTTTAAATATTAAGATCTAATTTTGAGCATTTCTGTCTGATAGAGGGAACTTAACTAAACACATTTACAGAAGTTCAGACTTTAATTAAAATGAACATTAGCTTTTTGAAGCTGAATTGTCAGAAGCGTCAGAGTCACTTTGCAAAATCATGGCCCAGTTGCCCCAACTAACCTTAAATCATATATTTAATCAAACAATCAAATGCAGTTATTAGTCAAAGTTTCTTTCTTAATAGAAGGAGTCATACTTTGCCATTACTTACATTACGCTAGCGTGGAATCATGTATGAAATAATTTTACTTTTTATAAATAATCAAACACTGAAGAAGGAAAATAGTTTCATTGTAATTTAAGATATTTATGAAGCATAACTATTAAATTACATTAAACATCCCTTATCTAAACTCAAAAATTCAGATCGATGTTACGAAATAAAACAAAAAAAATATCTATATTTTGAAACAAACAAACAAACAAAAAAATTAAATCAAATTGAAGGTATTCATTCGTGAAAATAAAATTTCTGTTTACAAAAATCGCAATTTCTAGTTTTGTGGGCGCTCTATCTCAAAAACTACTATACAGATTTTCATCAAACATTAGATTCAAGTATACCTTGATAAATATGGGTGTTGATTATGCTTAGGTGTTAATCGTACTACAGGTGGCGCTACTATGATGCAACTTTTACGATTTCCGCTTTATCTGTATCTCAAGAACTTATGCACGAATTTTTGTTTAAATTTAGATTCGGTTAAAATTTGACACAAGTTAGTGCTGATTATGTTTTGGTGTTAATCTCCCAATAGGTGGTACTGCTATACTGGATTTTTCACGATTTTCGCAATAGCTCTGTCTCAAAAACTAATGCACGGATTTTCATCAAACTTCAGATTTAGTTAGACGTTGACATAAGTTCTTGTTGATAAGGTTTCGGTGTAAATAACGTAAGAGGTGGCGCTGCTATGCAGCATTTTGCAGGATTTACCCGATTTAAGCGATAATCGTATCTCAAGCACTAATGCACGGAATTCCATATGTTTAGAATCATCATGCTGGGCATGGGTTGCCATTTAATTTTGGCTCTGTGATAGCGAAATTTGAAGTATTAACATGCATGAGATAGCAGGAAGTTTTAGGGTTGGCGCTTCCGACTGGTTTAATATAAAACAATACGAATACAATACCGTAGCACATGCTGTCATGTTATCTAATTAGGACTAAAAAAGTTTTAATGATTATACTTGCGTTTTTTTTTTTATATGACAAATAATTATTATGTTCAGTCTTTCTTAGATCATAACGTCCAATCAATTTTTCTTCATTATTGATATTTATAAAAGAAATAATTATTACAATATATAATACATATACTGTAATATACAACGTGTCTGAGAAAGGTCTTTCTCATTCGAAACATTAATAGCAAAAATACTAACAGGTGAAATGGAATTCAGTTTTCTGAAACATAATGAAGAAATCTAATTTATTTATTAAATTTTTAATTATTCAATAAAGGACAGTTAATTTAAAAAATAAAAGGATACAATCAGCAATTATCTCTGTTACACTGCAAATGTTAAAATACACTTGGTGGGAAATCGAGTACAGGCTTGACAATCTTCATGCTTCCAACGGAGCTCATGTACAACTACGTTGATGTTACTCTAAAAATAACACTTAAAAATAACACACAAAATAACACTTAACTTCATTCTTTTGCAGAAAACTGCATTTCATTTCACCTGTTAATATTTTTGTTATGAATGTTTAGAACAATTAATATCTTTCTCGGACACACTGTATATTATATATATGTTGCTATATTATAATTTTTAAGGCTTGTGCATTAAGCATATTTCAGATTGTTTCATAAATTGAATTTGAATTAAAAATTTGCATTTGTTACTAATATATTGAAGGATAATAATGCACTTGAAGAGATTTTTATTTTCTAATTAAAATTTTTATTTTTAATGTATTATAAAAAACATCAGTTAATTTTTTCTTCCTTTAAACATTTACTTGATTTTTTTTTTTTTTTTTTTTTTTTTTTTTTTTTTTTTATTCTGGACTAATATGTTAATCACTTAAAAAAAAAAAAATCTGTGAAACAAAGATTAGAAAGAAAAAGGAAACAAAAAAAGTATCTTTTTCTTTTATCTTAAGCATTCATTAATTTCCGTTCTTTGAAGAGCGTAAGAGGTTATTCAATAGAGTGGAAAACGTTTTTCGTTAAAAATGTTTGCGTAGGGAAAATATTATCGTAGGTGTTTTCGTTAGTTCTAGCCAAACAAATTCAAATTTATGATTCAAGAAATTGACTGTGAACCTTTTTTTTTTCTTTAAAAATATGCATTACTGATACCCTCGAAAAATTCTACTTTCTAATTAGTTTTAGATTCAACACTACTTTATGCAAATGAAGATTATAATCGAACATTTCTACATGAAAATCAGTTCACAGTTTAAACTAAAGGGCTTTTTATGTGTAGAACATTTTAATCATCGTGCCAATATTTGCGATTAGATCTATTTTTTTCTAGTATATCATGGAAGACGGTAGTATTCCGAGTGACGCAGCCTTAAGCCTAAAATCGTATCGTATCGTATCATAGAATTCGTAGATGGCGGAACTCATATATACAGCTAACTCGACATCAAAGAAAACGCGAAAAGCCGCCTTTTAATAACTCAGCAGATATATGTCTTATTGTTCTGAATTTTCTAGAACAGTCTTATATCTGCAGTCTAACCGTATACTGAAATTTTTACATTTCTACGTGCAGTATATTTTGAGATCAAAATAGCCATTTTTAAAGTGAAAACGTTGGTATGATATCGAGGAAGTTCCTAATTTGAAAATCTCGAAAACGGTTCTAACGATTATTTTTAAATGGATACATAATATAAATGTGATTAAGGTGAGGTGAATAACACTTTTCTTTTTTTCTGGGAAAACTCTCGTTCGTTAAATAATTCGATTTTTTTTTCTCGCGAAAATGACACGGGCGATTTTTTAAAAATCAAATAAATATGTTTCAGATGAACCAAATAACAATTTACTTGTTTCCAGCAAGACTCTCGTTCGTTTTATAATGCGCATGAAAAATCGGACTATAATTCTTCGCCATTCTATGGAAATTTCACCGAAAATGCATGACACTGTATTCATACACATGCTTTCTTTTTAACCACTTTTGGGGAGAAGAATTTTGTCTTCCCACTGGCTGAGTGGTTAAGGGCCATCGTCTACTGATCTTAAGATAGGCAGTTCGATACTCTTACTCTTATACTGTTACGTGTTTTCCCATGTGAATGTTTTTTTTTTAAGTCTGCTAGTTGACCATTATTCTCAGTTCCTTTGTAATTTTTTAATTGCTATTAAGTTAAATAAAATTACAATTATAATGACGCCAATTTGATGATGATTATTTCTTGGCAATTTTTCAACAATAAAAATATTACCATAAATTTTATAAATATATTTAATTTCAATCACTTTACAAAAAATATACATTAATAATTATTATTTGAATATAAATCACACGATCAGAAACGTAAAAAAATAATTCATTTCAGCTCTTCTTTTTATAATATCATTTGTTATTATTATGAAGGTCAATCAATATATAATCACTGACATCCATAATATTATTATTATTATAATTATTATTTTCCTTGCATAAAAACTATTGTGATGTAATAATTCTTTTATAATAAATAATTCGGTTGAAATGTTTTATTTATAAATATCAATGAAGTTTGATAACCCCGAGACAATTGTTATTTAACTTTGCAATATTTACAGTTTACATAATAAGCATATCAGAATTCTGGTGTCGCCATCTTTTGACGCAATTGCGTACTACATTTTGTCTCTTATTCGGAAAAAAAACTAACGTTCTTCGCCGCTTTGAAAAAGAATCTCTTGTGACTAGAGGTCTATTTCGCAAATATTAAGAAAATTACTGCATACAAAAATATTAAAATGGGTAGTATTATAGAGAAATGTTTGATAAAAACGTTGAAGTTTTTAAATCGAAGAATTATTTTAAGAGATATTTAATGTTAAATCTGGATAAAATTGTATCATTAAAAAAGTCTCATAGGAAAAAAAAATATATACATGGGAATTTAATCATTTTCATTCAATTTAATCATTCAATAGAAACTCGAAGTTTGCAGAGTGCATTTCTTATTTTTAACTTGCCTAATTTTTTGACGGTTTATTTCAATTTTAAATTAAAAATTTCAGAATTTCCAGAGATATTTTTTACATATTTTAGAAAAGGTTATTTTAAATTGTTGCCAATTGTTAAAACGGCGCAAATAATAATTTATCCTTTAAATTAAAAATTTATTCACACGTGACTATTATAAACAGAAAAAAATCCTTTTAAATTAGAATTAAATGATAACGTGTTAAAAGCAGGAAAATATTAAACATTACGTCATAAAAATTGTTTTTACACATGCTTACTTAAAATGAAAGAAAATTATAAAATAATCAATTATTTTCAAATTAGAATTAAATGATTACGCATTAAAAGCAGGAAAACATTGAAAATTACGTCATAAAAATTATATTTACACGTGAATATTAAAAGAAAAAGAAAATTTTTAAATAATAAATTCATTGATATGTGTTAAAAGTCGTAAATGGATGAAATTACGTCATATTGGCCAAAGTGGACAAAACAGTTTGCAAAACATATTGCAAAACAGTTTAAATTAAAAAATATATTTATATGAGAGATTTATTTCAAATTTCGAGATGATATTTTTAACTATAGTTGCCAATTTTAAGGTAGCGCAAATAATAATATTATCTTTCTAATAATAAAAATATTTTCAGTTGAATGTTACAAAGAGAAAGGAAAGTTTGGTGAAAATTATGTCAGATTTAAAACGTTACATTTAAAATCTCTTATTTAAAATCATTTTCTTGTAGCGTTGTTAAAAAATACCATAAAGCAAAGAGTCTGTTGACTTAGTTCCTTTAATATTTGGTAATTTTCAAATGTTTAACTAATCTTATTTAATCAAGCACGGAAACAGGAACTAACATCAGCTGATTCGGTCTTGAAATCCCTCAGTAAAAGGGAAAATCGTTTACAGTAAGATCGCCATTGATTTTTTTAATTATACAGAGCAGCCTCGATTATCCGAGCTAATTGGGACTGTTAGTAAATCGGAATCGGAAATCTCGGTTAATAGAAACTGTGTGTAAAAACTCGCCGTGCTTGCGAATTTAACATCTCTTTTAAAAAAATATATAGAACGTTTTTTAAATAATAAAAATAAATATATGTAAAGTTCTGTTTCACAGCTTAACAAATTTAAAAAGAAAATCAACTACCAGTACTAAATTTTAAAATGGAAATTATAAAATTTACGAAAGTTCACACAGCCACTGGAAACAAAGCATTGTTCGCTATTGACTTCTCAGGGTCCAATGTTTCTTTGGAGTTGAGTGTTTTGGGGGCAGAAGGGCCTGTATAGCACGGACAGTGAGCTAAAGAGTGTGGTTATTTTTAAGGCTCATTCAAAAGGGAAAAAAAAATCAGAATTTGTTATCGGCTCGGTTAACAGAAACCTCGATTAATCGAAGCTCGGTTAATCCAGGTTCTACTATAATTCAATCTTCCGTAATCTTTTTAAAGCAGATCAAATTAATGGACTTTAGCACAAAATCACATAGCTGATAACTGCCATGCTTGTTGGTCACCTTTTTTTAAAAAAGTTTGCTTCACCTTATTCAATTAATGAGATATTTCCGATAAAATAAGTCACATTTTCCCGTTCTAAAATACTGGTATCCAAAAATCGTAGCATGTAACTGACACTACAAGTACTCATGGAACTAGACTATTTTAAGTCTGATTTTTATTATAGACTATATAAAATTATTAAAAATATATATTATGATAGGAACTAGCGGGATTCGTCCGCTATTTACGTTACGGATATAAAAATCATGTTTTTTTTAGGGAAAAAGAAATAAAAACCTATTTGACGATACGTTTATAAAGACACATTTTGTATTTGTTATATTTCCGGGGATGAGGAGGGGGGGGGGGACTATTTTGATTAAATATCGCAATTAGTCTACATGGCAGATATAATAATTATAGACACTAGCGGGCTTCGCCCCTCTATGGCGCCTTATGGGTCCAGCTTCCATAACTCAGAAACTACCTTTCGGACATCAATGCAACAGATTCCAAGCGTTATAATTAACTTAATAATCACCCTATATAGCATTAAAGTAAATTTATGAGTACTGCATACTATTTTTTTATCGTAATTTCTGAAGAGAAAAAATTATTTCGGTTCCATTCTTAGGCACTGGTCTGAAAAAATTTGAAAAAGGGGGGAAGGAGGGGACATGAGACTGCTGTTTGTCAAACAACACAACGGGGTTCGTTGCGTCATTGTGTCCAAACTACATGAAATGTATGAAAAAGGATAGTTTGACTCAAATAAACCATTTACATAAATTTTACTCACAATTTTGAATAGCGTGACACAAAAGATAAATCAATTTATTGAAATAAATACATTTCAATGCATAGTATAGATTCAATGAAAATGATATATTTAACAGTGAATTGGAAAATTAAAAGTATTGCGTAGATGTAAAAAAATATTTTAACCACGTCAAAAATAATTTAAATTGAATTTTAAAACAAACCTTTTATAGTCACATCAAGGCGTCACTTAAATTTTATATCATATCTTTTAAAACTCATATTTTGAATTTATGAGAGATGTAAATGATAAAGCAACAGCGAATAAAATTTTATGCAGCTTTTCATGTTGAACATAACTTTTGCACATGCGATTATAAATAAAACAAAAATAAAATGATGAAATAAATACAAATATATTTTTTAAGAAATAGCATAACGTCACTCAAAATTTGATATCAGTATTTTTAAGTTCCATATTTAAAATTCTTAGAGCATAAGATAAAGTGCTGCGTCAGAAACTTTTAACCCGTCAAGGGTTTTTGCATTGATTTTAAATTTACACAACTATTAACCTAAGCAAAATGCCTTCATTGCAATGAATTGCACATTCAAGACTGTAGACGACAAATGTAAGAAAACCTACATAAAGTTTGACATTGAACAATTTTATATAAAAATCAAAAGATTTATAAGTATTCAAGTTATTTTTAATTGTGAAGTAACATATAAATAATGCACGGGTCCAATACTATGTAAATTTTAATTAGTTTTTAATACTTTCTTGTTGTGAGTAAATTTACGTTCCAGCCCATCTAAAGAAAATATTTTATTCGTAATGAATTGTATTACAGACAACATAATATAAATCTACGAAAAAATGCAACAAAAAAGTTTTACACAAAAGTAATTTCTTCGATTGTATTAATATAGTTTTAAGTATAAAACAATATTTCTTCGATTGTATTAATACTAGGGGATCGTACTCGGGCTTCCCGGGTAACAGAATATAGGTAAACACATTTTTTTAAATTGAAAACTAATAATTTTTTTATATGCAATAAATTTTTTTTAGGTTACCCACTTACATTTAAAAAGTATTTTTCATATGAAAGATACAAATTATATAATCAAATAAATTTTTGAAATTTATCAAAAACGATATTTTCTTATTAGCTGCCTGCTAAGAGTTATTTGACCAAGATTTTGCTACTTACGGCATCTTTTTATATTCTGATAATTTCAGAGCTTATACATCTCTGTTAAATTTGTGTTTTATTTATATTATTTTATTTATTTATTCATAAGGATTTTTTTTTAAATGGATATTAACCGTAAGAAAATGATGAACTCTTTATTTTGTTTTAAGGGCAAACGGATTAATCTTTCGTAATCGAGATCCGCGCGATACAGATAAATGAAAAAATATTGCATGCCTTAAAATTCTTTTTACAACCATAGACAATCAGTAAACTGAGATGCATTTTGCAAACAAATTTCGTTTGAAAAAAAAAAAAAAATCCTATTTGGTAAATTAAAATTTAAATTGTACGATTACAAATATGTTATATATATTTTTTTAATATTATGCTTTTATTTGTATATACGATTTTATTTGTCCAGCGAATAAGACCCTGATTTCAAAATTAAATATCTCAAAAACAAAGATCAATAGAATTATGCGGTAAACGGGTTGTTTATTAGCTAAGCTGTAAAAATGTTATACAGAAGTTTCAAAATTTAGTTGCAAAAACTGTTAATAGATGGCGATGTAATAACAATACTTGTAAACTGCTTCGAAGTCCAGAGTACTAGTGTCTCATTCCTATATGGCTCCCTACGGAAAAACGAATATAGGAAAAGTCTATTTTCTCATTAGGGTGATGTGCAGAAATGGAAACATCTGGTCACAGAATTATTGCATCAGCTTTAATTTTAGAAAATTTCAATTAATAGAATTTTCAATAAAAAGTTTAGAAATCATTATAAGAATTTATTAAATATTTTATTAAATTCAATCTTTAATGCCATATAATTATTTAAATCAAAATGCATATATTTAAAAAAATAATTTTGTACTATTTATTTATTTTTTATATTTTTAAATCACGGAATAATATTTTGGTATTATTGTTTATGCCTGAATTATTATAAATAAAAAAGAAATTTTTCACTTTTAATTTATTTTTAAATCTCGGCATAATACTTTGGTTTTAGCACAACACATATATTTCTTTTCTTTGTAAACAAAGTTTTAGAGACAGAAATTATGCATTAAATTATTTCTTTTTTAAAAGGAATTGATGATAAGTCATATCATCAACGTCAAAGCAAAAGTATTTTGGATGATGCACTCCTTTCCAACACTTCGGATCCTATCGCTAGAAGTTGCACCATATTTCTGTGCTGAATGATAAAAAAAATGAAAACGAGTTTTTAAAATTAAAATTATTTTTTTAACTTAATTAAGTTTTTAAAAATAGAAACTTTGTATTTTTTCATTCAAACTGTTCTCTACAATTAAAAAAAGTGATTTATGAATCATTATTATAAATGCTCAATGATTTTTAAAAAAGGGCTTTCTTTTAGCTTAATTAAATTTAAAAAACGGAAACTTTGGATTATTTTTATTCAAACTTTTCACAGTTTAAATAAATATTAAAAAGTAAAGTTGTTTTTTTTTTTCAAATCCTCTCTACTTGGATTCGATTCCGCGATCTACCAATTAGGAGAGAAAAGACATACTACAGAGATACTGGTATCCGGACCGAAGTAGCTTATAACAAAATTTGAAACAAATCTTAATTCTGTCAACACATGGCTCCGCTTCTGCACATTACACAAATAAAATATTTTAATAAGTTCTTCTATAATGATTGCTAAATTTTTTATTGAAAATTCTATTAATTGAAATTCTCTAAAATTGAAGCTGATGCAATAATTCTGTGACCAGATGTCTACACTTCTGCACATCACCCACCGAAAAAGCGGACTTTCCCAATTTTCGATCTTACATAGGAAGCCATCTAGAAATGAGACGCTAGTGCTCTCGACTTCAAAACACAATGTATAGGGATTGCGATTACAGCGCCATCTGTTAGCGGTTTTTGCAACTATTTTTGGAACTTTATAATGTATGTATAACATTTTTCCAGCTTAGCCAATAAACAAACCGTTTACCGCATAATTATATTGATCTTTGTTTTTGAGATATTTAATTTTGAAATCAGGGTCTTATTCGCTGGACACCCTGTAAAAGATGCATTAATTTCGTTAATTTGTCGTTCACAAATAAGTTAGATTGATGTTTTTTTTTTAATGTTATCCTTTTATTTGTTTATAAAGGAGGTAATAATTTCGTCATTAGTTAAATAGTCAGGAACAAATGCTGAACAATGTTTGTTGTTTTAGGTGCAAAATGTTTATTATTATTATGTATTGAAACCGGCACGTGATAAGATAAACTTTAAAAAAAATCATGCTTAGAAATTATTTTAGAAAACATAATACATCAGTCAGTTAAGATACAGTTTTTAAACAAATTGCATTTGAAATTATTTTTCTTCCCCTATGCGATGAAAATGGAAAATGTACGATGGACAGAAGATTAAAAAATTGCAGTAGCGAAAATTTCAAGACCGAAATTTGACCATGAAGTGCTGCCATTCGCAAAATGACGTCAGCTTTATGCAAGATACGTTTGTTCTTTATAATGTAGATACTAATCAATAAAATATAATAAAGATCAGTTATTTGGGTTTGGTTATCAATTTAGGCTATTATGCTTGGTATTCCGGAATGAAAAACAGCAATTTTTACCTTCTCAAAATTTTCATACGTACTTCTCATATCCATATTCATCATTAAAAAAAAATGTATTTTGTTTGATCATTTTAAAATCAATTTAACTCAAATTTTGAAGTCACGATTGTCAGCAACATCTTTTATGTGAACAGACGCAATCTTTACTTGAGATTTTAATCTTAATGCTGGAAAGTAAAATTTTCCGTAATATCTGTTTTTTAGACGCATTTGTGCTAAAATGTTTAGTTTTATCTATGAAAATGATCGTTTTCTTTAAATATGACTCCATTTTCACTTAAATAAGCATTTCACCCAGTGTCTGAAACTTAGTAACAGTACACATGCAGAAGGAAAAACAATATAGAAAATTTATGAGGAAAAATGCGTGTTTTCAAAGCAGTATGCCATTTTCCCTTATTATGCCGCTAATATAATATTCTGCTCCTAACGGTATTTTGCGATACTAAACCCTATACAACAATTTCTATCAACAATTTTGAAATTTTATCAGAAAATAGGATGAATAAAGATAAAAAAAACCTCATTATTTCTCTCTTGTCTGCAATAATGAAAGCTATCTAATTTTCACCATTTTGAAGAAATATCATAAAATGCTTTTAAAATTAAAATATAAAAGAGGGATATTTAAAAAACAGATAGTGCGATCACATTTAGAAATGAGGACTTTCAGTTTTTTAAAAAATATTAGAAAATTGGTTCAAAAGAAAGATCAGGGCAGATGACTACAAAACACACTTGTGTTTTAAATATATCTACCCTATCTATATTATAAAGGACAAACATTAGGGTGGGTCGAAAAAACCGAAATATTTATAATCGAAATGTAAATAGTGCAGAAAAGTTGCCTTTTGTGATAAAGAATAAATTCGTAAAATATTACACCGATCGGTTAATATCTTTTACCGCCTCAAGGGGGCCAAAGTTTCCAAAAATCGCTAAAATAATGATTTTTTCAATATATATTTTTTTTAATTACCCAAACATACGAATATAATTTCTTATCGGACGTAATAGCTACATGAACATATAAGAAATTTCCCGATAAATGTTCATTATGATAGAGTCATATCTTTTACTGCTGCAAAGCGACCATATTTAAAAAAAAATGTAAAAATGCAATTTTTTCAAATTTTTTATAATTTCTATAATAAGTCTAGATGTAAATAAATTTACTTCATATCTATTAATATGCCTTAAATTTTCTTAACTATTTGTTATAGATTGGAAAATAAAAAGGTAATCATACATTTTTCTTGAGGATCGCTTATTCTACTGCTGTTTTACTGTATATTAGTAATTCATATACCAAAAGTCACAAATATGATATAAAATGAAAAAAAAAAATATTTTAGTTATTTTATTAATTGAAATACAGAGATGTCTAGCCGAAACGGATTAAATAAACTTAAAATGAAGAAGTATTTAAAATAAATGAATTTTATATATGATTTGCTTCCAAATAAAGCCATTGTTCCTCGAGAGGTCGAAATGGATCATATGTGATCCTCCCTCTGTTTGTGTTCACAAACTTTACAAGAACTTCGGAGACTATAATTTCACGCATTTTTCTACTTATTGAGTACGACAAGGGCAATTATAACAGATGTTATGTTTAATCGAACATTCTAAACTCACCAGCGTTGTTAGATCATCAGTCGATAGACAAACCGTAACAGGTTTCGTTAGTTTACAGTTTTGCCACTCGACTGAATCCATACTATTTTAAGCTTCAAAGTTGAAGTCTGGAATGACGAAGTGGCGGATGGCACTATTCGTGCCCACAGAAAATCTTGCTTTGGCAATTTTCTTCATGGCTGGGGTCCTGATGTCCTCTCCTTCATATGCTATCATTTCAATGAGGCTATTTTCATGATTTGCGAAACAGGCATTTCGTGAAATTACTCGAACTATAATCTTTCGTAAATGATATGGCAAGTAACGGGGGTTACTAACTATAGTCCTCAGAATCTGAAAAATATTATGGTTTCATATTAATTGTGAACCAACTGATGCAGTACACTTTCAGGATGTACTCATTCAGTACACCCTGAAAGTGTACTGCATCAGCCAATTGCCAAAGATCAAAGTTCTGGGATACAAATAGTGCCATCCGTCATTTCATCATTCCACACATGAACTTAGAAGATTAAAATTGTATGGATTTAGTCGAGTGGCAAAACTGCAAACTAACGAAACCACCCGTTACGGTTTGTCTATCGACTGAAGATCTAACAACGTTGGTGAGTTTAGAATGTTCGATTAAAGATACCAGCTATTATAACTTTCCTTGTCCGTCTCAATCAGTAGAAAGATGCATGAGATGCATTAGTCACTGAAGTGCTGGTAAAGTTTGTGGACTAGAACAGAGTGGGGATCACATATGATAAATTTAGGCCTCTTGAGGCTTTATTTGAAAGCAAGTCATATTATGAAATTAATTTACTTTAAATACTTCTTCATTTTAAGTTTATTTAATCCATTTCGGTTAAACATTTCTGTATTTTAATTAATAAAATACTAAATTATTTTGTTCATTTTATATCATTTTTCTGATTTGTGGTATATGAACTGCTGAGATGCAGTAAAACAGCAGTAGATGAAGCGATCGTCAAGAAAAATGAATGATTACCGATTTTACTTTGCAGTCTATGACAAATAGTTAACAAAATTTATGACATTTTAATAGATATAAAGTAAATTTATTTACTTCTAGACATATTATAGAAATTATAAAAATTTAGAAAAAATTAAAATTCGAAATTTTTATAATTTCTTATTTTAAATATGGTCCCTTTGCGGCAGTAAAAGATATGATTATATCATAATGAACATTTACCAGAGCATTTCTTATATCCTTATGTAGCTATTGCGCCCTATTACAAATTGTATTCGTACGTTTGGATAAGTAAAAAAAAATATTGAAAAAACCCAGTTTTTTGCGATTTTTTGAAACTTTGGCCTTCTTGCGGCGGTAAAAGATATTAACCGATCGGTGTAATATTTTACGAATTTATTATTTTATACAAAAAGCAACTTTCCCGCTCTGTTACATTTCGATTACAAATATTTCGGTTTTTTCGACCCATTCTAACAGACATATCTGTGCGTAACGCATACGTCAGTTTGCGAATGGCAACACTTTGAAATTTGAATAAAAATTTCTGTTTTGCAATTTTCTCTACTGAAATTTTTTTAACTTCTAAACATCACACATTTAAAATTTTTACACCGTCGTTAGAAGAAAAAATGCTCTTATAAATGCAATTTGTTTGAAAGCTGTATCTCAATTTATTTTAGAGATATTAATTTTTCTGTAGTTTTTAATACCATTTTTCTAATCGTGGCAACAAAAATACCCCATTTCTTTGAAAGTAAACGGAGAATAGTCAACAATAGGAGATTACTGTATCTTTTTTGTTGCTATTTTCTCATAAAACCTGAAAAAAAAAAGTTTAAATTAAAATACGGCCCATGTCAAAAATATTGTCTGTTATTCCGCGATAATGACGTCATATGCATACTTTTCTATAGACGAAGTTTAAGACTGGATTGCTTTAGCGGACGCAAATGACGTCATTTTATAAAAAATCGTGTATTTTAATTCTTAAAATTGAATTATGTTTCGTAGAAGTGCGTCATTTTCACAGCCCAGTTGCTTTGAAATTCTTCACAGGCGAAAATGCTTCACTTTTGAAGATAATGTAATCGAAATCACACACTGTAAAACGCAATGTTTTACAAAAATTTAGAGTGTCTTTATAAAAGAGAGGTGACATGTAAATAATAGCGATTTATATTACAGAAATTGATGATTCTCGCCTGGATGGATTTGCTTCGCCGAGTTAGATAAGCAAGCAAATAATTCGAGGTTTAAAATTTTTCATACCTTTATATAATCAATGTATTTAAAACAGAAGTGTGTTCTTTAGTCATCTGCCCTGATCTTTCTGCTGAACCAATTTTACTAATATAAATATATTTTTTTTTAACTGAAAGCTCTTCATTTGTAGATGTGATCTCACTATCTGTTTCTTTTTTAAATATCCCCTC
Source organism: Maratus speciosus (assembly GCA_963932465.1). Taxonomy (NCBI): domain Eukaryota; kingdom Metazoa; phylum Arthropoda; class Arachnida; order Araneae; family Salticidae; genus Maratus; species Maratus speciosus. The sequence goes on from OZ010790.1 coordinate 256,082,854, forward strand.
TTTTATATCTTAATTTTAAAAGCATTTTATGAAATTTCTTCAAAATGGTGAAAATTAGATAGCTTTCATTAATGCAGAAAAGGGAGAAATAATAAGGTATCTTTATCTTTATTCATGCCATTTTCTGATAAAAATTCAAAATTGTTAATAAAAATTATTGTATAGGGTTTAGTGGTGCAAAATTCCATCAGGAGCCATGGTATAATATTAGGGGAATAATAGAAGAAAATGACATACTACATATGAAAACACGCATTTTTCCTCATAAATTTTCTATATTGTTTTTCCTTCTGCATGTGTACTGATACTAAGTTTCAGACACTAGTTCAAATGCCCATTTAAGTGAAAATGAAGTCATATTTAAAAGAAAATGATCATTTTCTTAGATAAAACTAAGCATTTTAACACAAATGCGTTTAAAAAACATAAATTACGGAAATTTTTACTCTCCGGAATTGAGATTAGAATCTCAAGTAAAGAGTGCGTCTGTCCACATAAAAGATGTTGCTGACAATCGTGGCTTCAAGTTTTGAGTTAAAATGATTTTTAAATGATCAAACAAAATACAAATATCTTTAAAATGATGAATATGGATATCAGAAGTGTGTATGCAAATTTTGAGAAGTTGAAAATTGCTACTTTTCATTCCGGAGTACCAAGCTTAAGAGTCTCAATTGATAACCACATCCTAATAACTGATCTTTATTATATTTTACTGATTAACTATTTATATTATAAAGAACAAGCGTATCTGTGCGTAACGCTGACGTCATTTTGCGAATGGCAACACTTCAAGATAAAATTTGGGTCTTGAAATTTTCGCTACAGCAATTGTTTAATCTTCTGATCATCGTACATTTTCAGTTTTCGTCGAATTTCACTTACAATGCAATTTGTTTGAAAACTGTATCTTAATTGACTGATGTAGTATATTTTCTAAAATAATTTTTAAGCATGATTTTTTTTTTAAGTTTATCTTATCACGTGCCGGTTTCAATGCAATATAATAATAAACATTTTACACATAAAGCAACAAACCTTTTTCAGCATTTGTTTTTGACTATTTTTGCATAACGAAATTAATACTTCCTTTTTAAACAAATAAAAGAATAATATTAAAAAAAAACACCAATCTAACGTATTTGCGAAAGACAAATTAACGAAATTAATACTTCTTTTATAAACAAATAAAAGAATAATATTGAAAAAACACAAATCTAACATATTTGTGATCGTACAATTTAAATTTTTAGATCACCAAATAGAATTTTTTTTTTCAAGTGGAATTTGTTTGCAAAGTTCATCTCAGATTACTGATTGTGTATGGTTTTAAAAACAATTTTAAAGCGTGAAATATTTTTTAATTTGTCTATATCGCGCGGAGCTCGATTATGAAAGATTAATCCGTTTGCCCTTAAAACAAAGTAAAGAATTCATCATTATCTTACGGCTAATATCCAGTAAAAAAAATCCCTATGAATAAATAAATAAAATAATATAAATAAAAAACAAATTTAACAGACATGTATAAGCTTTGAAATTATCAGAATATAAAAGGATGCCGTAAGTAGCAAAATCTTGGTCAAAAAACTCTTTGCATGCGACTAATAAGAAAATATTGTTTTTGATAAATTTCAAAAAAATATTTGATTGTATAATTCGTATTTTCCATATGAAAAGTGCTTTTTTAATGTAAGTGGGCAATCTAAAAAAATTATTGCATATAAAAAAATTATTAGTTTTCAATTAAAAAAAAAAAATGTTTTCACCTATATTCTTTAACCCGGGAAGCCCGGGTACGATCCCCTAGTATATATAAAATTCTAATGAAGCGAATTTATGAAACGGAAGTATGAATTGACTGATTAAATAACTGATTATGTTTCACGGCGATTTCTCCTAAAATATGGAATACTTTGTGATGAAATTAACACCAAAAATCAATATTTATCCGCAGATTTCAAAACTGGTATTAGAATTTTTAAATTTGAATTAGTTTTTAAAATATTTATTTTTTTCTAATTTTATAGACATTTTTCTAATGATGGCAATTCAAATTTTAATGAAACATATATTTTTTTTTTCATATTTTAGAAAAGGTTATTTTAAATTAATTTGGCGACGAGTTTGGCCTCCCTTAAATGTATGCTAAGAAATGCATCATGTTACTTTTATTCACAATTCAATTTGTATTTCATTATCATTTTATTTAATACAAAACTTTCATTTAAAATTGAAACCTTTAAAATAAATGGCTTTTACTTCATTATTTATATACGCAACGCGGTACCTAATTGGCGCCAAAATGGCGTTATTTTGCCTGACATTGTAACCCGGGTATTGCTGCTTATTTATTAAAAAATGTTTATTTGAATTTATTTTATTTTTATTTACACAAAATGTTATAAATTGTTTTGTTCTATAGTTATTAATTTTTATTTATTTATTGTTATTTCATTTTAAAAAATAACAGAAAATAATTTAAAAATACATATGTAACAGGTATTTGAAAACGAGGTTTTCGCCATATTGTCGTAATAGTTAGTTAACACAGATCTTATAAGAAGTTAACATCATAAGAAGTTAACACAGATCTTATATTTATAAATATCACCATATATTCTACTTCAAGTATCTTAAATTCCTTTGGGACATTCATTAAAGTTTTCCTAATTAAAGAGTAAATATCTCTCTCGTTCATGCGTAATAAAATCAAAATGAGTATCATAAGCGCAGTCATCATAAATAAAAGCGTAAAATTAATCTTCACACACTATGAGAATAAAATTTTATTTGCTTATTTGAAGTGCATAATAAATAAGCATGTAATTCTAATGAAATTTAGAAAAATACATATCCAGTATAAGTTTATTTTATCAATTACATAAGTGTTTACGTAATCCAAACACGTAAATTAAATGGTCTTTTATGAGGCAAGGGGAATTTATTTTATTTATATAAAATGATTTAGGTTTATTAAATGTTTGTTCCTTTTCAAAATATTACAATTTTATTGTTTGAATTTTAAATGTCAGATTTGTGTTGAATTAAAAATCTTGATATTATCAATATCAAGCATTCAATATTTTGTTTTTTTATGATAAATGGCTTTATTTATTGATTCCTTATTGAAATGTACATGTGTTGTACTAGTTATTTTATATTAGAATTTCTTTTAATATACTTTCTGTATCAGCTTAGTAGTAGTTTATTTTCTGTATCAGCCTATTTGTAATTTCCATCTTTGTAATATTACTCCTACAAAATTTCTCATGATAATTATAAGAATTTTAGATATTAAAGACTTTATATAAAAGTCTATAAATTCAGAACCATTTCTAATTTTATTATATTGATATTTTTAAAGACATCGAATCGTGATAATTGCTTATTCTTAAGTTGTTGATTTATCCTATGTTTAAAAAAACTTTCTACGTTCCTTCTTCTCATAAGTTATGTATCAGCCAGAAAAAAAAAATTAATAAATATGCAAAAACTTAAATCCAATATCCCTTCATACGCGACCTGAGCAGGATAATTGTTTTCTTGGAATGATTTGCTCAGAAAATTTAAATTAATATATTACCTTCATAATGTCTATCTAAAAGCATTTATCCATATAAATAATAACAAAACTCACTGCCGCCGTATAACAACAAATTTATCCTACTGTAACATTTTTTAATATTTTAAAATTATTATTATATATTTTAATTCATAATTTGTTTTCAATGGCATGTTACAATTTTCAATGATATCAATTAATAACTATAAAATTTTGATTCTCTGAGATACTAAACATACAATTTATTTAACAAACACATATGTATTTTCTATACATTTGTTTGGCAAATATATTCATAAATTTACAAATTATAATATATTTATAAAATTAAAAGATTTCAATAGTTTTAACAGTGCGTACAGCAAATAATACAACAAAATGTATTTAATCTTATATCCGGAACTAGCATTATTATTAAAATTTCTTCATACTGTTGATAAAGGAAACACTAATTTCATATAATAAGCACTATTTCAGATGTTTTTAAAACATGCAATATTTTATTTCAGAAAAAGACTGATTTTATTTAATCAATTCCTAGATTCTGAAGAATCTGTCTTAATTTACTACTAATTAATTTATACATTGAAATTACTTTTATCTTCTAAAAAAATATGTTAAAGACAATAAAATCATATATTATTTCCAATAGCTGAAAAGGTATAAGATTGGATAAACATTGGAAATAGTAAAATATTTTTATTTGACTGTTGACATGTTTCAAAAAATCTAAACAAATAAATAATGATATTCTGAAATTGCACGATCTATGATGCTATTAACTGAAACACCATCATCTAGTTTTTACGTAACGCACGTTGCTTTTTATTTAACTTGGTTATTTATTACTATTTTCTAACTCCTTGCGTACCTCGAGCCACAGTTTTGGTAAGCTGATTGATACTGTATCCTTATATATGTTATTTTTACGTGTTATACACTGCTCAAAACAATTAAAGGATATTGCAGTTTTAGGTGGATTTTGTATCTGGTAAACTGTTTAGCTGATTGATACATGGTCGACAGACATAGTAGGTTATATGAGAATAAATTACACATGTTTGGCAGAAAAAAATGCATTTTATTGCGCATTTGTGTACTAAAGGAATAAAACACAATTTGTGCATATGAGAAAAAAAGAATAAGAAAAGGTGTTTTCTTCAAAGAAAATCATTTTCAGTAGGGGGTATGGTTTCCATGGGCGGCCAGCAACGTTGAACACCTTTGAGGCATGGACTCAATGAGGCTATTAATGACGAGTTGGGGTATTCTGCCCCACTCTTCCAGAAGAGCACTTTCCAGTTCTTGGAGAGTTTGTGGGGGTTGTTGGCGGCCAGAAACTCGTCTTCCTAGAGCGTCCCAAACGTGCTCGATTGGATTCATGTCTGGAGAACACGCTGGCCATTCCATTCGAACGATTCCTTCCTCGAAAAGGAAATCCTCCACCAGGTTTGCACGATGTGGCCTGCAGTTATCGTCCATTAAAATGAAGTTATCTCCGATTGCTGCAGCGTAAGGGACTGCAATAGGTCTGAGGATCTCATCCCTATATCGGCGACCAGTCAGAGCTCCATCTCGAATGATGTAGAGGTCAGCGCGCCCATCAATGGAGATGCCACCATACACCAACACTCCTCCACCGCCAAATCTGACATTTTCGTGCACGAACGCAGGATTATTCCTACTGCCACGGTCCCTCCAGATGAAAATACGCCTATTATCCGGATGCACAGAAAAACGGGACTCGTCAGAAAACAGAATATTGCTCCATTCATTTATCCTCCAGTTGACATGCTCGGTTGCCCACTCCCTGCGGTCGCGACGATGACTTGATGTTAATCTAACACATACCATCGGTCGGCGAGCATACAGACCTACAGCATGGAGCCGGTTTCGGACAGTCTGAGTTGAAATCGTGGTGCCTGTAGCCGAGCGAAGGTGTTGTTGGAGAAGAGTAGCGTTCATAGTTCGGTGTCTCCGAGCTGTTAACGCTAAATACCGATCTTCATTGGGCGTTGTTGCCCGTCTACGACCTTTCCCTGGTCTTCGGCCTGCACATCCACTCTCCAAAAAACTGTTCCAGATCCTGGAAATGACACTTTGTGACACTCCAATGGCTTGCGCTACTTCGGCTTGAGTTTGGCCCCCTTCTAACCTACCAACAATTCTCAAAGCTTCTGAATCTGTCAAATGACTTCGCTGAGACATCGTACTCATCGAAACAAAGCAATCACTAAATGCCGATCATCCTTCTCTTCATTCTATTTTATCCAGTTGAAAGTCAAATTTCATTCGCTGCCGCTGAAGCGACGTTTTTGACAGCGAACTCAAAATTTGCATACTCCACAGTTTGAAAACCAGAAAAATTTGCATTTGTGATTATCTTCTTCTATTTTCGGCAAAAAAAAATTCGTTTATATCTTTATTTTATATAAAACTTCAAATATCCTTTAATTGTTTTGAGCAGTGTATAACATATTTGTAATAAAATATGTAGACATACAATTTACGATATTTCAGTACAAAAAATATATTGTAAAATTAATATGCACAAAAAGAAAAACAACAACAACAAAAAACAACAATATTGGTATTATGATTAACACCAATTTATTAATTAATTTATTTGTCATTTTTTATTTTAGTATCAATTGATCTGTGGCTATTAATGCAAAAAGACACTAAACAATTCCTTAATATGTATCTTCATTACAATTTAAAAATGGCAGAAAATAATTTCACCTCTATATCAATTTTTGAAAAAATTATAATCACTCTCGTCCATGTATTTGAATGGTGCAAAGAATTCATCCCATCATTATTGGCACTAGGTAATATTCATCTAAAAAGGGTGTGTCATGTATTCTAGTTTTGATACTGCTTGAAAGAATGGATTTTAGTCAGTACTTATGAAATCTCTTACTTAAGCATATTTTTACATTTACATTAAATATTAAATAAGACAAAAATATAAGAAGCACTTTCGACTTATAATGCTTCTGTTTGATTCTTTTGCGCTTTTACTCCAGAAAAAAATCCAGGTGGATTACTAAAAAGTTTCGATGGAAATTTTTTTCTTTTATTTTTTATTTATTTATTTATTTTTAATTTTTTTTGTCAAAGTATCAAAGACGACCTTTTTCTTTGAAAAAAAAAATTGATTGAGGAAAATTGGCATTTCGTTTTTAAAATTGCTTACAGAATTGTAATTTCTTTACAATATTGTTTTTACTATCTATTAAAAAAATAATATCAACTGTCATGTGAAATCGACGGTTTCCCCAGGCATCGCAAGAAAGTCTCAAACATCTTTCTTTATTAACATAGATTTTATAAAATGTTTCTGGCATTTTTTTAGATGTTTGCATGATTAAAAATGATGTAATTAAAAATATCATATTCTTGTGATAAAATTTTAAAAGTTAATTTTTTTCAATATAAGAAAATTTTAAAACCACACTTCTCAACAAGTTTGGTCTTTTTTAAACACACAGTTCTTAGATGCATGCTGTATAATTATAAGGATCACATTAATATATATATATATATATATATATATATATTAGGGTGGACCTTAAAAAATTAAATTTTAAAATTTCTGTGGGGCACCCTCCTATTTTGTTCTATGTATAAAATAAAGACTTCCACAAAAATTTCAAATTTTTAAAACATGTTTTAAGAGTCGCTACCAAGGTTTGAATATTTAAACAAAAATTAAAAATTGACATATTTTACGAATTGAATATTTCCAACTGAGCGAAAAATGCCCAGGCTGGGAATCGAACCCATATCCTCGGCTTACAAGGCCAATGCTTTTCCGTTTAAGCTAACTGGGCCGACAACCAGCCGGCATATTTCGCTCAGAAAACCTTAGGTTTTCAGTTAAGCAAAGGATCTGGGTTCGATTCCCAGCCTGGGCATTTTTCGCTCAGTTGGAAATATTCAATTCGTATGATAACTTTACCAATCAGTTTGATTGTGTTAAAATAATAGTTGATATATTTTATAATCTAATAATAAATTATTAATACAAATCCATAGCCATTGCTAAATTGAGTCATGGTATGATATTTGGCTGCAAAGAATGCCATTTGTTTCAAGTTTAAACACATTTATATAGTCTATTGTCGAAACACAGGCAGTAGTATTTCATGTCTACACTCAATTTTACCTGAACTTGGCAACATTGTGCAAGGTAGAGAGTCTAACATTCCGCCTTGAAAAATAGTTCTCCGTTATTTTTTAATCTTAAATTGCTAAAATGCATATGAATTTATAAGATAATGTTTATACATTATAGAATTTGACTTTTTATATTCGTAAAATGTCGTACTAAATGGCCATATTCCTATCAAAAGCAGAGCACAAAACTTAAAAAAAGAGTTTTCGGCAAGCGTTCCTTTGACTGTTCACTGGGATTGCAAAATTTTAGAAGATATTTCAGGATCTGAAACTGCAGACATATTACCCATTATTGTTTCAGGTAAAGATACTGACCATTTAACTAGCTGTTCCAAAACTTTAATTAGGAACTGGTGGGGTAATAGCTTCTGCTGTTAACAAAACATCGGAGTTGTGGGGATTACAATCAAGTAATATGGATGACTTTTGATATCACTTTTGTTAATACCCGATTATCAGGAGAAGCTTGTGCTCTTCTGGATTAGAATATGAACAAAGAAATTATTTGGCTGGTCATCATCACATCCTCGAAATTATGCTTGAGGAAGTTGTTGTTATGTCTCTCGGAGTTTCAAGCGGACCAGACATACTGTTATTCAAAGGATTTAAAATTTCGTGGATGTCTATCGATTATAGCATATTTCAGACTCCCATAACTGACAATTTAATCAATGAAAAAATAACACATAATGCGTCAGATATTTCAGAATTTACTCTAAATCATCTTAATGATTTTTCAACCAAGGGACGATTACAAGGAACTGATAGAGCTTGCCATCATTTTCTTAGGAAGAGTACCCGAAGGAGGTGTTTACATTAGAGTTCCTGGTGGATTGCATGGGTTCCATCGATGGTGAAGGCCATATACTCGCTCAAGATTTATTTATTTAAAGATCACTTTAAACTCTCAAAGCAGAAAGAATCTGGAGTTCGTCAAATTTGCTCGTTTGTGGTTAAAATCTACATTCATAGCTTGTATCAAGCCGAAAAATTTATTGCTTCTGAACAACATGAAAAAAGACGAAAATGTAAATGAAATCATTTCTTTGTATGTTTTGAGGAAGTTCCTAGGACATTTCTGTACTTCACAGAAGAACTAGTTGCTTTTGCATTTTTCTATGATAATGTCTTTTTTGAAAGTAAAAGAAAAACGGTGCATGCCTTGAAAATGAAGAAAATTATGAACCCTTGAAACGTACATGTGCTGATCGTGATGTCATTTTCAAAATGACTTGCTAGATTTTCTAACATGCAACACTCTGTGGGTTTTTTAAAATATGAATTTACCTTCAGACTTTTTTGAAACAGATGTGACTAATTGGAATGGAAATTAATCCTACAAGACATGTAAGGCACTAGCACTTCAGTCAAAGTTGTTAATGATGTAGACGAATGTGGGTTAGCACTCATGGAGAAATACAATAAACGTCATACAAAAGATATAGAACAAAAACAGTATTTCCAGGATGTGATGATGGTAATCAAAATCATTTCTTTGTTCATTTTCTGCTCCAGTCGAGCACAAACTGCTCTTGATAATGCAGTATTAACAAAGGTTACATTAAAACTCATACATTTTACTTGCTCGGTACTCCCGACGACTCCAATATTTCGTTAACAGCAGAAGCTATTGCCTCACCTGGTCATGATTGAAGTTTTGGAACAAAAAGTAGCTGGTCAATACCTTTACCTGAAACGATAATGGCTCATCTGTCTACAGTTTCAGATCCTGAAATGTCTTACATAATTTTGCAATCTCTGTGAACAGTCAAAAGAACGTTTGACGAAAACTCTTTTTTTTTAAGTTTTGGCTCTGTTTGCTTGGCTTCTGATACGAATATGTCCATTTAGTACGACATTTTATGAATATAAAAAAATCAAATTGTATAATTTATAAACATTTTTTTATAAATTTTTACGCATTTTAGCTATTTAAGATTAAAAAATAACGGAGAACTATTTTTCAAGGCGGAATGTTAGATTCTCTACCTTTCACAATGCTGCCAAGTTGAGGTGAAATACACTGCTCAAAACAATTAAAGGATATTGCAGTTTTAGGTAGATATTGTATCTGGTAAACTGTTTAGCTGATTGATACATGGTCGACAGACATAGTAGGTTATATGAGAATAAATTGCACATGTTTGGCAGAAAAAAATGCATTTTATTGCGCATTTGTGTACTAAAGGAAAAAAACACAATTTGTGCATAGAGAAAAAAAGAATAAGAAAAGGTGTTTTCTTCAAAGAAAATCATTTTCAGTAGGGGGTATGGTTTCCACGGGCGGCCAGCAACGTTGAACACCTTTGAGGCATGGACTCAATCAGGCTATTAATGACGAGTTGGGGTATTCTGCCCCACTCTTCCAGAAGAGCTCTTTCCAGTTCTTGGAGAGTTTGTGGGGGTTGTTGGCGGCCAGAAACTCGTCTTCCTAGAGCGTCCCAAACGTGCTCGATTGGATTCATGTCTGGAGAACACGCTGGCCATTCCATTCGAACGATTCCTTCCTCGAAAAGGAAATCCTCCACCAGGTTTGCACGATGTGGCCTGCAGTTATCGCCCATTAAAATGAAGTTATCTCCGATTGCTGCAGCGTAAGGGACTACAATAGGTCTGAAGATCTCATCCCTATATCGGCGACCAGTCAGAGCTCCATTTCGAATGATGTAGAGGTCAGTGCGCCCGTCAATGGAGATGCCACCATACACCAACACTCCTCCATCGCCAAATCTGACACTTTCGTGCACGAACGCAGGATTATTCCTACTGCCACGGTCCCTCCAGATGAAAATACGCCTATTATCCGGATGCACAGAAAAACGGGACTCGTCAGAAAACAGAATATTGCTCCATTCATTTCTCCTCCAGTTGACATGCTCGGTTGCCCACTCCCTGCGGTCGCGACGATGACTTCATGTTAATCTAACACATACCATCGGTCGGCGAGCATACAGACCTACAGCATGGAGCCGGTTTCGGACAGTCTGAGTTGAAATCGTGGTACCTGTAGCCGAGCGAAGGTGTTGTTGGAGAAGAGTAGCGTTCATGGTTCGGTGTCTCCGAGCTGTTAACGCTAAATACCGATCTTCATTGGGCGTTGTTGCCCGTCTACGACCTTGCTCTGGTCTTCGGCCTGCACATCCACTCTCCAAAAAACTGTTCCAGATCCTGGAAATGACACTTTGTGACACTCCAATGGCTTGCGCTACTTCGGCTTGAGTTTGGCCCCCCCTTCTAACCTACCAACAATTCTCAAAGCTTCTGAATCTGTCAAATGACTTCGCTGAGACATCGTACTCATCGAAACAAAGCAATCTCTGAGTGCCGATCATCCTTGTCTTCATTCTCTTTTATCCAGTTGAAAGTCAAATTTCATTCGCTGCCGCTGAAGGGACGTTTTTGACGTCGAACTCAAAATTTGCATACTCCACAGTTTGAAAACCAGAAAAATTTGCATTTGTGATTCTCTTCTTCTATTTTCGGCAAAAAAAATTTCGTTTATATCTTTATTTTATATAAAACTTCAAATATCCTTTAATTGTTTTGAGCAGTGTAGAATGTAGACATGAAATACTCCTGTCTGTGTTTGCATAATAGACTGCGTAAATATGTTGCAACTTGAAACAAATGACAGCCTTTACAGCCTAATATCATACCATGATTCAATTTGGCAATGATTATGGATTTGTATTAATAATATATTATTAGATTACAAAACATGTCAAATTTTAATTTTTTTTAATTATTCAAACCTTGGTAGCCACCCTTAAAAAAATGTTTTAAAATTTTAAAATTTTTATGGGAGTATTTATTTAATACATAGAACAAAATAGGAGGGTGCCCCATAGAAAATTTAAAATTTAATTTTTTAAGGACCACCCTAATATATACAAAAACCCTTAACGGGATAAAAGTTTGTGACGCAGCACTTTATCTTTAGCTCTAAGAATTTTAATTTGGAGATTAAAAATAATGATATCAAATTTTGAGTGACGCAATGCTATTAATTTACCTATACATATATATATCTAAATTTATTTATTGATGCTTTATCATTTACATCTCATAAATTTGAATTATGAATTTTAAAAGATATGATATGAAAATTTAAGTGACGCCTTGATGTTGCTTAAAACGATTAGTTTTAAAATTCAATTTAAATTTTCTTTTGGCTAAATACATTTACACATCTAAACAATACTTTTCATTTTCAAATGCACTGTTGAATATATTACTTTCACTGAATCTATATAAGGCACTGAATTGTATTCATTTGAATAAATTGATTTATCTTTTGTGCCACGCTATCCAAAAATCAAAAGTAAAATTTATGTAAATAGTTTTTTGGTCATATTATCCATTTGCATACATTTAACTTAGTTTGGATACAATGACGCAAAAAACTATTTACATAAATTTTACTTTTGATTTTTGGATAGTGTGGCACAAAAGATAAATTAATTTATTCAAATGAATACAATTCAGTGCCTTATATAGATTCAGTGAAAGTAATATATTCAACAGTGCATTTGAAAATGAAAAGTATTGTTTAGATGTGTAAATGTATTTAGCCAAAAGAAAATTTAAATTGAATTTTAAAACTAATCGTTTTAAGCAACATCAAGGCGTCACTTAAATTTTCATATCGTATCTTTTAAAATTCATAATTCGAATTTATGAGATGTAAATGATAAAGCATCAATGAATAAATTTTGATATAGTATATATGTATAGATAAATTAATAGCATTGCGTCACTCAAAATTTGATATCATTATTTTTAAGTTCCAAATTTAAAATTCTTAGAGCTAAAGATAAAATGCTAGGTCACAAACTTTTAACCCGTTAAGTGTTTTTGTATTGATATCATTACCTTTTTTAGGTTAGTGATAAAAAGATAAAACCACAAAAAAAAATTAAAGACCAATGCAATAAATTCATAGTCGTGATTTCCATTGACCTTTACAATCCTCCATCTAAAACGAATCAAAGCGTCACAAGAATTTATGAAAATAATTTGTGTGTGCATATTCCAAGATTTCATTAACTAAAATCGAGTTAAAGAAATCTTTTAAAATTTGAACTTTTTAACACTATAGATTACTCATAAATATGATACAAATAGAAATAATTTATCTAACTGAAACTGTTTTAGCCAACATTTCAATTATCAAGTGTAAAATAAGCGATATTTGGAATTTTAAGCGTTCCATGTTTTTAAGATTTTACGTTTCCTTTTTACATGTTTCTATGAAAAGCACACAGTTATTATAAAGATATTTCATTTCTGCTTTATATTGTTAATTGCTTGAACTCTTGCATTGCAACACACAAAAAGTCTTAAATTTTTTCAACATTGTATGAAATATATTGAAATTGATGAGTTTTGTACCGTGCATTTGAAAATAATAATTTCAGCTAAGCATTGACGTTTGTTTGGTTATGCTTAATGCAAACCTATGCTTTGCTCAAGCACCAATGAAACTTTAACAATAACTTATTTTATCTCAATAAAGTTTTTGTATATTTTACAATACACAGTAATATTTCCTTCAGTGAAATTATTGCTAATGTAGTTATACCTACTTCCGCATGGAATATGTGATTATTCTAAGAAATTATGTCTGGAATTAAAAAAATAATGATCCATGTAGCGCTTTCAACTGTTCAAATGGTAAAAATGATAAAAAAATTGGACGCTAGACAGCCAGTAAATTTTCTTGTGAAATAATTTGACATAAATCTGAGCAGTGTGTTTATGACATGAAAATAAAATAACACAATATCATGCTGAAAATGATTCAAATGTAGAAATAAACATAAATGGGATATAAATGTTTAAATTTTCTTGAGCAACAATGTAATAATGGACTAGAAATCATAATGAATGCTTATAATAAAGTGAAATACAGTAAACTGTGTGAACTCCGCAAAATGCATAATCTGCAAACATCTATTATCTGCACTAATTGGAACGTAAGTAATGAAACTCATTTTAACATTTAAGTTCATAGATGAATATAAAGGATGTGTTAATTTTCACTAAATAACAATTTTTCCTTGAAATAAACTGTGATTAAGAAAATTCATACATTTTGTACACAGCACTCGAAAATAACAATTTGAGCTTGACCTTTGTTTCTTTGGTTAGGCTTAATGCAAACCTATGCTTTGCTCAAGCTCTGATGAAACTTTAACAATAACTGATTATATCTCAACAAAGTTCTAGTTTCTTTTAAAATACACATGAATATTTCCTTTAGTAAAATTTCTGCTAATGTACCTATACCTACTTTTGAATGCCATATATGTGATTATTCTAAGGCATTATGTCTGGACTAACAAGAATCACGATTCATGTAGTGGTTTTACATTGTTCAATAGGTACAAATGATCAAAACATTGGTTACTAGATCATCAGTGAATTATCTTGTGAAATAATTTGCCATAAGTCTGAGAAGTGTGTTTATGACATCAAAACTAGTAAATCTGCAGATCAGGAGCCTCAACGTCAGCTCTACAATTCATTGTGTTTAGCATCCTTTGAGTAATATTAATCTTTCTACAAAAAACGAAATTTAAAGTTTTGAAATTACATAAACATTTATAAAACGAAAAAATATTTCGAAGGTTTCTGACATTAGAAGCGTTAAATTAAACCCCTTGTTATGTAATGGTATTCTGAAAATCTCATGAGCTACTTATTCTGGTAATTTTTAGATAATAAAGTAGATTTCTTCAGGGGGGCAGAGCCCCCCTGAACCCCTTCGTAGTGTAATTTAATTTACATTTGTAATTATCAATTAATTGTGTTAATGTCCTTTAGTAAATTCTACCAATAGACGGAAACGTACATGAATTCTTTTCTACAGCCCTGTATATTACGTGAAGATTTTTACGCGTCGTCTATAACATTTAAATTTAATGCAGACAAAAAACCCTCTTAAAACTGCTCATATCACATTTCCGGGGATTAGTATGCAAGTGTGCACCATATATCCAGTTTCTGCGGAGTCCTGTATATGGTTCTATTTAAATTCTGCAAACATTTGTTAGTATTCTAAATGTAATTGGGCTAAGAAATACATAACTCAAAAAAAAAAAAAAAAAAAAAAAAAAACACTGAAGCAATTCGTGCTCATTTTCATTTATACTTACGAATTCATTTGTGTATCCCTGTACATGGTCTATACAATATTTAAGCACTACTTATTAAGCACAAATTTACTTAACGTTAAAACGCACACCATAATCGAAAATGCTCTTCAGCAATCATCCCTAATAGACCAGAACTGTATCCGAAATTTTTTATGTGACCCTATAAATGAACGATAAATACGATACAAATCATATTCAAGCTTCTTGTAGTCAACCACAGTAATGTAATTTAATTTCATAATGTTTGAATTAGTGCAACACAATTAACACACTGACGACAGGCAATTTAATTAAATCTGGGTTTAAAAACAGTAGAAGCTCCTCCCTCTTCTGAAAGTGTCTCGGAAATTGGTTTCTGAGATATGTTTTTCATGTTTATGCAGCAGTAAATATCTTTCAATGTACGGATGTAATATATAATGTCTTACAATCTATAAAAAATATGGACAACACAATATAAATGTCTTTTCTGTAAGGTAGAAGTCACTCCCTTAGCCAATGATGTATTCTGAATAAAAACGAGAATTTTCGTTTCCCGTCGCTAATGTGTTAAAATAAGCTGTGAAGAGTTTTTTTTCCCCCGTAGACCACATTTTAATCGACCACTTTTGTGTGACCCTGAAAAAAACATATGCTTTGCACCCCATATACTACAAAAATGTTTCAAAAATACATATCAATTTTATTATTTTGTAACAGAGTAACATCATTAAAAAACGCCACAAAAGGATTTTCTTCAAAGATTGTAATATTATGAATACTTTTGAGTTACCTGTACGCATGCTGTAAGTGCTACACATAACATATTTTATAGTAACCAGGTTCTAGTGCACCTTAATAAAGTATATAAATTTCATTACGTTTAAAATTGTGTAACATTATTAAAATACACCGCAGACGATTTTTCCCAAAGACTATAATGTAACGGAATAGTTTTGAGTGCCCCTGTAATTAAGCTATGAATGCTACACCCTTCATTTTTAATACCAAACATACTTTGGCAAACCTCAATAACGTATATCAATTACATGTAATCCCGACTATATTTACGCGAGTTAGAGCACGTAGAGAAACACGGCAGGCGACAGATAGAAAAACTGAAGTCATAAATACTTTTCATCCATGTTGGAAAGTGTTAAAAAGGATTTACATGCCTTTAACTGTACTTTTTTTTCACTTATAGCATGGTTAAACATTAGTTTAAACATCCCAATCCATGCGATAGCAATAACATATTAAAAGCCCCCCAAAATAGGCATATCTGGAGATCTATAAATCTACTGGAAAATAATTCATTATCGTGCCCACTGTTAATTGCATAAATTGCATCGATTTGGCGCGATAAAATATTTTTTGTGATAGCCTTTTAATAGTACCTGCAACAAAATTAACGTAATTTACTAACTTCATTCTTATTTGACAAAATGATAGGCTACTAATAACATTCGCTAGGCAACGAAGAAAAGGAAAAAAAAAGAAATATGTATCATGTAAAACAAGAAAATTAATTTAAAAATTCTTTATATTATTGGAATACATGTATAAATGTCCTCAAAACATTATACACGTAAATAAAAAAATCTTATAGATATATTGATAAAACTTCAATATAATAGGAATAATTTAAAACCTTTATTTGGAATTTTAGTATCCATAATTTGACATTTAAATCCATTAATCAAACGTGCCATTTTCTTTCAACAAATCGAAATTTGAAAATCGTCTGACTTGCCGTAGAAAAGCATTATAAAGAAAAATAAAATCTTCCATATTTTCCGAACGAATGAACCAAATTTAACCAAAAACTACACAGCTACGTCCGGGTATCTCACGAATATGCCCAATTAATTTCAAGCTGATCGGGTGCTTTTTGCGGCAGTTATCGCGGAACAGACGGACAGACAGACAGACAAACGGAAATCAAAACTTTTCGTGTCTCCACAGTAAGCCTTCACTGACGTTTCGGCAACTAGTAAATCTGCAGATCAGGAGCCTCAACGTCATCTTTGCAAGTCATTGTTTTTTAACACACATTGCGTAATATTCTACTTCCTACAAATCGCTTTTTAAAGTTTTCAAATTACATAAATATTTATAAGCATACAAGATACTTCGTAAAGTTTCAGAAATTAAAAGTGTTAAACAAGCGGTTATACATTGATGTTCTGAAATTCTGATGAGCTACTTATTCTGGTAACTTTTTACATCAAAAATTGCATTTCTTCAGGGGTGCAGAGCCCCCCTGAATCCCCCGTAGTCTATTTAAATTTACATTCATAATTTTTTATTGATTGTGCGGATGGTTATAGTATATCTTAGATTTTTTTTACGCTGTGATTTATAAGGATAAGCATAAGTTTTATTTAATAAATTAATTAAATTTAAAATAAAATATTTATGTTAACCGTACACAGATAATAAATCTTGAAGTGCCGCCAAAAATGTAACCCTAAAATCCGCTACATTCGGCATAACGCAACGACGTGCTTAAAAAAAAAAAAACAGAATAATATTTTTAGTAATACAGTTTTTAATTCATAATACAATGAAATGCTACCTTAGAATGCTTATTGCTTAAATATAAGCAGATCATTTTCATTTACAGAAAAAAGTACACGGATGAAGTCAAAGAATTCGATCCCTGTTCCACGTGCTTGTTTAGTTTGGGCCAAATGAGGGCATTTAAATCTGAGATTAACGCACACTGTATTGCAAACTGTTTTTATGGCATACTGCATCTCCATCTATCTCTTTCTTCCGTGAATAATAGTTAATTTTATTTTACCCAAGATCTTTTTATTCCAGCATCTTTGTTTTCGATAAATGACGTCTAATTCACCTGCTATGCGTACTTACTCAAAACTTTTCATCTTGTTATATTAAGAAATACTTGAGAGTTTTCTTTTTATTTCCAATATGCCGCCATATTAATTTTTCAATTCTTAATTTTATTTTTCATTTTCCTGTTTCACGACAAAACATTTCAATTGAAAATTGTTTAAAAGGAAATATTATTCCGGGTTTTGATTTTCTTGGCAACAATTAAAGAAATATTGGTAAATGTTATGGAAAAATGTTACGTTATTCTCTATGAAAATAATGAACTTTTGCATTTTTAAGCAAAATATTTCAATAAAATAAATAAAATAAAATAAATATTGCGTATTTTTATTTCTGGGCTAAAATACTTCTATATGCAAAGATGCAAATGCATTAATTCATCTGTTTTGACGTTGGCTTTACTTAAGGGGGGAGATCACGTTGAGCAACCGGAAAATGACAATAATTTGACAATTACGAAAAACTCTGTAATTTCAAAACCAATTAATGGAATACAACAATTTTTTTTTTATACTTTCATAAATACTTATGGTTTAAAAAAAAGCATTCAATTATATATATTTAACAATATTAATTAGTTAAATTTTAATGACAAAATTGACATTTTAAAAATCTGAATTTTTAAATATGCATCTTGCGCGCAAGATTTTAAAAATTCTATTGCAGATATATATTTAATATTGCAGCAACATTTACTTATTCTAGTATATTTTACTCTGAACCTCAATTTAAAAGTATATTTAAATTCATTTGCATAATTAATGGCTTCAATAATCATAGTTATAAAATTTAGCAAAAAAATTACACTTATTTATTCAATAAAAATTTTTCTATGACAAAAATCTGGCTAAATTGAGGTTCAGCTTAAATATACGCATGAAAATTAGTAAAATGCAAAATTTCATGACTCTACGATAATTAGTTTTTAAATGAGAGCGCGCGCAATGCCAAAAAATACAGTTTTGAGAAAAACGTCTTCAAAGTTAATTTTATAAATTAACTGCAAGTTTTATAAGAATGAAGATTGTTTATGACGCTAAAATTCAGAAGGGGTATAAACACATCCTTCTTTAAGTTGAAGAACCTCAGCCGCAGCTTTTTTGGTCATTCTTTTGGCTCTACGAGCTTTAAGTGTACACACTAGTGATCGCTTTCGGAGCAACCGGAAAGTGACAATAATTTGACCACTACTAAAAACTCTGTAGTTTCAAAACCAATTAATGTAATAAAACAATATTTTCTATACTTTCATAAATACTTATGGTTTAAGAAGAAAAACATTTAAATATATATATTTAGCAATATTAATTATTTAAATTTTAACGACAAAATTGACATTTTATGGCGCTAACGACAAAAATAGGAATTTTTAAATATGCATTTTGAAACGCAAGATTTTAAAAATTCTACTGCATATATATATTTAATATTGCACTTATATTGCTATATCTTACACTGAAGCAAAATTTTAAAGTATATTTAAATTCATTTGCATAATTAATGGCTTTATAATATTCATTATACTTACGTATTATCCGGGCTAGGATATTTATCGCCAAAAATGATTGTCAAATGCCAATCTTGTTTACCATTGACAGTTGAAAAAAATAAATGAGGGTTACTGTAATTAGTATAATTGGCTCGGTTCTAGCTGACCTGGCCTGGATAATATGCATGTACCATATTCATTAAATTTAGCAAAAAATAAATAAATAAATAAGTAAAAATAAATAAATAAAAAAGATTACGGGCAATGCCAAAAATATAGTTTTGAGTAAAACGGCTTGATTGCTTACTATGCTAAAATCCACCAGAGGCATAAACGCATCCTTCTTGAAGTTTCAGAGCCTCATCCGCAGCTTTTTTTGCCCTTCTTTTGGCTCTGCGGGCTTCAAGTGTACACGCTAATGCCCTCTTTTCAGCTGCATCAATTCGCTTTTGATCAGCTTCACTAGCATACAACGTACAATTTTTGCCAATTTGCAAGCCCATTTCCCTCATAACATTAATACGTCCACACTGCCCTTCATTAAAACACATGACTGCTTCATTTATTGCAATCTGAACAATTTTTTTCCCCGAGCCAGATGTCTTAGGACAAAACTTCCATATGAGAGCATTTAGGCTCTCATTTGCATTTTGAGTATGCCCCCCAACACATTTTTTTAACAAACTTGGCATGGACAAGTCTTTAAATATGTCTTTTATGCTGTACAGAACAGCAGCTGGAATAGTGTTTGAATGGCGGTAAACATCTCCAGAAACTTTTGCCTTTTGATAAGGACACCACGAATTTTCACCCTGGGGGCAAAAGTCATGCAGAGGTTCTTTATCGGTAGACCTTTTGTGGTAAAATATGGCCCAGACGGCTTTTTGCATGTCTTTCACTGACATATTGTTACCTCGAATTGCATTTCCATAATATACTGTGAGTTTGTCAATAACGTCATCAGTAAGACGACCTTTTCCAGAGATCACTTTTCCATCGCTCAGTTTTTTGCCTTTTAGCTCAGCCTTTCTTCTTCGGAGTCGTGTGCCCATTCTTTTTTGAATATGTCCTACACATTCAATTTTCTCAATCTTGAATTCAGCTCCATAAGGCGCAGCTTTTTGCAGAGAAGTGAATGTTTTTGAGTCACCATCACCTATGTATTTTGAGTAGCGAACTTTATGCTTGGATACGGATCGCTTGAAAATTCTGTTCATCCCTCTAACCTCCATCATGCCAGCAGAACCAATGTGATCCTTCTCACAAATTTTAGAATGTTCCTCTAACCATTTTTCATACTTAACCCCTTTGCGTACTCCTTTCCAATTTTCACATCCTTTGCATCGTGTCGACAAAACTTCTGTGTCTATAATTTTGCCACTTTCAGCACCAATAAGAGTACATGCACCAATACGTGAGGAATGGCCACGCGTTTTCCAAGTGCCATCCCCACTCACTGTGATATTATTATTAATTCCAGCATCCTCTGTTAGGTCTAACTCCAATAATGCAGCATTATGCATGCTTTCTTCTGCACATTTAGTTGAAGCTTTTTTAAGATTTTTCACTTCATCATTGTAGGCCTTTTTAGAGATGGGAGGAGGCATATCCATTATGCCACAAAATGTCTGTGCTCCAGCTAATCCTTGTCCAAGGCATCTCATAGCATAAATAAATCTCTTATTAATCTCTGCACATTTCTGTGACCTTCCAAGCATTGCAGAATTTCTGAAAGATGAAATTAAATCACAGCCAGAACACACAATATTGATTTTTTCTGAGAGGCCAAACACTACTTCAGATTCGATTTTTAACGATGAATGACATTTTATGCAGCACATACAATTTTCCATTGCAGAGAAAACAATTTTTTTGTCAATAAAGGCGAATCCATCAAATTCTGATGCCTGCAATTTTGAATTAAAATTCAGCTTGTTACCAGAAGCACTTAGCTTCTGAACTTTTGGAATCGTATGCTGATTGCCTTTGAACTTTCTCTTACTTGGCCTTACACCTGATTTTCGAGTACTCTTATCCATATTTAATTTGAATTGACAAATTATATAAAAGAAAAAATAATCGTATTAATAAATAACAGCGCAAATGAAAGATCTCTGCCTCGTGCAAATACAAAGTTTCAATCAAAACAAACACTCTCGGAGAGTTTAGTTTCTTTCATATTCTTGAAAATCAAACCATCGGAACTAAAACAGATACATGGAGTCAAAACAATGTGTGTAGAAATCTTTCACGGTAAGAATACCTTTATAAAATGTCGTTAGCAGAGGAAAGAGATAGCGCAATGCGAGCGAGCAAAATGTAAACAAATGAACAGCGCGGAGGCGCGGAACAGCTGTTCTGAGTTAAAGGGGAATCCCCAATTTTTTCTGTTGCGTTGTCAGACGTTTTTAGCGATAATTCACGTTCTAATTCGAATTTTTTAAAAAAATTTTTTGCAATGGATTTGTAACATTTCAAGGAATCCACACTGAATTTTTCAAAAAATCGATTTTTTTTTCATTTCAACGTGATCTGCCCCCTTAAGCATTATACACGCAATTATACTAATATTATTAGGACCAAATACGTTGCTAGGCAACAGAGAAAGAAAAGGAAAAATTGAAATATGCATTATGTCAAATTCATAAAACAAAATCCTTTATATTATTGGAAAACATGCATAAAATTCCCCCAAAAATTATAAACCTAATTTAAAAAATCTCGCAAATATATTGACATAATTTATTGGAATAATTTAATAATGTTATTTAAAAATTTCAGCATCAAAAATTTACCATTTAAATCCATTTTTCATATGAGCCATTTCTTTCAACAAATGAAAATCTGAAAATCGTCTGACTTGCCATTGAAAAGCATTATAGAGCAAAATAAAATGTTCTATATTTCCCGAACGAATGAACCAAATTTAACCAAAAACTATACAGCTAAGTCCGAGTACCTCATCAACATGCCCAATTAATTTCAAGCCGATCGGATGCTTTTTGCGGCAGTTATCGCGGAACAGACAGACAGACTAACAGACAGACAGACTAACGGAAACCAAAACTTTTCGTGTCTCCACAGTAAGCCTTCACTGACGTTTCGGCAATAAAATAACAATATCATGCTCAGGGGTTGGAAAATGCATCATTTTACTAGCCACTGGCGAGTGAATTTTCTGACAGGATGAGTGAATTTTTAGGTAGTTATTGAAAACTGCAAACTATACAGGTATGCCGAAAACGTTTTTTTAATAAGTAGTTAGCTATATTTTTCAACTTTCATAATTACTGCGATGTAAACACGGTACAAAATTCTATTTTATATTAAACTTTCATCTCTTGTTTATATTTCTCAATTTTATAGGAAAGAAATATATGAAAATGCATTACAGTAATCAGTGTCCTGGAGCCGGAAAATTTTTGATGCTCCAGCTCCGCTCCGAGATAAAAAACTGTGGCTCCAGCTCCGGGAACTGCTCCAACTCGGCGCCGACTTCGCACTTCTCAGTTGCAGATTTTAATTTACACATTTAATTTTTTGCTTACAAATTCTTTTTTCTTTACCTTCATTAAAGATCTGACAAAATGCATGTTTCTTCCCAACAAACTTGAAACGCTTGTTCAGAAAATATGAAATCGTTTAGCTTTTGCTTTTAAAATAGAAAGTTTGGTGGAATTTTAAACACAAAAATCTAAAATTTCTTCTACGCTTTTCAAACAACCAAAATTGTACGTGTAAACAACAGGCAGTCATATTTGTTTTCAAATAGTGTTGCCACTTAGCTCAAGTAGAAGTGAAGTAGTGTACCATATTTTTGTGAGAAGTTTTACATCTTTAATTAAAAAAAAAAAAAAAAAAAAGAAAAAAAAAAAGAAAAAAAAAAAAAAGAAACCTTAAAAAATGATATAATTAAAATACTGAATAATGATGTAATTAAAATATTTTCAACTTGGACATTTAAAAGACTGAAAAAAAAAGATTAAAAAAAATAATAATAAACTAAAGGAGCCCTGGAGCAGAGTAAATTTTAAAGCTCTAGCTCCAGGGAAAATACAGCTCCAGAGCGCTCCGGCTCCGGGCTACGTTTCCAGCACCAGGTCTCTGACAGTAATAGTAACCAACTATTTTGAGTTGCGTAATTTTGTCATAAAATTTTTTAACTGTACATTGCATTTTACTGGCTGTTGAAATAAATCCTTGGCTGGTAAGATTTTCTAGAAATTCTCCATCCCTGGTCATAAACATAATTGAAATAACTTATCTAACAGACACTTTTTTATCCAACATTTCAGATGTCTGACTATGTACAGAGCAATTGAGCTATTTAATTATTTTTTAAACGTATTTTTATTAAGATTATGTGTAAAAAAGCAAAAACATATTTCCTTCACTGATAAAATTTCGGTTAATGGAGGAATTTATAGTAAAATTTAGTGAAATTTGGCTCAAAATGCTCTAAAGAAAATTTGGTACTTTTCGGTTAGCCGGGTGCCAGTGTTATATATACATGGATATGTATATACAGATGTATATATATACATCTATATACATATACAAATATGTGCATACGCATGCATATATGTGTATATATACAATATATGTATATATACATATATATGTATGTATATCCATGTATTTATAACACTGGCGCCCGGCTAACCAAAAAGTACCGAAAATTTTACTGTATGTTAATTTAGTTCCCTTTGTACATTTCATATTTATGACATTGGTGAAGGCAATGAACTAAAATCTAAGAAACGTTTTAAATGTTTCAAAACTTATAGCATATTGCACTTGTTTACATGTTAATTTTCATAAAATTCATCAATGTCATTCCACAAAAACATCCATAAAACAAAAAATATTTATTTTAAATTTAAATCTTTAGTTCATTGCCTTCACAATAGTGTAAACAACATAATATTTTAAATTTCATAGTGATATTCCAATAATTTTCTGAGGAATAATGTTTTGCGTATGGAATTTTCACCGAAAATTACATTATAGAAAAAATGCATTTAAAGATCAGATTTTTGTTTTAGTACAAGGATTTCAGTAATTATACATCTAAACTTCACTGTTTTTATAAGTCACTCATTTCTTTAAAAGTACTGACCCTTTTTTAATCTCTAGAAGGCCATATTTTGCGCCCCCCCCCCCCCCAATTTTTTGACAAAACAAAGCATGACATTTCACATCAAAGATGCGAGCGTTATCACAAACACCATATTCTTCAGTTTTGATTTGGATTGTTTGTGGCTTATTCAATACCTTTTAATTTCATGTATAATTCAATACTATACAATTTTACAGGTAAATAATAAAAAAAACAGAGCTCGTCTTCTGTATCTAGGCTAGTCAGTGATGATTTGGCACCCAGAAGCAGAATTTTCAGTATCAATCTGCAGCAAACCAAAATTTATCTGCGACCCAACAATACTGAACCAAGCTACTATAATAAATACTCACAGTAACCCATAAAATAAGCAAAATTTACATTTTAATGAGAAAATTAATAACAAACAAAATAACTCCTAAAAAATAAAAACTCCTATTAAAATAAAAATTCTTAGAATGCAAATACAAGTAATATTTATGTACATTTAAAATTCTTATACATAAACTCATAATATTTTATGCAAAAAATAATTAAATATTGAAAACAAAATGTGTTAAAGAACATTGAAAATAAAATGGCAGATAACCATCTCTCCTTAAATCCGATGAGAGATTGCTATCCAATACAAGAAAGAAAAAGTGAAGTTAAATAGCAAAAAATTACACATTTCATATAGTTAGTAAATGAAGAACATATAGCAATTTGTAAAGATGCAATTATATGATGGAAAATAGTAAATGAAAGTCGAATAAACAAAATTTGAAGTATAATTTCAATACTTCACTTTTCGTAAAATCTTACCACATGTTTGTCAAAGGTCTTGAAAATTTGTACACGTTTCATGGAACCACTTCAGGTAACTTATGCGTTGTATCCAGACATCCTTTTTGGATGTGATATTATAATGTTTTGCACAACCAACACAGTGATCCTAATCCAATTCTCTTTACTCGGAATCTGTAGAATCGGATACTTTAAATTAAGTCGCTTTCTTCGCTATTGGAAATGTCGTGTTTTTTTTCTCGCATTAATTTTAGGCTTATTACGTTAATTTAATTTATCAACTTTATCAATTTCTGTTATGAAAGTTTCCGAAATTTTTCAGTATTTTCTGAAACAAATAAATCGTTAGGTCTTATTACATTATTATTATTATTATTATTAAAATATTTATATTAGTTAAATTTTAAGAAATTATGTCAATCTATACTCCTATTATAAAGAGGAAAAAATTGTTTATTTGTCGGAGGTAAGCTCTGGAACTACCGAACCGATTCCACAAGTAATGGTATCAAAATGATGGTGTTGGTCCAACTTAGAACATAGGCTATATCTTATGTCGATGCCACTACCCCAAAGGGGGTCTAGGAGCAAAAAACGTTCTAAAAATGCGATTTTAGCGTTACTGAAGGGCCTAGAAATATGAAATTTTGAATATTAGTTACTTATAAGATATAAATGATGTCTAAGAACAGTTCTTAAACAATTCGAAATTTAAAAGGGGTGAAAATGCACAAAAAGCGTTCTAAAAAACGTTCTAAATGATAGTTTCTACACAATCTCAGGAAATACCAAACCGATTTAAAAAATATTGGTGTCAAAATGATGGTGACAACGCTTTCTCCAAGATAGGCTATGTTTTATGTCGACGCCACTACCCCAAAAGGGGTGCAGGAGCAAAAAACGTTCTAAAAATGCGATTTTAGCGTTACTGAAGGGCCTAGAAATATGAAATTTGGAATATTAGTTACTAATAAGATATAAATGATGTCTAAGAACAGTTCTTAAATAATTCGAAATTTAAAAGGGGTGAAAATGCGCGAAAAGCATTCTAAAAAACGTTCTAAATGGTAGTTTCTACACAATCTCAGGAAATACAAAACCGATTAAAAAAAATATTAGTGTAAAATGATGGTGACAACGCTTGCTCCAAGATAGGCTATGTTTTATGTCGATGTCACTACCCCAAAGGGGGTGCAGGAGCTAAAAACGCTCTAAAACTGCGATTTATGTGTTACTGAAGGGCCTAGAAATATGAAATTTGAAATATTAGCTACTTATTAGATATAAAGGATTTCTAAAGACAGTTCTTAAACAATTCGAAATTTGAAAGGGGTGAAAATGCGCGAAAATCGTTCTAAAAACGTTTTAAATGGTGGTTTCTACACAATCTCAGGAAATACCAAACCGATTTAAAAAATAATGGTGTCAAAATAATGGTGTCAAAATGATGGTGACAACCCTTTCTTCAACATAGGCTATGTTTTATGTCGGTGCCACTACCCGAAAGGGGGTGCAGGAGCAAAAAACGTTCTAAAAATGCGATTTTTGCGTTACCGAAGGGCCTAGAAATTTGAAATATTAGCTACTTATTAGATATAAAGGATTTCTAAGAACAGTTCTTAAACAATTCGAAATTTAAAAGGGGTGAAAATGCGCGAAAAGCGTTCTAAAAAACGTTCTAATGGTGGTTTCTATACAATCTCAGGAAATACCAAACCGATCTAATAAAATAATGGCGTCAAAAAGATGGTGACAACCCTTGCTCCAACATAGGCGATGTTTTATGTCGGAGCCACTACCCCAAAGGGGGTTCAGGAGAAAAACGTTCTAAATTGCGTCTTTTGCGTTACGGAAGGACCTAGAATCGTGAAATTTGAAATGGTAGTTAGTTATAAGATATCAATGATCTCTAAGGACATTTCCTAAAAAAAATCGAAATTTAAAAAGGGGTCAAAATGCGCAAAAAGCGTTGTAAAAAACGTTCTAAATTGCGATTTCTATGCAATCTTAGGAAGTACTGAACCGATTTCAAATATGATGTTGACACATCTTGCTCCAAGATAGGCTATATTTTATGTCTGCTTCCACTACCCCAGAGGAAATGCAGGAGCAAAATGCGCAAAAAGCGTTCTAAAAACGTTCTAAATGCCGATTTGTTAGCAATATCTCAAAAAGAATGAACCTGATTTCAAACGTAATGGTAGGAAATTGATGCTGACAGCCCCTGCTCTAACATAGACACTATTTTATGTCGGTATTACTATCACCAAGACGTTGCAGGAGCAAAAAAGCGTTCTAAATTTCGATTTTTGTGATCGGTAGGGCCTAGCAACTTAAAATTAGGAAAGATACATATTTATTAGATATAAATGATCTTTAAGAACAGTTTCGAAAAAATTAGAAATTTAAAAAGGGGTGAAAATGCGCGAAAAGCGTCCTAAAAACGTTCTAAATTGCGATTTCTACTCAATCTAAGGAAATACCAAAGCTATTTCAAAAGTAATGGTTGCAAATCAATGGTGACAGTCCCTGCTATAACATAGGTTATATTTTATGTTGCTGTCACTACCGCCTGAGGGTTGCAAAAGCAAAACATGTTCTAATTTGCGTTTTTTGCACAACTGAAGGGTCTAACACTTTGAAGTATGGAATGGTATTTACTTACAAGATGCAACTGCTTTCTAAGAACAGTCGAAAGAAAATTCCAAACTTAAAAAGATGAAGTGAGTGAAAAGCGTTATAAATTACAATTTTTAAGCAAACTTATAAATTACCAAACCGATTAAAAAAATAATGATGACAAATTGTTGGTGATAGAACCTGCTCAAACATAAGCTATATTTTATGTCTGTTCCACTACCACCACAGGGTTGCAGGGGCTAAAAACTTTCTAAATTGCGATTTCTGTGATACGGAAAAGGCTAGAAACTTTAAATATGGAATGGTAGTTACTTCTAAAATATAAATGCCCTCGAAGGAACGTCGAAAATAAATTCGAATTAAAAAAGGGTGAAGCGAAGCGGAGGTGCGAAAAGCATTCGTAAAAAGTTCTAAATTACGATTCTATGCAATTTCAGGGAATATAAACCGATTATAAAAGTAATAGTTGCGAATCAATGGTAACAGTCTCTGATCCTACACAGACTATATTTTATGCCGGCGATTCTACCACCTGGGGTTCACAGGAATAACAAACTTTCTAAAAAAGGCCTTTAAAAGCTTTCTAAATTACGTTTCTGTGGAATATTAGGAAATAACAAACCGATTTCAAAATTAATGTTGGCAAATTAATCGTGACAGTTCCTATTTCAACATAGCCCTTCATGTTGAGAGAGGTGGTAGGACTTGGAATTTAACATGATGGTTAATTTTAAGATGTAGGAAGATGGTTTCTAAAAAATTCAAAACTTCAAATGAATACTGAAATGAGCGTATTAATTGAGCATAAAAGTTTCAAAATATTTTCTAAATTATCATTTATTTAGTTTTATTTCGTTTTATTAATTTAAGTCTCATTTCTGCCTAATGCAGATTAATAATGATGTTTAATCAAACTGTGTTTTAAATAGTAATTTTTGAATTATTCCTAAAAGTAACAAGTACCTTTTAATAAAAAAACCTTTTAATAAAATAAAATATTACCTTTTAATAAAATAAAAATTTAGTTAGTACCTTTTAATAAAAATTAGACATATAAATATCACTTGGCATATTTCAAATATTACGCGAGCAAAGCCGCGGGGTTTGCTAGTATATTTATAAACATAAATGTTATATATTTATTTTAAAATTAATTATATTTAGTTAAAATCCTCACTCATTTTGAAATATTGATTAAAGGTGGCCATCTCTCCTAGATTTCATGTGGTCATCTCTCCTGAAACTGAAGGACTGATTGTCGCCTAATTTAAAGCATCAATAGCCATTTTACGTCTTTATTTTAGGCTTAGAAGCAAAGATTAGATTATATACGTGCCTTAAAAGTCCATATAGCAAAAAAATATATATAACGTACGTACTGCAAAACCTTCAGATATCTAAGTGAAAAAAATCTATTCAACCACTAGATTAAATAAACATTAAAATTACATTTACTTTTTATAATCGAAAGACACAACTGCACGTCGCAATAAATAATCTCGTTGAACTATTTCATGAAAACAAAGTTTATGTTGCAATCTATGATCAATTTTTGGAAATATTTAGACTGGCCATCTCTCCTCTATGTCCATCTTTCCTAGAGTTACCCTATTTATTTAGAATTTGAAAGAAATATGTATTGCAACATGAAAATATTCAAAAGAAAACGATTTCTGGAATTTTCTATGTGTAAATTCAAAATTACAGATCATACTGACAAGTATCGTAGTAGTTTGTGAGTTATACTTAAAATACCGAGCGCATTGTGTGTGTGTGTGTGTGCAGTTTCTTTTATAATTGAGGACTCCAGAAGCAAAGCAGTATAACTTTGATAAAACTGAGCTAAGTGCACAAGCTATCTGGAAATAAGGCAATTTTTTGGAGGTATAGAGATATAAAATTTTCAAATTCTGTACTGTGTTCTAGAGGTCAAGTACTTACAGTGTGCGTAAAAACTATAAGGACAGCAAAAATTTTGATAAATTGATAATACGACAAGTGAAATGGTAATTTAATGTTGATCATAAAGTGGAAATACTAATATAAAAGTCAACAGAATGTATCTGTGTTGCTGCTGTAAAATTTTAATGTTAAGGGGGAAAACATTGTAATCGGAAATCCTTCATGAAAACAAAAAATAGATACGGAAAGCCAGTAATCTAAAAAAAATCGCTAAAAAACATTCTGAATGTCGCAATAGAAATTGGTAAAATTAAGGAAAATCGTAGTGGAAAAAATGTACTATATTAGGCTAAAATATAGAAACCGTTATCCTTTTACCAATGTTTAAAAAATTGCCGAGGATCTCGAAAAATCGCTAAAAATCACATTAAAAATGACTAAAATTAAAAATTCGCGGAAGACGAAATTTACTATACTGGGATAAAGATTTGATACAAAATTCTTTTTCCGGATGTAAAAAAAAATAGCCATGACACTCGAAAAAACTCTAAAAATCGCAATGAAAAATGCATTAAAAGTCGCTGAATATTCAAAAATAGCAGTGAACAAAATTTACTATAATGAGGGTAAAATATGGTAATCTGAAGTTTTTCATTATTTACAATAAATCGTCTCAATGTAATCGAAAATCTTTCAAGAATGATAATCAAACCAACGTGCACCGTAAAAATAAAATCTCTAAACAAATCAGTATAAATCGCATTAAAATTCGCTAAAAATCAAAAATCTTTGATGGCAAAATTTGCTATATTAGGCTATAATTGTGAACCAAAGTTTCTTTTCCGAAAGGGAAAAAACTGCTGTGAGACTCGACAACAAAAAAAATCTCATTGAAAAATATCTTAAAAGTCGCTTAAACTGTAAAATTAGCAAATCGAATTCCTTTTAACAATGTCAAAAAATTGCCGTGGTATTCATACAATTGCTAAATATCGCATTGAACACTACATTAAAAATTGCTAAATATTAAAATATCGACAGGATTCAAAGTTTAGTATAATGGGGTAAAAAACGTTGTAATTGGAAAGCTTTCATGAATGACAAATAAACGACGCGAAACAACGTAAACAGAAAAAAAAAAAAAAAAAAAAAAAACTATGTTGTTAAAAATTGCTATTAAAAATTGCCATTAAAAATTACTAACATTCAAAATTCGTAGATGGCAAAATTTACGATATCAGGCAGAAAGTTTGAAATCAGATTCATTTTTCGAATGTAAAAAAATCGCCGTGGAACTGGAAAAAAATGCTAAAAACTTTTATAGACTATAAAATTGCGCTAATATAAAAATTTATTTACATAGAAAAGCTAATATTTTTCACAGTTCAATAAATTAAAATAATTACATAAAATAATAACAATCTGCTTTATTTTTTTAAATTGTAATTTTTCGATCATCGTAATAATGTATAAATGTATTCTTTTTAAACAACTAACTTATTACCTTTAAATTTTTTTATATATTGAATCCTCAAGCATATAGTTATAAATGTCTATGTGTTTAAAAATAAGTTCTAAAATAATACTGAATTGCTGAAAATAGATATTAACCAGGCAGTAACTACAAAATTAAGAGTCCGAAAAATAAATTCTAAATTTTAAATTTTAAAACAATATTTTAACGAAATCATGAAATATTCAAAATATTTGTATAATGAAACAAATTTGAAATAATATATTTATTTTAAAATAGCAATTGAAGCATTTGTGCAGGAATATTAAAAAGCAGAAAACCAACTGAACCAAAGGCAGAGCCAAAGCATTGGCTCAGCCTGTGCATTTTTAAACGTTGGTTTCCTGCTTTTTAATATATTTATTCACCTATTAATATGATGTATTTTTATTATTTCCTCTGTTACAAATAATAGATATTCGTTGAAATAACTGGAAAACAATATTTTAACTAAATCATGAAACATTCGAAATATTTGCGTAATGAAACAAAATTGAAATGTTATATTTATTCACGTATTAATATCAGTATTTTTATTTATTCCTCTGTTACAAATATTAGATATTCATTGAAATAACTGTAAATAATTTAAAATAACAACAAAAAAATTATGGTCTATAGCCATATAAATATCCCTACTTTTTCTTTCCCTTTCCTTTCCTTTCTTTTTTTTTTCCTTTTTTATTTCTTTCTTTTTCTTTTTTTTTCTGTACTTTTTATTATATATTTAAACGTACAAAATTTCGTAGTTACAAATACATATATAGGGTAACTCTAGGAGAGATGGCCATAGAGGAGAGATGGCCAGCCAAAATATTTCCAAAACTTGATAAAAGACTGCAACATAAACTTGTTCGTAGGAAATAGTTCAACGAGTTTATTCGTTGCGACGTGTAGTTGTGTTTTTCGATTATAAAAAGCAAGTGTAATTTTTTGTTCATTTAATTTAGTGGCTGAATATTTTTTTTAAAACTTAGGTATCTGAGTATTTAGCGGTACGTACGTTAAGCATTTTTACTGTATGGACATTTAAGGTACGTATGTAATCTAATCTTTACTTTGAAGCCGTAAACAAAGACGTACAATGACTATTGATGCTTTAAATTGGGCGACCATCAGTCCTTCAATTTCAGGAGAGATGGCCACAATAAATCGATGAGAGATGTCCACCTTTAATCAATATTTCAAAATTATACTTAGTGATGATTTTAACTAAATATAATTAGATTTAAAATAAATATATAACGTTTACGTTTATAAATATATTAATTGATATAATTATTTAAATTTTAACTAATATAAATATTTTAATAATAATAATAATAATAATAATAATAATAATAATAATAATAATATAATAATAAGAACTAACGATTTATTTGTTTCAGAAAATAGTTGAAAACGTCGGAAACTTTCATACTAGACACTGATAAAGTTGATAAATAAACTAAATTAACGCTAGCAAAAAAAATGACACTTACGGCAGCGAAGAAAATGAAATACATTTAAATTTATCAGATTCTATTGATTTCGAGTGAATAGAATTGGATTAGGATCAATGTGTTGGTTGGGCAGAGCAGTATAATATCACAACCAAAAAGAATGTCTGGATACACTGCACGAGGTACCTAAAGTGGTTCCATGAAACGTGCACAAATTATCCAAGATCTTTGCCGAAAATGTGGTAAGATTTTACTAAGAGTGGAGTATTGTAATTATACATCAAAATTTGTTTATTCGAGTTTTTCTCACTCATTTTCCATCATATAACTGCTCTTTACAAATCACTATATGTGCTTCAAGATTAACAATAAGAAATGTGTTATTTTTTTTTTTTTTTGCTATTTAACTTCACTTTTTCTTTTTTGTATTGGATGGTCATATGTCTTCAGCTTTAAAGAGAGATGGCCATCTGACATTTTAATTTAATTTTTGTTTCCCACTTTTTGTTCTCAATATCTGATTATTTTTGGCCCAAAATATTATGATTATATGTATAGAAATTATAAATATGCATCAATATTTCTTGTATTTGCATTCTAAGAATTTTTATTTCAATTTTTAAAAACTATGGCCATCTATGCTAGAGTTACCCTACGCTACAAAACATACAATTTATATTTTCCATAAATTTCAATTATTATACGTATTTTTTCAATTGCGGTTAAAAAATAATTTATTAAAATTTTCATTCCAAAAAATAAGTCTTGGCTGTATTCAAATCTCAGATGCAACATGCTGCCAACCATGCTGCTTATCCGCTTATCGGAGAAGCAAATTTATTCGATTATAAGTTTTTGCGTAAACTTTGCGAATTATTTTCTCAAGACAGGCCTGGGCTTTGCGTTTTATGCTGTCATATACTTATATGCTAACTTATACTCCATCGATACACAAATGTTCAACGCATTCGGTACCCCAAACTCTGGAGCTTTCCTTGTTAGTGTCAAAATTCAATTATGATGTCAAAATGTAGTATTAGTATTGAATTTTTCAGTGTTAAGTACTATTTTTGTACACTCGTAAGTTTTTTTTTCCTTTTTAACACAAATTGTAAAAAGACAATTCCCAATCGAATGGCTGTTTTCGTTTTCTCTCTAACAATTTAGAGTTAAAAATAAATAAGAAGTCTCTATTTTTTTTTTTTTTTTTTACTTTAATCTATTTTCACAAGAACAAAGTATTAGTATTGTGCGAAATTGTCATTTCCAGTTTTCGACGGATTTATACATTTTAGAAGATCCTAAACACGATTTAACTGCTTTTAGAAAATGGTTGTCTGTATGGGAAAAAATCTGGCAGCTGCTCTATCTTATGAATTAATATACGGAATTTAATAAAACTTTAGATTCCATAAGACCTTGTATAAGTTGGTCCTGAATAGATTTTTGTGAAAATAGCCCTTACAGGTGTCACTTATATGCTTCAATTTTCACAATTTCAGAAATAGCTCTATCCCAAAAACTAATGCACGAATTTCATAAACTTTAGATTCTTTTAAACGTTCACATAAGTTATTGATTTTTAGGTTTAGGTGGCGCTGCTATACTGCATTTTTGAGAATTTACAAGATTTTATCTATAATCATATCTCAAGAAATAAAGCATTAAAATTTCATGAAACTTCATATTCTTTTAGACCGTGACAAAAGATGGTGCTGATTAGTATTGTGTGTAAATCATATAACAGGTGTCACTGCTATGCTGCATTTTTTATCGATTTTCCGATAACTATATCTCAAAAATTATACATCAAATTTAATGAATACATTTTGTTACACTTTCACATAAATAAATCTTTATTATGCTTGGGTGTATACTGTCACTCAGGTATCGCTTTTTCATCTTTTTTAATTGTGCTTGCAGATATCCAAAAGAGGATAGGTGCCGAAATTCAGTGATTTGTTTGCAAAATACGATGCTTATATCTCCTTGTTAAATGCACAGATATTAAACGAACCTATGCCTTTAGTATCCTCATAATGGGCGGAATTTTTTAATTGAATCTGTCACTGTGATAGCGATTTTTGAAGTACTAACATGTATAAATTTTTATTTGGCCGACTTTGTTTAAACATTTTTTTACTAAAAACTGACAAACCTGTACCGGAAAAAACATTAAGTAAAATGTTTAATTAAAAAAATTAAATTAGGATATTTATTCTTGCAATATTTTAGGTTCGATGATCGAGACAACCAATCGTCAGTATTTGACTATTGGAAAAACAGTAAAAAACAAAAAATAGGTAAAAGGAATACCGCGTAGCTCAAATCAAAAGATCCTAGTACTTCTAGAATTGCCGATTTCAGAACAATATCACAAATATTTTTATACTTTTATTAAAATAACTGTAGAACACAAAGCAGCTTTTGTTAACTAAGCACGAACTTTGGAATCGTAATTAGGGTATATTTTAATCTCCGATCGCGATCGTGAGGTGTGTTATTTTTGTGACGAGAAGTTGTGTTCAAAGTGCCGGAAAAAAGAATAAAATTTTTATTTCTAAAAATAAATTTGCAGTAAACAAGAGAATTAATATGTGCTTGTGTGTAAATATTTTTAACTGATTTTCATCAATAAGATTTTTTTTTTGTCTTGCAATTTGAAGTTATTTTCTGAACTAGCAATCTGCATCAAACTAAATAAAACAAACATCAAAATCATCTTTCATGAAATAACTCGCAAAGGAATTTCACAAAATTATTCAACTCCACATACAAGTATTTACCAATAGCCCTTAACTATTTTAAAGCGATACTACAGCTTTTGTGTTTTCATTTAAAACTTTTATTTTTGCTGCTTTAACCATTGGAAATATTATTTTCACGAACATCAAAACGGACCGCAAAATATTTCCATGGACACCCGTATACATTTTTGGAACCTGTGTTCTAACCGGAAGGAAATTAGGAAACTTAATTAGAAGCAGTAGAATTCATAAAAGAAAATAAGGTAATATAATTTACAGCCTCTCCCACGCTCCTTCAACTTCCCAAAAAATCAGAGCACTCACAAGGGAAGGACCCAAGGTTGGGGTCACCGAATGCGATGAACGTTTGTGTATCGATAGAGTATAGTTAGTATATAAATATGTGACAGCCATAAAGCGCAACGCCAATAAGTCTCAAAGTTTACGTTACAGTTTATAATCGGATAAATTTTCTTCTTTGGCAAGCGGCTTAGTAGCATGGCTGGCAGCATGCTGGTTTTGAGATTTTTCTACCGGAGTCCGAATCCCTCGCATATTTATCTTTCGGAAAGGAAATTTTCATCAATCATTTTCGAGCCGCAATTGCAAAAATATGTATAATAATTGAAATTTACGAAAACAGGAATTAAATGTATGTTTTGTAGCATATAATTGCTTTTTTTAAATACGAAATTTTGCATGTTTAAATGCATAATGAAACGTAAATATGAATAAATAAATAAATAAATAAATAAATAAATTTGTATGTCTAGAGACCGGAAATTTTTTGTTGATATTTAAAATTATTTACAGTTATTTAATTGAATATCTACTATTTTTAATAGAGAAATAAATTAAAATACGTTAACAAAAGTACTATTTTAATTTTGTTCCCTCATTCAAATATACTTCAAATATTTCATGGTTAAGGTTTATTAAAAATATGCCTTTATATTTTTAATATGATTTTTTAAATGTCTGGGATTCTTGATTCTTAATTGGAATAAGTGTCTATACAGTATTTTTTTTCTTGTTTAATATTTTTATATAATGCAGTTTAATTATATAGATACAATTTTAACTGCGAATCTTTGCATGTTTTTATATTTAATGAAAAGAAAACATAAAATAAATAAATAACAATAATAATAATAATAAAACTAAACGAAAACTCAATAGGAACTTTTATAGACCATAAAAGGGAGCTAATTTTAAAATTTAGTTACGATTATTTACATAAATAACCTACTATTTTTCGCAATGAAATAACTGTATCGTTTTTTAAATCTTCGATTCTTATAATTATAGTTAGAATGACTGTCTATGTGCCTAAAAATAAATTCTAAAAATATATTAAATTGCTGAAAATAGTTATTACGTAAGAAATAATTATAAAAAAAAAAAAAAAAACGTACTAAAAAAGTTATATTAAGAATTTTAAAAAGTATATTATAAATCATCAAATATTCGAAATACTTTCACAATGAAACAAAGTTAAAATAATATAATTATTCAGGCATTTATATCACGTGTTTTAATTTATTTCTATGGGAAAAATAGTAATTTTTTTTATTAAAATAACAACAAAAAATTCTAGTTTAATGATATATATATATATATATATATATATATATATATATAAAGATAAAAACCCTTTAAAAATTCAAATTAAATTTCAAAAATTTAAATTAAAATCCGAAGTATCTTTCTTCTAACTTTAAATCTCTTTCGAAACCAGTTTTACCCCTTGTAAATTTGTTTCCCAGCAATTCATTTTATTGCTTTCAGATATCACTTTCGGACGATCTTTAAGAGTAAAAATGCTGACGTTAAAAAAATTCTCATTCAGTTGTGTTTAGCTGATTCCCGAGCTGACCAAAACCCAGTTCTCGCATCTGAGACCGGACAATTAATTAAAAGCTAATCTACCAATTAAAGAAATGTTCCTCCCAATTTTGAAACTGTGCCCTCTGTTGGAAAATATGATAAACCACAAGATATTAGCTAAATCCCGCGCCAAAAACGGGAGATCTTGCAGATTTGAGAAGCCTGTCACACCTACGACCATGTAGCACTCACTCATGAAATTAGCGACAGAAGCGGCTCGAGGAACCTCCGACCCGACTCGCGAATCGGACTATAATATGAAGCACGAAATAAATGATTTCGGTTCATCAAGAGGTACCCGAGTCCAATTATTATCCAAGTATGTCACCCCCAAGTCATCCTTACCTATTAAAGCCGTCTGTACGGTCACTGCTGCGAAGTGAACTAGTCGCGATCCCGTACAGGTCCGGGACGCGATTCGTTACACACACCCACATACACACACATATGTATATATATACCGGGTGTCCTAAAAAGGACTGACTGATTTTAAAATTCAATAACTTGTAAACGGTGACAGATATTTTAAAAATTGGTACTTCGTGGCCCGCATAATACATTTCCATCTCCTTTTTCCACATGGAACAAGAGAAAGGACGAAAAATCGAGCCTGTATATAGTGACTATTACTTACAGCGCCATCTATTGTTTGTAATTCGAACTAAAATTGAAAATCACTGTAAAAAAAACTTTTGACCTTATGCATAACCCTCCTGCAAGAATTTTTTAAATATCTGTCACCGTTTGCAAGTTACTGAATTTTAAAATCAGTCAGTCCTTTTTAGGACACCCGGTATATATATATATATATATATATATATATATATATATATAAATTTTATGCAAACTTTCGTAGTTCAAAAAGCATTTACGCTGCAAAACATACGTATAATTTTTTATTTTTCGTAAATTTCAACTATTACACATATTTTTTAAACTCCCGTTCGAAAATAATTGATGAAAATTTTCGTTCCGAAAAATAAGTACGAGCGGTATTCGAAGTCGGGTAGAAAAAATCTCATCCGGCATGCTGCCGACCATGCTGATGAGCCGCTTGCCGAAGAAGGAAATTTATGTGATTATAAACTGTAGCACATACTTTTCGACTTGTTTTCGTAAGACACCCTGGAGGTTGCGCTTTGTGGCTGTCATATATTTATATACTAACTCTACTCTATCGATACACAAATGTTTATCGCATTCGGTTTCCCCAACCTCTGAAGCTCCCCTTGTAAGTACTTTTTTATCTCCAAAATCTCACACACGAAAACGATAGTTGCAATAAAGTGTAAATTATTTCTCCTTTCAATTTTTTTTTTTGTATAAAATGCTTCATAGCCGTCTTCGTAGTACATTTGTACTAAGCTCTCCAATTTTCATTAAGAACAAAAACATTTAACAGTAGATATAATTTTGATATAATTTTTCAGAAAATTTCTATTCTTGGATAAGAAACGAGAAGTCATTTGTTGAAAATAGTTTAGGAATTTTGCTGCTTTAATGTTTTGAACATCTAATTTTAATTGTTTTTATTAGGTACTTTAATTCGCGTAGTTTTAAAAGAATAACTCAAAAAGTATTTTGTGACCATAAGACGTAATTTTTGATAGTCGTATTTGGAACTGCCACAAAACGATTTCTTTTCATTTTTTATAAGTTAGAATACATATTTTTCCCAAAGATTTCTTCAACTTTTATATATATTTATTTTAAATTCGAAAGAAATATACATTGCAGCGTGAAACTATTCAACAGAAATCGATTTTGGATTTGAATTATCACTTTGCTAACTTAGCGTAAACCAACAGAGTGAAAAATGTACAAGCCGGGAATCGAACCCGGACCCCTGGAATCAGTGGTGTAGTCCTAAAAAGAATAGAGGTTATACGTTCTAAGCAGAGGGTATACGTTCTAAGCAGAGGGTGTACGTTCTAAGCAGAGGGTATACACTCAAGGCAGAGGGTATACCCTACAGTATATATACTA
The DNA here is from genome assembly GCA_963932465.1 of Maratus speciosus. Classification (NCBI taxonomy): domain Eukaryota; kingdom Metazoa; phylum Arthropoda; class Arachnida; order Araneae; family Salticidae; genus Maratus; species Maratus speciosus. The sequence goes on from OZ010790.1 coordinate 256,122,110, forward strand.
TAGCTTTCTTCTTGAGAAACAGAGGGTATACGGTGTTCCTTAAAAAAAATCCATAGGGTGTACGACGTATACCCCCGTATATCCTCCACTACACCCCTGTCTGGAATAGCGCTGCAGTGCTCTACCATTAATCCACGATGGACGATGCCCAGCTTGGCATCTCTTACTCACGTAAGTTGGTAAGTCTGCTACCGCAGCTAATAGATGGAAAAGTCTTCATGAGCACACAATCTTGCGGCGTAACATGAGGTACAAATGAAACTAGTATCGGTGAATATACAGTTTTAATTAATCACTGCTGAGAAGTAGTTGAAGTATTAATTAAAAAAGAAATCGATTTCTAGAATTTTGCAAATTCAGAATTACAAATCATAGGGTAACTCCGGGAGAGTCGCCTCATACGGGATAGATACCGCACCCCTTATATTTCTTGTAATTATCGATAGATGGTCGTCAACCGCACAGTATAGGTGCGCAATGAGATTATTTTAACCAGTGTATAGCGTGAATCACATTTGGATGTTTACTTGTAGAAGTACAATCCTTAATTTGACGTAAGTGCATGATTTTACTGTTCAAACTTTTAAACACGTTACGTTTAAATAGTTTTCATGCAATAATTATTAAATGCATGCATGATTTCGAAGTCAAAACTAAGTGTAGCTTTTGTATAGAGTACTGTGTGTATGTTTACGCCATTCTCCTTAGCGATAGGAGGTAACTGTGATGGCCGACGTCTGCACCATACAAATGGGATACATGCTGTAATGCTATTCCGGTATACATGCCGCAGTTTCTTTTGTACGGGATGATTAAGTGTTATTAATTTTTCCTTTTCTTTTTGCACAGACTAACCATGTTAGGCATGTTATCAAGTTTACTAAAATCAGAGGAGAGAAAGGAGAAAACAAAAAGTACGATGGGCAAGAAAGATGCAAGTCAAGATGATAACAATAAAAAAATGGATTAACGCAGTAGTTCTTTGCAAACTACTCCAAAAAAGAGGAAGTGTAATTGACTTATTTGCATCATGTGTTTAAATGTAGTAACATAAAGATTGTACTTTTTCGAAAATTTTTCTTTAGATTGTAGTCGAAAAAACAGGTTTCTTAACCCATTCGGGGCCATAGGTGCATATAAGAACCTTCATTAAAAGCTTACAAAATTTGTTTCTGGCACTAGTAAAAAAGAAAATTAATATTTGCTTTGTTTAAGCAGAGCATTTTCATGAATATGTATGTAAAGGTAACTTCTTTTAAAAAATTGGTACCAACCGAATAAAATTTGTGTAAAAGCCACCGGTCCCGAAAAAGTTAACAAATAAATTACGTAAACACAATTTTACTTTTTTCTTTTCCATTTCTAATACGTTGATATTATGTTGTTTGCTGAAATAACAATTAAAATTTAATGTAAAAAAATAATTCGATAATTTTAATAGTGAATGTAGGCAACAATTATTAATTTGAATCTACTAATAAGTTTCATTGTACTCATATAGTTTCATTTTGTTATTACATCGTTAATTATAGTTCAGATATGAATATTTTTTTAAATATTTTTATATATAATTTCATTCTGTTCTTGTTACAAGCGCGGCATAACTACCGTACAAGTGCGGCGTCTCAGCCTTAATGTACGGGTGACGCGCCGCAGTGTAATGTTTTAGAAGAAAAATTGTTAAAAAATATTAATAATTTGTTTTGAATTTTTTTGTCGCACTACACGCGTTGTATATTTAACATTATATAGCACAGTATGTTTTTTTTTTTTTGTTTTTTTTTTTTTTTTGTTCACCATAGGACTTTATACACAAATTCCAAAAAATGTGCGGCATAAATCCCGGAATTACCCTACTAACAAGTATCGCAATAGTTATTCAGTTATGCTTAAAATACTGCAGTGTAGTTTCTTTTACAATTATTAACATTTGGAGTTTAAAAATTTAAATTTCATAATAATACAAGGCTATAATAGGGGGTAAACGTCTTTACCATATAACTTCCGACTTTGTACCTTTGTGCAAAACTTTCTGAAAATCCAATTATAGTGCCGAAACTGAGTGTTCGTATTGAAATTTTCAGAGTTTGGTACCCTTTTTTTATGACGATGCCCACGTTAGCCATATTTTAAACAAAAATTGTAAGAAGATATTTCCCAATAGAATGGCTTTTTGCGTTTCCTCTCCTTCAATTTAGCGGTAAAATTGTATTTTTTTTTTATCGATCGTTACAAGAAAAAAGATTGGTATTGTGAAAAATTTTGACTTCCAGTTTTCGATAGATTTATACATTTTAGAAGATCCTGAACACGATTTGACTGTTTTAAGAAACTGTCTTCCTGTGAGACTATCTGTCAGTATGTGACAAATATTTTATAGGCACCGTATCTTAAGAACTAATGCCCGAAATTTAGTAAAATTTTAGATTTAGTTAGACCTTGTATAAGTTGGTCCTGAATAGTTTTTGGTGTAAATCGCCTTTACAGATGGCGGTTTTATGCTTCAATTTTAACGATTTCAGCAATAGCTCTATCCCAAGAACTAATGCACTGATTTTCACCAAACATGAGATTATTTTAGACGTTGAGATATGTTCTTGCTCATTCGGTTTAGGAGGTTCTGCTCTGCTGAATTTTGTTTTAGAATTTACAAGATTTTAGCGATAGTAATACCTCAAGAACTAATGCACGGAATTTCATGAAATTTCATATTTTGTTAGACTTTGACATAAGTTGGTGCTGATTAGGATTTCGTGTAAACTATGTAAAATGTGACATCGATATGCTGTATTTTCCGCGATTTTACCGATAACTATATCTGAAAAACAAATGCATCAAATTTAATAAAAATTCCCATTTGGTTACACTTTCATATAAATAAATCCTTTTTAGGCTTGGTTGCATACTGCCCATCAGGTGTGGATTTTATGTTCTTTGGCATGGCAATCGTGGTAGCAGATGTCTATGAGTCTGAGTGCCGAAATTGAATGATTTGTTTGCAAAATGCGATGCTTATATATTCTTTTTTAATGCATAGATCTTCATTGAACCTAAGCCTTTAGAATCCTCATAATGGTCAAAACTTTTTATCTAATTTTGGCACTGTGAAACCTAATTTTGAAGTATTAACATGTATGAGTTGTGGGATTGGCATATTCGAATAGTTTGCATTTGGCCGACTGTAGTTTGAATCATTTTATTTTCAACAAAAGTGACAAATAAGTACCGGAAAAAAACATTAAGTAAAATGTAAAAATAAAAAAAAAATAAAATTTATAAAGGTATTAATACGCCGTTTAAACTGAAGCGATGGAGATAGCCAATCGTCAGTATTTGACTATTGGACAAGCAAAGAAATAGACAAAAAAAAGAGGATTCCGTGGTTCAAACCGAAAAATACTACTGCATATAGAATTGCCAATTTTGGAACAAAACACCAATTGTTATTATACTTTTATTGAAATAACTGTACGTAACAAAGAAACTTTTGTTAACTACGTATGAATTTTAATTCGTACCTGCGGCTGCTTTTAATCACAAATAGCAATCGTGATGTGTGTTATATAAATAACGGGAAGTTGTGTTCAAAGTGCATGAAATAAGAACCAAACTTTTGTTGCTGAAAATAAATATATAGTAAACTAGAGAATTTATATGGGATTGCTTGTAAATATTTCAAATTGATTTTCAACAATAAGAATTGTTATACGTTACTGAAGACCGTGGTTTCCATGTTTAATTGTTACCATAAAGGTTTTACCTCCAGAATTAATAGTTGCATTTATAAACAAGTCGGAAATTGTATGTCAAACTTGCAAAATGAGAAGAGTTCGTACTATAACTAGTTTATAAAAGTTTAGATCTTGGTGCCATAGCTGTAGCCCTCTTATGCAAAATTGCATGAATACAAATTTTATTACCATTACATATATTAAGTTCAGTAACAGGAAAATAATATGACTACACCTTAAATATGATGCAATCACAATGGCAAGATAGAATCATTACCTATCAGGGAATATAATAGAATTAATTACGTATGAACGTATGATATGTTTTAATAGAAATAAAAAAAATATTTTATTAATATCTTTTTAAGTTTTGATTCGATTTTCATAAAATATGAAACGACTCAAAAACATTCTGCAACGATTATATATATTAAATTTCAAACCTTTCGATTGGTTAGATTTTGCGCTTTTATATGCGGACAGACGTACAGACAGATAGACGGACCTGACGACGACTATAGATTATTTATATAATTACGTTATTTTACCACAGACCATAATGTAATGGAATAATTTCGAGTGTCTCTGTAAATTAACTATGAACGCTACACACTATATTTTCAATACATAACATCGCATAGTAAATTTCAATAACATTTATTAATTACAGAGCAATCCAACTATATTAACGCAAATTAAAGTTCGTATAGACAGGCAGACGGATAGATGGATAGACAAACCGAGTTCATAAACATGTTTCAAATATATTGGAAAGTGTTAAAAACGAATAATAGTTTGAAATTTCACTTTCAGCAGTTTATACAAGTGGACAGAAATATGCTTGAATACTTTTATGTTTCACTTATTATCTTTATATATAACTTGACTATTTAGCTAAAATTTAATTAAGAATAAAATACGCTTAAAACTACTGAAATCACTTTTCCAAAGATTATCAGCCATAGACGGCCATGTATCCAATTATTTGTGTGGCCCTGTATATCATTTTATCTGTATATTCTACAAAATATCTTAGTATACTAAATGTAGTTCAGCGTAAAAATGCATAACTCTCTTAAAATCCCCATTCAAGCACTTTCGCGACTCTTGCAAATTATTTCCTGTAGCCCTGCATATGACCTATAGCATGGTATCCGAAATATTTTATGTGTTCCTGTAAATACTATCCCCTTTCTCTTATACAGGAAGTAACTTGCAGTAAACTCAGCAACGTATATCAATTTCATTATAGATGATATAGTTTAACATAATTCATATTCGCCGCAAACAATGTTCCCCCTACACGAGTATGTAACGGAATTCTTTTGTGTGGCTCTGTAAATAAATAATAAATATTCTTTGTACCGCATGTTCTACAGAATTATACTTTAGTGAACTTCATAAATGCATATGGATTTCATTATGTTCGAAAGGATGTAACATCATTAGCATGCACTTGAAATTATTTTTTGCCATTGCTCGTATTGTAATGAAATATTTTTTAATGTTCCTGTAATTGAATTATACATCTGATTTTCGTAAAATTTAAAATGACTTGACAAAATTCTGCAACAAATATATATGTTAAATTTCAAAGCATTTGGTTGAGTAGTTTTTTCACTGTTATATGCGGACAGACAGACTGACGGGCGGACGAGACGACGAATATAGGGGCTACGTATTTATATAATTGTGAACGCACCTAAAAAAGGTTGCATTAAAAAATGTGTAATGAAATAAAGTTTTACCCGTTAAAGGATAACATTGCCTCAGCGTAACAGCATATCTGCTAATACGTTCACTGTTTGCACATCAGTAATTGTAAAGAGAAATATTAGATTTATTTGATGACAGAAACTCCGCCATAAAATAAGATAAAAATTTATATTCTAAAAAAGTGTTGTGAAAGGAAATAATTTAATTTTAAAGAAAAAAATAATACCGTCTTTCATAGGTTAAAATGTGTGACTTTTTTCAAATAATTTTACAATTTAACGTAAATAAAATATATGAAAACATGTCAAACTTCTGCTCCGAATGTATATCTATAAAAGGTTTATTGCATAGCTTAGATTGTAGTTTTTTACATTCTTATACCGCAATTTGTATATTCTTTAAACAGAATACAAGGTGATTATAAAAAATTGCTTCTATACGAATCCCGCAGCAACCGGGCAGGTGAACGTGATATAATTCGATTTAATTTGTAAATCGGTTTAGCATTTCATGAATAAAAATCGTAATTTAGAACGTTTTTAAAACGCTTTTCGCTCAATTCATACTTATAATTTTGGAATTTTCTTCCGACAGTGCTTTGAAAGAATTTGTATTTTTTAAGTAATTACCATATCAAATTTCAAAATGTTAGATCCCTCAGTAACAAAAGAAATGCAATTTAGAACGTTCGTTGCTCCTGTACTCTCTTTGGGGTCATGGTACCGACTTAAAATATAGCCTATGTTGAAGCAAGGGCTGTCTCCATCATTTCGACACCATTATGTTTTTATTCGGTTTTCTACTTCCTGAGATTGAATAGAAATCGCAATTTAGAGCGTTTTTAGAACACTTTTCGCACATTTTCATCTTTTTTTAATTTCAGCTTTTTTAGAAACTGTTGATGGAGAATATTTACACCTTATAAGTAATTACCATGCCAAAAAATCAAGTTTCTAGTCCCTGCAGTATCACTTAAATGATAATTTAGAAAGTTTTTTGCCCATGCAACCCCCAGGTGTTAGTGACACCGACATGAAATAGATCCTATATTGAAACAAGAGCTACAACAACAACATTTGAAATTGATTTGATTCTTCCTGAGACTGCGTAGAAATCGTAATATAGACCGTTTTTAGAAAGATTTTCGCCCATTTTCACACCTTTTAAATTTAGATGTTTTAGGAAAGGTTCTCAGCGTTCGTTTAATTCTTATCAATTAGAATGTCTAATTTCAAGTTGCTAGCTCCTGCAGTATTAAAAATAATAGCAATTTGGAACGTGTTTTGCTCCTGCAACATCCAGGAAGTAGTGACGTCGGCATGGAATAGATCCTAAGTTAGACCGGGGCAATCACCGGGACATGTCACTACCAATTTCTAACCATTACTTTTGAAATCGGCGATACTACACAAAGTAGAATGTTGTTAGAACACTTCTCGTGGTTTTTTAGAACTTTTAAATTTTGAATTTTTTAGGAAATGTTCTGAGAGATAATTTATATTTTATAAGTAACCACAATGCCTAATTTCAAGATGCTAGCCCCTGCACTATCACAAAAAACGCAATATAGAACGTTTTTTGCTCCTGCAATACCCAGGTGGTAAGTGACACTGACATAAAATAGAACCTATGTTAGAGAAAGAGCTGTCAGCATCAGTTTACATTCATTAATTTTGAAATTGGTTTGACAATTCCTGAGATTGCTAAACAAATCGGCATTTAGAACGTTTTTATAAAGCTTTTCGCACATTTTACACCATTTTAAATTTGGATTTTTTTAAGAAATGTTCTTAGAAATCATTTATATCTTATAAGTAATTACCTTGCGAAATTTCGTGTTTCTGGGCTCTTCTGTAACTCAATAAACTGTTCAGTGCGAGTAATAGTCGCGCTCAGAGGATTCCGTATAATAAATATAAGAATTATTAACTGTATTATTAAAATAGTCTTTGTTGAAATAATAATAAGACTTTGTAAAAAACAATACAACGTAGGGTTCGGTATAGCTCTATATACTAGAAAAGTATGAATGGGTATACCATAAAATTTCAAAGAGATATGAAGCCTAAATAATATCAAATAGTACTATCCTGTATAACTGTTTTACGTAGCTTTCATTACAAAAAGCTACCTTTTGCAGCCGTTCGGAGGAAAGCGATTTAAAAAAAAAATTGGTATATTTTCATCGATCATGACCCCCAGACCCCGAAACCACTCTCCGTTCAAAATTGATATATATATATATATATATACATATATCTGACATTTGTCGCACTGTAACTCTCGTATTTATGAACCGATTTGGATGTAATTCGGTGTGTACATAGTACATACCAATGTCTCCACGGAGTTCGTTGGCCAGCTTCATCCGCCATTTTGTTTCAAAATGGCGGCCATTTAAAAATTAAAAAAAAATTAAAATTTGAAATGTGGTACCAAAAAATTGAAAATGGAAAAATATTTTTTTCTTATGTATTTGACCTTTATACAAAGACTCCGGAGCAGTTTTTGTTTCGTCTATATTTTAAAAAATGCCTGAGTTATAGCATTTTGAATTTCTAGCGTGGCTGACATTTTGAAACATCCTGAATTTTGTCACGCGATAAAAGGCGTATTTATGAACCGATTTGGATGTAACTTCGTTTATACATAGTACATACCAATGTCTCGGCCGAGTTCGTTGGCCAGCTTCATCCGCCATCTTGTTTAAAAATGGCGGCTATTTAAATTTTTAAGAAAAATTTAAATTTGAAACGTGGTACCAAAAAACTGATAATTGAAAAACATTTTTTTCTTATGTGTTTGACCTTAATAAAAAGATTCGGGAGCAGTTTTTTTTTCGTCTATATCTTCAAAAATGGCTGAGTTATAGCATTTTGAATTTCTAGCGTGGCTGACATTTTGAAACGTCCTGATTTTTGTCACGTGATAACAGGCGTATTTATGAACTGATTTGGATGTACCTTGGTGGGTACATAGTACATACAAATATCTCGACAGAGTTCGTTGGCCAGCTTCATCCGCCATCTTGTTTCAAAATGGCGGCCATTTAAAAAAATTTAAAAAAATTTAAAATTTAAAATAAGATACCAAAAAATTAGAAAATGAAAAAGATTTTTTTCGTATGTGTTTGACCTTAATACAAAGATTCCGGAAAAGGTTTTGTTTCGTCTAAAAAAATGGCTGAGTTATATCATTTTGAATTTCTATTGTCGCTTACATTTTACAAAGACCTGATTTTTGTCACGCGGTACCATGCGCATTTATGAACCGATTTGGATCTAACTTGGTCTGTACATACTACATACCAATGTCTCGACTGAGTTCGTTTGCCAGCTCCATTCGCCATCTTGTTTCAAAAGGGTTGCATTTAAAAAAAAATAATTTAAGGTATTAAAAAATTGGAAAATGAAAAAGATTTTTTTATGTGTTTGGCCTTGATACAAAGATTCTGGAGCAGTTTTTGTTTCTGAAAATTTGTTCTTTTTTTTATATCTTAAAAAATGGTTGAATTATAGCACTTTGAATCTCTAGCATGGCTAACACTTTGAAACGATCTTGTATTTGTCACGCGATAACACACGTATTCGCCTATTTCGATGTAAGAAGGCATGTGGATAGTATACATCAATATCTCGACCAAGTTCGCTGACCAGCTTCATCAGCCATCTTGTTTCAAAATGGCGGCCATTAAATTAAAAAAAATTATATTTAAAGTGAGGTGCAAAAAAATTAGAAATTGAAAAAGGTTTCTTTCTTAAGTATTTGACCTTGATATAAGGATTCAGGAGCATTTTTTTGTTTGTCTTTATCTTAAAAAATGGCTGAGATATAGCAGTTTCAATTTCTAATGTGGGTGACATTTTGAAAAATCAGATTTTTTGCCTCCAACAGCACTCGTATATATCAACCGATTCCGATGTGAGTGAGCATGTGCACAGCAATTACTAAGGTCTCGAACAAGTTCACTGGTTAGCCTCATCCACCATGTTGTCTTAAAATGGCAGGCACTTTAAAAAATCGTCGAAAATTGCAGCCAAATATAAGTTACTTTAAATAAAAGCAGCTTGGATAAAGCTGACTAATTTCGTGAAATTCTCATTCATAATGATTTAGTATTAATAAAAATTAGTATTGAATCTTCTATATTCGGTTTCCACTAAATTGAGCTTCGTGTGTTTGAATAATATAAGTTGGCTTTTTTAAAAATAAGGAATATGAAAGCTACCTCTTCCTCCGGCACTAGCCGGAAGGACTTTTTTTAAATCTTATCCTATTTTGTTTATGATGAATTAATTTCAGTACTGATAATAAAAGCAGTGCATATTTAAACTTGATTTGGCATTTTATAAAACTAAATTCTGCGTAGTTATTTTTTTTTTCTATTTACAGTGTAGCTAAAAAAAAAGCTTAGTCAAAGTTTAAAATTGGCATTGTGCTAAGCGAGCTTCGAAAGGAAGTCCCAAATATGCAACTCCACCTTGCTCCGTGCAGCGTCTTTCCAGCTACGTTTTTAATTAACTTTTAAAGATACGCTGGTGTATTGAGAGATTCACTCAATGCAAATTAGTCGCAAATCCCATAGAGTTTAACTCTAATTAAATTAGTCTGCTTTTAACAATTTGACGGTTATTGCTTTTTTACTGCTACTGGGCACTGCATTACACAAATGTATCATTAAAAGTTGTTATCTAGGCTTTAAAAGCCGATGGTACAAAGAGTAGGCTGCCCCCATCATTTTGTATGTCCAAACCGTCTGTGTCTTTAAGGGTTGATATCTCGGCTAATAAACGACGATATCTTTCGAAAATCCTTATCAACAATGATTTCATACTTCTGCTGCGATAGGTACCTCCAGCGCTCCTCAAAACATTTGGTGAATGCCCATGAATCGCAATTTGTGTGTAACGGAAAAATGCGCTTTACTCAAAAATTATGTTACCTAGGGTAATTACTATAGTTTTCTAGCAAGGTTTAAATTAACCTCTACTACCTCTAATTTTTTCATAATGTTAGTTTCAGTAGATTCGAAAATAGAAGGAGCGGGAATATTTTTTTGCACTGCAATTTCGACGATATCTCTGAAAATATAATACCTGAAATTAAAATAAATGTATTTTTGATTTCACCGTTACGAAAGATTTCACGCGATGTACAAATAATATAAATATACATATATATATTTTCCAGTAATATAATTAGCCCCTTGACATTTTTCCTAAATATATTTGTAAACGTTTAATAGTCTGTAAATATGAGGGACAATAGTCTTTATTACTTCCCTCAATTTGAACTTTCCACGTTCCATCATTTACGAGAAAAATGGCTAGAACAGGCAGACACAGAAGTGATCTTATAATGATTACTTTTTTACCTTTTAAGTACGGAACCCTAAAAATCGCGTTTTAGATTTTTTTGCACCGGCACCTCCTTTGGGGTAGTGGCACCAAAGTGGGATCAAGGGCTGTCACCATCATTTTGACACCATTATTTTTTAAATCGGTTCAGTGCTTCCTGAGATTGCGTAAAAATTGCAATTTAGAACGTTTTCAGAACGCCTTTCCAGCATCTTCACTAATTTTAAATTTCCAATTTTTTATGAAATATTCTTAGAATTCATTAATATCTGAAAATTAACAATCATGCCGAATTTAATGTTTCTAGGTCTTTTAGTAACACAAAAATCGGATTTATAGAACGTTTTTTGCTTCTGCACCCCGTTTGCGTCAGTGGGATCGACAAAAGATATACCCTATGTTGGAACAGGGACTAACACCATCATTTTTATACCATTACTTTTGAAATCGATCCTGAGTAGTTCCAGAATTACCATCTACAAATAAACAAACAAGTAAAAAAAAACAACCTTTACTTCTTTATAATATTAAATATAGATTTATAATTTTCTAATATTTTAAAAAATATGGTACTTTACCACTTTAGATCACACAGAAGCAATGTATTTATTCAAATTCTTATTTGCAAATGGATTTTGACAAGTAAAGGCAAACTGGTGATATTTGGTTTTCTCATGCTTGGTAAATGAAACTACACCGTAAAGAAAAAAAATCTGTGAAGTTACTAAATTTTTTCTAGGAAACTGGGATTCATAAAAATATTTATGTAACGACAACAACAAATATTCATGTAACAGGTACTGTTTCATAGTAATTTCACAGATTATTTTTACAGTGTACATTAATGCTTTAAATTTTCTAAAAAAGCGTTTTAATTTTACATTGATATTTCCTACAATTAAAAACATTTATGAAAAAAAAACTATCACTTATTTATAGTAAACATGTTATTTTTGCCACCCTTGACACATCATTTAAATTTGAATTCATTTTCTTGGAATCTTACTTTCAAACCAACAATAGCTTAAATTAACATAAACATATACTGGGCAATTGCCTCATAAAATATAATCAATGAAGGCACACAAGGTTGTGTGTCTTTATTTAATAGCTTAAATGTCATTATATGTCATTTATCGAAAAATGCTTTAAAAATGTCCGATTTTCTATTGGCTTGTTATTAAAGATGTGGCCGTTTTTTGCTGTGTGTATCAGATCATTTTGGCCTTTGTTATCGAAGGCAATCCTAGTCAACTCTTCAGTATGATAAAAGTCAACTCGTGCCGAGCTATCAGATTTTGATACAAATTCTAATAAAACATTTAAACCAGCGATAATCAATTTAACGTTGTGAAAATATTTACTAAAATTTTCTATAAGATTTTAACAGCCTATTAACATATAGAAAAAAAAAGTACCGTCCAATGGCATTTTGTATATAACTATTAAATAGTGATAAGCGGTGAATGGCTAATTCCCAGAGCCGCTTCCCAGCCAATCTTTGCATGTTTCTGAGGCCTTATGCCAGTAATTTTGTTTGAGTTTGTTCCGTTACGACGCCGACTCCAGATATAGTGATTAACTGACAGTGAAATACGTATTAGATTGGCACTTTATAACTTTACATCTTCCGTATAACATTTTCTGTGGCTTTGGCTGATGCTAATTTGACGTTAAATATGTATATTCAGAAGAAGAGTAATGTAAATGGGTCGATGCGATTGGAACATGTTAAGCGTCATCAATCGTTCAGTAATGCAAACAAGCGTGTCGCCTGTACCCACACAATAAAAAAAGATGAGCAAAAATTGAGCACTCGGGAAGTTTGGCGAGTCAAAGTTTTCGTTCACGCACCAAATGAAGCATTTTCTCGCGATTTGACGCAATAGTGAACGGCAGCGAAAACCCTGCCCGAGATTGTTTTGAGTATGTCTTATTTATTTTCTTAACATTTTTTTTTCTCGAAATCTCTATATAATAAAACACAGAGTAACGAATCCGGGACGAGCCCATCCTTGAGAAAAGCTTATTGCGGCCATGTTAGGCATAAGTTTACAACAGGCTGTAAGATTTCCGATTATTCAACTTATCGAAATATATACATAATCTGCTTTGTATCATATCTATTCATCTTTATTTTCTCCAAAACCTTCAAAAACCATCCAATTATAATGTTTTAAATTATAAATTAAAAATAAAGGATAATCAGATATAAATAAACGAAGACTGTTGCCATTTTAGAACTACAAATTCAAAATCTAGATACAAATGAACGACTCTTACATCATTTTATTAAAAAAAGAAAAAAAAATACATGTTAATTTCTGATTCTGCTAATAAAAAATTTGTAAAAGTATATTATTAAAGTCCTTAAATATTTTGAAATGCGTTTTTCACTTTTTCATACCACCTCATGATTTTGTGAAAAATGGAGTTAGTTGTCCGGAAGTACAAACTGCATTCGCTACACTAGCGCCCTAGGCCTGAACTGTACAGAAAATTCTGTCTATTTTTAAACATTATCTTTGCGCCATCTACCTACAATCAATATAAATGAAAGAATTTTTTATTCAAATTAGATTTTCTTATAAAAACAATGCAAGACGTAATGATGTAATTCAACAATGTAAATAATGTAACGAGACCATTTGCTAGAAGCTTTATCATTCAATATAATTAAAATTAACATTATTATTATTATGATTTCTTTGATAGAATTTTAATTTATTTTTATTAATTTTCAAGAACTTAACATTTATCCGCTTACTTTTTTTAATTGTGTTTGTATTATAAATGAGTTTTATACCATTTTATCTTGATTGCATTAGTATGACTGAAAATTATTTTTTCACTCTTAAATTACATTTTCTCTCTCTCCAAAGTTATGTTCAAATGTTATCATATTAAAAATCGAAATTTTATCTCATCGATATAATTAATATATATAGTACATAACATGATATTGTATATTCCTTACATTTCAACTACGTTTGATAAGAAATATAAATTTTATTTGCAATACAAGACAATTTCATGTGGATATAATGATAATTTTTAATTTTTGTTTTATATATACCTTTTTATATTTATATTTTTATATTTTTATATTTATATATTTATATACCTTTTTATATTTATATTTATATATTATATATATATAAATTTATAAAACTGAAGCATATAAAAATTTATCTTGAATTAAATCCTGCATATTTACTATAAAAAAAATTACAAAACATTACTTTGTATATAGTATTTGACGATAAATTTCACCAAATCCATATTTAGAAACAAAACTCAAAGCTTCATTAACGAGTCTAATACAATATCTCTATCAATTAATTCTGTGACTTGATCCACCGTTAATGCAAAGCGGTTGATTGAATTGAGCCATTCATTATTAAGATTCATTCTTTTTATAAAAATAATATATTAAAAAAAAAAACACTTTAACGCATTGAATATTTAATTTTAATGTTTTGTAAAATCTTCCGAAATTGTGTTTCACTTTGCTAATTATTATTATTGTCGCAATAAATACAGCTCTTTGTTTCGTACAATTGTTGAACTATTCCAGAAATTTAGTTATGGGTAAAAAAATATCCTCATCATTCGTATATGTAGAAATCATTTGTCATTTTTAAAATGTACTTTTCTACAATACAAACAATAAAAAATAATAAAAATTCAATAATAAAATCTTCATTCTGTTTGTTTATGTGTATGTTTGTTTATGTCTTATGAAAGCGAAATGCAAATCAACATTCTGTCATTTTTGACGGTTTTAAATACTAGGATTCTAATTAAATACATTATAATGGATATTATCACTCTAAATCCCTCTTAGTTGGATTTTTTTTATTGTTATTTTTAAAAGGTACTTTTTAATTGCTGAAAAATAACATATGCTTCATTTATTGTGGCGTATATATAATATCCCGTGCACTGATTTCTGTTTTTCCTACATTGAACCAAGTTTTTAATTAAAATATAGTGTGACTCTATATTTATCAAATCTAATGCTTTGAGGCATTTAAGATAATTATCTCCATAAAATGAATTACGAAAAATACGAAAAAAACTTTTTTGGAAATAGTTGTACAATGTTATCGTAAAAATAGCTTTACAATCTTACGTGAACATAAACGACTAAAAAAACATAACAAAACATTTAAACCATTTTTGCAGATTATTTTATTGTTCATCAACAAAAAAAAAAAAAAAAAAAAAAAAAAAAAAAAAAAAAAAAAAAAAAGGCATTATAAATAACAGATTAAAAATATCTTGAATATTTTTTAGTATATCGAGAGCTGGCGTTACAAAAATACAAACACAAGTAGTAGGACTTACAAATAAAGTAGTATAACTAAAGTTGTTGCATCTCTGAGCGGCATTCAGAAATACAAGAAAAAAAAAAGCGACCATTTCATTTTAAACGATGCAATTTTTTCATCATTGCATGAAATCAGATGCCAACCAAGAAATGATTAAAATCCTTCATTTTTTAATGGATAATTTTTCTTTTCATTTATAGGAGAAAAATGAGGAGAAAAAAGCATTAAAAAAGAAATGAAGAAACAAAAGAAAAAAACACTCATTCATTAATTTTCACTCTGGGAACTTCGTAAAAAGTTATTAAAGAGAACGTAATTGTCTTTCCTTAAAAATGTTCGCATTGAATAAATATTGCTTTGGACGTTTGCCTATGTTCTACCCTTAAAATACCAGATAATTTTGTTATTCTAATGATTGAAAGTCAATCTTTATTTTGCGCTACGTAAATGTGCATAACTGTATTTGTATTTCATAATGTGGTAAATTATTATTATTATTATATATATATTTTTTTAATTATTATTATTATTATTTTTTTTTTTTGCAGTGCAGCTTTGGATCTATTGCATACAACCATGCGACTATCGCTCATCGGAAAACACATATGAAGGTTTTTATAAAGATTATTAGAGAGTTTAATAATGCAATATTAAGCTGCTTAATTTGTATTTATATAATTCTGGTTATTTTAAATAATAATTTATAACATTCAGTTCGTTGAACATATACAATTTCACCTTTAGAATTAAGCAGCCGTTTATGACTTAGGTTTGAACGTCTGCGTCTGTCCGTTGTTTAACTCTCGTAAAAATACTCAGACAGCTATGCAATTAATACATTTTATTGAATTTGATTATGGGATGCTCGTTATTGAAAATGGAGGGTGTAGAATTTATGAGTCGTTTACAGGGTCCCTCAAAAGAGTCTTCTTAATTTATGGTATATTGTACAAAATCGTTTAGAATTTATTTTAATGACTTTACATTGCTTCAAACCTAATGGGTATAATACAGAATTCTGAGGAGTATAAATAATACTCTCTATAGAATATAAAGTGCAAAGCAGTTATAGTTCATTTACAGTGTCAAACAAAATTAATCGGTTAAATTATTCTTTACTGAGAAAATATTTGCAGGGTATTTTAACAATGTTACAACACTATTTAAAGCATAATGCAATTTATGTATTTTATTGATGCACGCTATAAGACGTTTACTGTAGAATATGTCGTCCATAAACGTATCGTTTATTTTTTGGAACACACATAACCTTTCGTTTACGGTATAGTCTGTGAACGAAATGGTGGAAGTGTATTTTCAGCTGTGGCATTATTTTTAAGTTTAACTACATTTTCGCATAACACACAGTGGGACAAGTATTTATAGATTATATACATGTGTTCATTTTCCAGTTGAACTGTATTTAGTATACAAGAATAATTTTAACACAATTATTTTAATTGGTAAATAAATCATATTAGATGTAAATTTTTAGATGTAAATTCTTGTGTGATTTCGTATCCAGCGGTTTCTGGAGTTCCATTACCTGAGATTTATTCTGTTGACCTGAACCAGGTTTCAGACCAGATGCTATAATCATTAAGGTTAGCTGAGTGAAAAAGTTCCATCAGATTCGTCCGGGATAGATCAGATGGCAGAGCACTGGCGGTTTCAGCCAGGAGATCCCTGGTTCGAATCCTGGTCCGGACATCCTTCGCCCAGTTGGAAATTTACATCTAATATGTACGGGTCATTCATAATTCCCTCCGGGGTTTCGAAACGTTATAGTAAAAAAAACGAAGACGAATATGAAAAAAAGAAACATATGAAATTATTTCGAAACTATTCAAGTTTTACTTAGATACATTACAGGTGTTCTATGTGTGAACCCTTGGTCACACGGCATACATCAATGCGATAGCCCAGTTCCTGCCATACTCTACTCAACATGGTACTGTCTATGTTATTGGTAGCACGTGTTATCCTTTCACGCAGGTCAGCTAAATCACGTGGCATAGATTGTACAAAAACCTGGTCTTTCACATACCCCCACAAGAAAAAGTCACACGGTGTTAAATCCGGTGACCGTGGAGGCCACTTTAGAAGAGGTACTTCATCTTCAGAAGCTCGTCCAATCCATCTATGAGGTAAGTGTGTGTTCAGGTATTCACGCACATCACACAAAAAATGGGGAGGAGCACCGTCTTGTTGAAATACGAAATCATCCTCATGTTCCTCTAACTGCGGCATTAGCCACAGCTGCAACATATCCAGGTACACTACACCGGTAATGGTCTTCTCTGTAAAAAAGAATAGCCCATAAACACGTGAGGAGGACATAGCGCAAAACACGTTAACTTTTGGGGAATCCCGATAGTGTTCCACTACAGAATGGGGATTTCCAGTGCCCCAAATGCGTACGTTGTGGCGATTGACAGTGCCACACATGTGAAATGTGCTTTCATCACTAAAAATCAATTTCGACATTAGTGTTTCACGTTCATGGACAACAATGTAAAGCGTGAAACGAGAAATGCAATCTGCTGGAGTCAACGTTTGCACCAGTCCCAATCTGTACGGCTTCAAACAAAGACGTTTTCGCAGAATTCGCCTCACTGTTGTTTGAGAGATCCCCAATTCTCGGCTTCCGCTAGCGGTTGATTTCGTCGGACTCCTTAAAACGTTTCCCGTACACGATTTACGGTGTCCGCAGATGGACCAGGCCGACCACTTCGTTTCCTGTCACATAGCCATCCCGTTTCTTTAAATTTCCGGTACCACACATGAATTGTTTTGTCAGTTGGTCCCTGTTTTCGATATTTATTACGAAAGGCCCGTTGAACTGACACCACTGATTCAGATTTTGCAAACTCCAACACACAAAAAGCTTTCTCTTCGCCTGTACACGCCATTTTTCTTTACTACAACTGACTGCAATACAGATGTTACTGCCATCTACCGGAAACTAATTAAATTAAAACTTGAATAATTTCGGAATAATTTCATATGTTTCTTTTTTTCATAATCGTCTTCGTTTTTTTACTATAACGTTTCGAAACCCCGGAGGGAATTATAGTATACTTAGAAAAGTTTGCAGATTATAAATAGCCCGCCACATAGCACTACGGAAAGAACAGCGTACATTGACATACATTACCTAATTCTGGAAAGTAAATTATCAGTTGTTTTATGGATCTTCCCTGGTTTTTGTTTTAGTGTAATATAAAACCATGTGCTAAGTAGAAAGTAATTTTATTTCATACTGATTCTGCTATTTTTAAAACTCTCTTTTCTAATGAACAGCGCTTCATATCCCATACCTTAACTTTTGGGACTTTTTTTTTCCCGAGGATTCCTTCGTTGTCGGTCGTTTTTTATCAACCTACAAAATTTTGCTCCATTCTCGCCATTAGATGGCGTTACAGAAACTCACTGAATAATGTTATTAAACTATAGCCACTTTGTATTTCATTTAAACTGCTTTTTTTTTAATATGCTGTTGCAACATCTCTCAAAAAATGTCAACAAGGAAACAAAATATTTTCACACATTTTGAGTTATAAATATATGGTTTTTAAAATGAAGTAATATTTATTTATAAAAATGCATAAAATTTTAAAACAATTAATCGAAATGAAAACTTTAATTAATAAAAAACAGTAATGTTGTTAAAATAGTGTAAAAGAAAGAAGGGTCTTAAATCTTAGTATTTAAATGAAAACTGGAAATATACGAATCAATACAGTGGAATTACCCTATATATTATTTCTTATGTCAACATCCATTTTTCTATAGCCATAGTAGATGCATAGCGATAGAAGTGATATCATTCGAAAGTTACCTAAACAGGCTTTTTCTATAGTATACACGCATTTCATTAAAATAGGTCATGCGCTAAAAATTGCTTTATGTAAAAATTAAGTAAAAAGCTTCTTAGCTAATAATTGCCTAAATTACAGTGCGTTAACCTTGCACGGGTATATCGGTATACATATGGAAAAGCTGGGGTAACTAGACCCACGAGGTTACTGGGCCATAGGTTATTTTATAAAAAAACCGTTGATGTCTTTTAAGTTTTAGCTTTTGTCGACATTGCGCCCCCTCTACTTCTTAAAACAACGTATGCCAACTCAATCATAACTCTGTCTTTGCTGTGGCAGTTTGACGAAAATTTAGGTATCTTTTTTAAAAAAACAATATCGATTTTGTTGAACTTCCTTGGCTTTTTATTAAAGTACGGTAAGTAATTTTATTAAGCAATAATTTTTTTTAAAGATTAGACACATAAATACATTAATATTATTAGATATTTATACATAGTTACTTCATGTTTCAAATGTAAGGCAGGTGTTACAGTCTCCCCATCAATTTTTCAAGAATGGGACAACTGGTACATGTACCAGGGTAATTGGACCATTTAGGATACAATTATCCCAACAGTTATAAATGTTTATTTAAGTTTCTCTTACTATGGGAAATTAATTTCTCCATCGTTTTTTTGCTTGCAATAGTAAAATTACATAATACCTTATTAAAATACATAATAAAATTTTAATAAGGCATGTTGGTTGTATCAAACCAAATTTCTTAAGTGTGATAGCTATAGCTTGAAATTTTTCGATACAGATGAAGAGGCTTACATAAGATAAAGAGGCATTATTAGAAAATTATCGAAACGTATAAAAATAGCTCTGTTCGATATAACAATACGGCTACATTCTCCACAGGTTTATTGGAAATATCGAACTTTCATTGTGGTAAATAAAAAAGAGAATGAGATACTTAAGTACTTGCGTAGCCGTTTGTTCATAGACTTATCTTGTTATTTTTTTCCTTAAAATACCCATGTAATTTTTATACTCATTACCTGTACTAAACTGCATAAGTACTTACTTAATTTTTATGTTATATGTATAAAGAAATGTACTATTTTCACTTTTAGTGCTTTTATAAGACGCATTGCCACAAAGGTTTTCCTTGCAATGCTCTTTAGTTGATATATAATTTACATGATCTGTCTGGTTTAAATTTTTTTAAGTTGTTTACACTTTTTCAAATAGGACCTGATACACCACAAAAAAAGAAATAAAAAACCAAATAAATGCGTAAGGAATATACACTCCTGGTCCACTTGCCCAGGCAACTGGACCCACAGGGAAAGAAAGATGAAATATATATATATATATTTTATTTTTATATATTAAAATGTGATTTTGAACATTTAAGTCTGATAGAGGGAACCTAACTCAACCCATTTACAAAATTTCAGACTTTAATTCGAATGAACATTAGCTTTTTGAAACTGAATTGCCAGAATATCCGGAGACACAGTAAAATTAATGCCCAGTTGCCCCACATAATAATGTATTGTTTAAAATCATTTACAATCTCACTGAGATATCTATTTTAGAGTACATTTAAATTATTTTTATTTCTTGGTTTATGAGAAAAAAGCAGATACCTAAAAAATTATGTACCAGAAACTGCTTACTTTCGTCTCATTATGCTTATTTAAAAGTTTAATTATTTAATCTACTCATTAAAATATAAATAAAAACATATAGATATTAATGTATATATTTTATGCGCTTGACCAGTTTATACATCTTGCACTTGACTATGTTGTGACCTGTCGTCAGTACTGCTTCTTCCACTACGAAAATCCGTACACCATCGGAATACCGATCTGCGTGACATACACTCCGTTCCATACACATTTTGCATTCAACGATAGATTTCACTAGCACTCACATTTTCCGCAGTTAAAAATTGCAGGACCGTTCGTTGACATCGTTTGGAGGCATCCCTGATGCAAACAATGCTTTGAAAGTGATCCCACGCATCATACATGCATCTGGCGGAATCTGACGATATCGCATACTTTCCCAGCACTCTGTGCCCTCTATAGGAGCATGCGCTGTCATCTGTCTCTTCAAATGGCGGAGTGATTATAGCAATGCTACTTTTATTTTGGCGAATCATACATAAAGTTAAAATAATATGACAAATGCGAAAGTAAGAAGTAGACTTTAACAAAACAGCATAAAGTATCTTCTAATGAAGTTTTTCTTAACCCACGTCTTTCTTGCAAAAGCACAAAATAAATACTGCTGTTATTAACATTGCCTATTTTCTTATTTATATATTGCCCGCCAATTGACGTATTTTAGTGAGGTTTTGCACAGTAAGGTGTTTTGCGACAACTTATTATTTTTATCTACTTCCAATTTAATCTACGTAGTTGCCTGCAGAGTTTCCTTTTAAATAAGAATCTGGCGCTTGCGCATTTTGAAAGTCATTGTATAAACTGTGGCAAGCCACATTACCCGCCATACAGAAATTGTAGAAGTTACATTTAAATACGTTCAGCGTTGATGGAAAATTGCGGAAATATATACATACCCTGGTGGAAATTGATTTATGAAAATATGTTTTTTTAACAAAAGCTTCTATAATATTCATTAAAAATGAATAAAATTTCATGTGATATACATAGTATGTATAAGAAAATAGTTAAAATATAAAATTTCATACACAATATTAAACATAAACAATAAGTCAAAAATTAGATTCTCGTAATATGCAAACATGGAAATTGATTTATGAAATATCACATTTCATTGGCTATTCCGACAACAATTTGCGTAAAATAAGGTAACGTGACATAAAAGCGTTATATATTGGAAGCAATAGGTTTCACTCATACTTTTCACGATGGGCAAACGAAAGATGTTGTCTGAAGAAGAAAGAGCTAAAATCGATGCGTATCTAGAATGTGGTATGTCTGTTCCAAAAATAAGTAAATTATGTAAAAGATCAGTTGGTGTAATATAAAACTATAAAAAACATCCAGCAAATTACGGCTAAAATTTTAATAAAAAAGGTAATCCACGTTTCAGTAAGAGAGAGAAAAGCGGAATTCTTCAACTTGCATCGAAAACCGGTGCACAGTTCAAAGCAGATTTGTGCAGAACTATCCCTTCCTGTTACTTCTAGAAGAGTTAGGCAAATTCTTCATTATTCACGGCGCTTAAGATGATCAAAAATGAAATCTGGTCTAAAGTTACTTCTGCGTCACAAGTGGATCCGTTTGCAGTATTGCGATAAGTACATGGCAGTGAGTGACAAGTGGAAGAAAGTCATTTTTTCTGACGAAAAAAGATTTAATTTGGATGAACCGGATAGTTTGAAGTATTATTGGTGGGATCTCAGAAAAGAACCAACGTCTACATTCAGCAGAAAATTGGGTGGCTGAAGTTCGATTATTTGGGCAGCGATCACTTATGATGGTAAAAGTGAAATAGTATTTTTAACGGCGCCAGAATTCTTTGGATTACATTTTAGTTTTAGAAAATTAACTTTGTCCGTTTGCATCGCGATATTATGTTTTTGGTTATATCTTTATACAAGACAATGCAAGTATTCACATTTCAAGGTTGGTTTGACGAACATAATATTGTTCTTTTAGCTCATCTACCTATTAGTCCTAATCTGAGCCCCATCGAAAACGTTTGGGGACAGCTTGTTCGAATGGTATATATAAGAGGGTTGCAGTACACTTTTAGTCACTTGTAGAATTGAAAGCTTCAATGTGTCAAAACTAGAAATTAATTGATCATAAATACATTCAAAATCTTGTTTTATCAATGCCATCTAGAATAAAAGAAACTCTTATAAATGAACTTACTAACTATTAATTTCTATTAAATGTGATATTTCATAAATCAATTTCCATGTTTTTATGTTATTAAAATCTAATTTTTGACCTTATGTTTTAGTTTATTAGTATGCATGTAATTTTATTTTTAGTATATTATTTGTTGTCTATAGCATGTATAATGTATGAAATTTCATTCGTTTTTAATTTTAATGAATATAAGTTTTTGTTAAAAAACCGTGTTTTATAAATCAATTTCCACCATTGTATGAGACCACACTTAAAGAATAGATAATTCAAAAGTTTAAAGAAAAGTCAATAACAAGAAAAGCGTAGGAAATAGGACGATGCGATTTGAATAAAAATATACAGAAAGACATTGATTTGTTTTTACTGAATAAACTTTCATTACCATAATAATTACTTATTTCACCAATGTGCAGGTTTACAGTTCTGTCAGTATTTAATACGAAGCGAAATACAATTCGCAACACCTGTGTCCAATTTGAAGGATGTTATTTGTTAGAATAAGTGTTAAGCGTCACTAGGTATTCTGCACACCATCTCAGATGTCATCTTATGTGTTAAATAGCGACTGTCAGAGGATTTTGTAATCAATATGTTGCTAACTGTTGTTATCAGATATAGCTATTCGGCATTAACTATTTTGTTATTAAATATTCCTATCTCTTCATGTGTATTTATATGAATAAGGCATCCTGTACTTATACTCTATAAGATTGCAATAAATTGAATTTTTATTACTTTTGTAACTTTAGGATTAACCTGATCACTCTAAAACAATTTCGTCAAAAAATATAAAAAAGAACTGGCAGCAAGTTGCCGGAACATTGTGTTATTTGAATATTTTCGGTATTTTAACTGGAGAATTACAAAAAAATTTCAGATTTGGTTCGCCAATTTTGTGCGCTTTGATGGAAAAACACAATTAAAGATTACAAAATATACAAAACAAGTAACACACAGCACAGTTGCCGGAGCACCCCTGTGAGTTTACAACAATACACACAACAATCACAATAAAAAAGAACATAGCACCATCATATTCAGATGCAATACATTAAGTATTGTGCACGGATTTTTCAAAGTTTAACGTATTATACATGTTTAAAACCTTTCAGGGGAGTGAATGTGCGTTTTTGTAATGATGATTTCACGTCCGAATTTTTATTTAAAAGGAAGGAAATGTTCTTTTGCAACTTTCTTCTTTTCTTCGGATTTTCCAATTTTCGTTCATAATTTCGGTACACATATTTTGATTAAAAATGGTACAAAAAATACACAGTCGTCTTAAAATTTTGTTAAAAAATGTCTGCAATTTTATTTAGCATTGAGAAGATTCCACTACCTTTCAATAATTTAAACATAAATGATTTTCGTATTGAATAAAAAATTGGACTAAAAAACATCTAATTCGTACTATAATTTTTTATTTAACAGTATTCAAAATTTCAAAGAAAATCACCAATATAAAACTTTCAAAGTAGGTGTTATTTTAAGAATATGGCACTAAGAAACAATAAGTAAAAAGTTAGTACTTTAGCTGCGAAGCATTACTTTTATGATACTGTGCATGAAGGAAGATCATCTAACAAGGATATAACATCTGTGACCTGACCTCAGCTGTGAACACTCGAAAACTTTCATCTATCATGTACTGAAAGAAAGAAACAACACATTTCATAAATGGCAGAAACTTATGTAACTTCATTTTGTGTTTTGCAGTAAGAAATGTTTAGAAATAGTAAACGAAAAAAATATTTGTATTTAATTTTATAATCGGTAGATTTATGTGATGTTTAAAGACTTCCTGAAGCTGATAACACTATATGTTTTTGAGTAAAATTAATATTTAATGTATAACTTTTAATTTAACTAATATTTATCTTATGATACTAAAAAAAGATAAAAAATTAGTATAAATACTTTTGAATGTAAAAAGACATCGTAATATAAGAAAGTTATTTTTTATAAGAATAACATTAAATATTGCACATCTATTTTTTTTTTCGTAATTAAGATTTCTTTTGTTTTTATTTAAAAGATTCTAATTAGATTTTTATGAAATAAACAATGCTCAGTTGAAATCCAAACAGACAAAATAAAAGGTATTTTTTAATGCCAAACCTACTTTTTTTCTAATGTAAAAGGAAGTTCTATTTAAATCACTTATTTTTTTCCCCTCGAAATAGTATTTGCATTGATTTTGTAAAAAAAAAAATAATAATAATAATAAATAAAATAAACTGCTAGATCTGCAGATCAGTAACCTCAACGTCATCTTTGCAAGTCATTGTTTTTTAACACTCTTTGCATAATATTTAACTTCCTACAAAACAAATAGCTTTTTAAAGTTTTAAAATTATATATTTCTAAAAATAAAAAGTACTTCGTAATGTTTCAGAAATTAGAAGTGTTCAACAAGTAAGTGGTTATACAATGATATTCTGAAATTCTGATGAGTTACTTATTCTGGTAACCTTTTTAAATCAAAAATTGCATTTATTCAGGGGTCTCTGCCCCTCTGAACTCTCTGTAGTCTATTTAAATTTACATTCGTAAATTTTTATTGATTGTGCGGATGTTTATAACATATTTTTTTTTTTTTTTTTTTTTTTTTTTTTTTTTTTTTTTTTTTTTTTTTTTTTTACGCTGTGACTTATAAGGAGATAAGCAAAAGCTTTTAAAAAATTAAAAATTAAATCTTGATGTTAACCGTATGCAGACGATAAATCTTGAAGTGACGCCAAAAATGTAACCCCAAAAATCCGCTACATTCGGCCCAAACACAACGACGTGCTTTTGAATAAAAAAAGATTGCTTTTAGTAATACAGTCTTTAATTCATAATACAATGAAATGCTACTTTAGAATGCTTAAATATAAGCAGATTAATTTCATTTAGGGAAAAAATGCACGGATAATGTCAAAGAATTCGGTCCCTGTTCCACGTGCTTGTTTTGTTTGGAAGAATGAGGGCATTTTAATCTGAGCGATAACGCGCATCATATTGCAAATTGTTTTTACGGCATACTGCATCTCCATCTATCTCTTTCCTCCGTGAATAATAGTTAATTTTATTTTACCCAAGATCATTTTATTCCAACATCTTTGTTTTCAATAAATGACGTCTAATTCACATTGTTGTATTAGGATATGTTTGAGAGTTTTCTTTTTATTTCCAGTATGACTCCATAATAATTTTTTTTATTTTATTTTTATTTTTATTTAATTTACCCTTTTCACGTGAAAATCTTTCAAATGAAAATTCTTTAAGAAAAAATATTATTCCGGGTTTTGATTTTCTTGGCAACGATTAAAGAAATATTGGTAAATTTTATGGAAAAGTGTCCATTTATTCTCTATGATAATAATGAAGTTTTGTATTTTTAAGCTAAATATTTAAATAAAATAAATAAAATATTGCCTATTTTTATTTCTGAGTTAAAATTCATCTATATGCAAAGATACAAATGCATTAATTCATCCGTTTTAACGTTGGCTTTTCTCCAACGTTATACACACATTTCTAATAATATTATTACGATAAAATGCGTTGCTAAGCAACTTATGGAAGGAAAGGAAAAAAAATGAAATATGTATTATATCAAATAAGTAAATTCATAAAACAAAATGTTTTATATTATTGGAAAACATGCATAAAGTTCCAATAATTGGACAGCTTTAAAATTTACTAAATAACATGTGTTTTTGTTCCTGTATCTTACATTCGCATTCTTTAATATAAAAAAAATTATAATCAGAAAGGCAGTAAAGTGTTTATATAAATGTATATTGTAAAGCAAAAACATGCGCCTCAATAATTTTAACGTCATATCGACGTCAGAAATGATTTAAACAATAATATATGTTGTCGAAAATTAAATTATTTCTAAATATCGCAAAGTTTTATTTTTAATGCTTTTAATAGGGGAAAATGTACTTTTAAATGCAATATGTTTGGAACCCGTTTCTCTGTTTACTGATATTTTATGTTTTATATATATATATATATATATATATATATATATATATATAATTTTCAAGCATTGATTTTTTTTCTTTAACTTAGTCCCTATCGCATATAGCTTGGTTACGGAAGAATAACAATTTTTCATTTAAGCCTAAATAAATAGATTAGCATTTGTTTCCATCTATTATTGCAAACCAAAATTAAACTTTGTAAATAAAAATATAAAATACAATAAATAACACACAAATTTAACAGGTATATAATCAAAGCACGTGCTAAAACAGTGAAATCATCAGAATCCAAAATGTTTTTTTTTTTTTTTTTTTCGATTTCTTCGCCTGTCAACCTCTGGTATGCAGTTAATACAAAAGTATTGGTTTCAGTAAACTTCGAAACATTATTGTAATACGTAATTGATATTTTCTTATTAAACTTCATTCATTTTGCTGTTCTTAGAATGTAGTAAAAAATTATATATAAATGTAGCAAATATGTTAGAGTTTTAATAAAAAAGTGATTTTCATTTAATGATATGTCATACTATAAGTGCACTTTCTGTTAAGGAATTAAGTTATGCTGTAATGCATATTTTGTAGGTATGGGATATATATTCCCAATTCTTAATTATTTTCTATATATTTATTATTTATTCTTTTTTTTTCGCTTTTCGCTAGAATAATGATTAAATAATTACTTTTTTCATAGGTTTTTGTTTTTGAAATATCAGGTTATCAAGTATGAAATTTGCTATCACAAATGCCAAATTACCAATGAGACAAACTTCCATCATTAAAAAAGAGTAAAAATTTATGTGTTATTAATGACAATAATTTTCCATGAATATGACGTTTACATAAAATTCTATTAAAATTGACTGGTTGAAGGTTGCCTCATTGCTAATCTGGCCTTTTTGTAGTCATATGTTCCATACTTCATGCCTAATAAATATAAATAATTGTATTTGGTAGGAAATTTTTCTATATCAGATATAGTGGGTCTGTATTTCCTACTAATGTCCTTTCAAAACTTTCTCAACAAAAATAAAAACAAATTATCTTTGTACGTTTATTTAATATTTCGGGTTAACTGAAAAGAAGAAAATTTGAATATCGTTCAACTGATAAATTGAATCTATCCACAGAAAAGATAATGTTTTTTAGCTTTCTTAAAAATGAGTTAATGGAACTGATATAAAAAACAACCCTTTTTCTTTTCAAATTTTCTTAGTATACACGTGTTTTGTTTTCCTAGTATCAGTTTCGTTTATTTCGATTATCGATTTTTTTCCTCCAGTTCCTTTAAAATAATCTTATTAAAAGTTTTCTAAATTTTGTCGTCTTTTAGATTTATCTATAGAAAAGAGGAAAAATATGTTTCATTGTTGTTCCCAGGAGCTGACAGATTTTTATTATTTTCGTAATAAATCAGAGTTGGGCAAATTTGTAATCTCAATTATCCGCATTGAAATTACATGCTAATTACATGTAATTGATCATAGTTACATAATCAAACGCAGAAATTTCGTCACATAATGGAATTGGGGAAGTTCCGAATACAGTGCTGCAAGAATTCTTTTTCGACATGTAATTTTAACTATAATTAATTACACGCAATTAAATTGTAATTAAATTGAATATAATTGCAATTACGAATTTTCCCAACTATGTCACAATTAGTGTTACGAAGGATTTTAAACGTGACTTGATACTTGTGTGTGTTTGAAATCTATAACACTACAACTGTACTCTAGATATATCTCCAGTTTGCCGAATCTGTTATAGATCATTGTCTCAAGAACTGTATACATTATCGTAAAATTATGTCTATGGGATTTGGTATTTAATCTAATTTAAAAACTGTTTGCGATATATTCTACAGGAAAAATCACCATGGAAACGTAAAAAGGTATAGGTAATTATTATTTCGGCGATGTAATCAAGTATTATAAGCGAAATGTAATGTTCACAGTTTCTAAGTGGAAGTTCCAGCATTCGAATAAAGTCGATTCCTCTCTGACAGAAACAGTGTTGCCAGTGGGTTACTTTTTTAAAACTCAGATTTCTTGATTGGCACAACTTTTTTGAAAAGGTAAAATTCAGTTTGTTTTTGCCTTAATTAATATGTCATTAAACAAGGCGCATTTTACTATTTCAAAAAAGTGGTGCCAATCAAGATATCTGAATTAAAAAAAAAAAAAATAGCCTATCTGGCAACACTTGACAGAAATATATTGGATGGGATTTGTTGAGTTTTAGCCTTTTGGTAGACCTCCTAAGCTAGCTGTCTGTACCTACCAGAAATTGATAAAAATCCATTCATTTTTTTGCTTTGTGACAACGTACAGCAGTGCTGGGAAACTCAGGTGGATCCTGCCCAGAATGTGCATTTCGCTTATAAATTAAAAAGTCAACATTGAAAGATAGTCACATTTTTAAAGGAAGACTATAAATAATTTGATCCGTAAAATTGAGTAAAATTTAGTACAATGCCAAATTTTAACTTTGAACAATAGTTTTGTTTTAGATACACTGTAAAAAGAAAAGATTATTACTACGCTAAACTGGGTTTTATGAAAGGCCAAATGAAGTTTAAATGTCAGTACTTTTATTATCAGTGCCGAATTAAGTTCATCATTAGCAAATTAGGATAAGATTAAAAAAAAGAGTTATACAGAATAGAAATATCTGATATTATTTAGGCTTCATATCTCTTCGAGCTTTTACGGTACAACCGTTCATACTTTTCTAGTATATACAGATATACCCAACCCTATGTACTATAGTTTTTTACAAAGTCTTATTATTATTTTAGCAAAGATTTTCTTTTAATAATACAGTTAATAATTCATCTATTTATTATATGGCGCCTTTGAGCGCGACTATTACTCGCACTTTACTATTTATTTGATGGCGACAGACGGACAGACAGACATTTTACATAAACATGTTTTTTGGGACCTCTGACCCATAAAACGTGTAAATCCGTCGAAAACTGGAATTCGAAAAAAATTCGATTACAATAGGGTCACTCCGGGAGAGTCGCCGCATCCGGGATAAATGCCGCACCCCTTGTATTTCTTGTAATTATCTGTAGATGGTTGTCAAACGTACAGTGTAGGCGCGCAATGAGATTATTTTAACCACTGTATAGCGTGAATCCAATTTCGATGTTTACTTGTAGAAGTACAATCCTTATTTTAATGTAAGTGCTTGATTTCACTGTCCAAACTTTTAAACACGTTATGTTTAAATACTTTTCATACAGTAATTATTAAATGCATGCATGATTTCGAAGTCAAAACTAAGTGCAGCGTTGGTGTAGAGCACTGTGTGTATGGTTACGCCATCCCCTTTAGCGATGGCAGGTAACTGTGATGGCCGACATCTGCACCATGCAAAATGGAATACACGCCGCACTGCAATTCCGGTATACATGCCGCAGTTTCTTTTGTACGGTATGATTAAGCGTTATTAACCTTTCATTTTCTTTTTGCACAGATTACCATGTTAGGCATGTTCTCAAGTTTACTAAAACCAAAGGAGAAAAAAGGAAAAATAAAAAGTAAGAAGGGCAAGAAAGATGCAAGTCAAGATGATAATAATGAAAAATTGGATTGCGATTAAAGCAGACGTTCTTTGCAAGGAACGTTTAGAAAAGTACTCCAAAAAAAGAGGAAGTGTAATTCATGTCTCAAATGTAGTTACATAAAGACTGTACTTTTTTTACATTTTTCTGTAGATTGTAGTCGGAAAAAGAGGTCTCTTTAACTCATTCGGACCATAGGTGCATATAAGCACCTTCATAAAGAGCTTGCAAAATTTGTTTCTTGCACCAGTAAAAAAAAGAAAAGTAATATTTGCTTTATTTAGATAGAACGTTTTCATGTTTATTTATGTAAAGGTAACTTCTTTTAAAAAAGTGGTGCCAAACGATTAAAAATTGTATAAAAGCCACCGGTCGTGAAAATATTAACAAATAAATTATGAAAACACAATTTTACTTTTTTTCTTTTCCCTCTCTAATATATTGATGTTACCTTGTTGCTGAAATAACAATTAAAATTTAATGTAAAAAAATAAGTCGATAATTTTAATAGTGAAAGTAGGGAAACAATTATTAATTTGAATGTACTAATATGTTTCATTGTACTCATTTAGTTTCATTTTGTTATTACCTCGTTAAATATAGTTGAGGTATGAATATTTTTTGAATATTTTTATTTATAATTTCATTCTGTTCTTATTACAAGCGTGGCATAATTACCGCACGAGTCAGCCTGAATGTACGGGTGACGCGTCGCAGTGTAATGTTTTAGAAAAAATTGTTAAAAAAAATTAAATTTTTGTTTTGAAATTTTTTTTGTCTCAGTACACGCGTTGTATATTTAAAATTAAATAGCACAGCATGATTTTTTTTTTTATGTCCACCATGGGACTTTATACACAAATTCAAAAAAATGTGCGGCATAAATCCCAGAATTACTCTACTTTCTTCTATTGAAGATAGAATAAAGTTAAAATATTAAACGTGAAGGAATTTTCGCTAAACGGACAGTTTCTGGCGTACTCATACTATTTTTCCGAGATCTTAAATTCGAAAAAAAAAAAATAAATAAATAAATACAGAGTCCATAAATCGATTCTGATATAAAAGCCATATTGTTTGGAGAGTTTAATTTTAATAAAAGTAGGTTCACAACCCCCGCAAATGTAATTGGTTTTCATAACCATTAGTGGTTTTGTGTTGCAGATTTTTTACGAAGCCAATCCTGCACCACGCAATGTTGTGCATGTTTCAAGCAAGAATTTGAAAAAAAAATGGCACTTCCAAAAGCTTTTATATTTTTTAAACACATAAAATTGTGAAAATAGAGAAAGATATACTGTGATATGTCTTTCTGGGCTGTCAATTTGAAAGGATACCATGAAACTGATGTAATAAAACAAAACAATTTATTTAAAAACAAAAAAAAAGCAATTTAACAAATTACAACGACCATTTGAAAAATGATTTTTTCGAAGACTAAAATTTAAGACATAAAAAATCGCACGGAGTTGATCATACATTACGTACACCATGAATTAAACATTAATAGTGTTATTACACGTAAAAATTGCAAGCGACAAAAATCACCTGTGACTCGTACGCATTACCACCAAAAACTTACCTATTATCCAAGCATTTCATTGTCTGTTCGGGAAAAGGCTTTTCCCATTTTAAATGAAATTTCATTCTTAAATTTCTAAACATCCCACAATATTACTTTTACACCATCGTATAGAGAAAAAAATGTACATTTAAATGCAATTTGTTTGAAATCTGTATGTCAATTTGTTTCTGAGTTATTAATTTTTTTGTAGTTTTTATAACTTTTTTGTCATAGTGGCAACAAATGTATCCATCTCTGTTGAAAGTATAAGGGAAATACAGGTTACTGTATAGACCAATCAGAAAACGAATAAAATGCGGATTAAACCAATAAAAAGCTTCAGATATGCTTTTGATTTCCTACCCTGACAAGGACAAAAACCATTCTTCCAAATTGTTAATTGGAGTAAGCAGGGGAGGCTAGCAGGGTACGGTTATATTTAATTCAAAAAATAAAACGTAAGCTCAATTTGAGAAAGATTGGAGTAGAAAATACTTTTAGAAGATCGAACAGTTTTTCAGAATTTAGATAACGACAAACTTAACTCGGTTTCAAATGTCCTCGCAGTTCGATGTACAGAAATCTAAGAAATCCCCTTTAGAATATAATGGAAATCATAAATGGAATCCCATGATACAGACGCTTTTTTATTTGAAGTAGAAAGTTCAAGCTGTTACGAAATAGGCGAAAACTCACAGCAACTGTCTGTATCTAAAACTGTCATTCGGCAAATCAACTTGACGTCAACAAAGTGTGTAAATCGTACGAGTGGACTAGATGTCTCGTACCTAAGATCTATTCAAAATTCGCTGAATCTGTCCACTACCTCACTATAACTAGCTTCTATACAGTTAACTAATTAACGCATCATTACTAAAGGGTCATTCCATGTCAGTTCAGGCAGGCATGTAACCCACCATCACAGATTTTGTTGAAACTGCGTGTGTTTGTTCCTTTTATTAAGATATGATTCCCAGTATTTTTTTTTACTCCTTGGTCAAATAGTTTCTGAGAAAAAAATTGTCAAAATTTTGCAAAACTGCCATCAGTTGGCATTCTTGACTCCTCGATTTTCAAATGTAGCATGACATAAATATGATCATATTTCAATATCTATTCCACAAATCATCTTCAAATAATTTATGCATAATATATAGGGTACGTATTTTATGAAAAAAAGTACTGTTACGCTTATATAACATTTTAAGTGTGTCTAAAAAAATGTTTAATCTTTGAAGTCGCGATTTTTTTATGAAAAATAATGCATTACCTAAAATAGCATTATTAACAAAAGGCGGTATTTTTATTAAATTTATTTTTTGTGGGGGATATACTTAAAGGTGTCCTTTACCTGATTCTGAAATAAAAGTAGTGGGATTTTGGGTGTTTTTAGTAGTATTTCATATTTAAAAATATTTTGAGGCGTATTTCAAATCAAATCAAGCAGAGTCATTCCATGTCAGTTCACCTAAGATATTTAATTCACTGTCATAAATTTCAATGAAACTGGGTATGTTTATAGCTCATTTTAAGACAGGATCAAGGAAATTAAAGGTGATTACAAAAAAAATATTTTTTAAGATAAAAAAAATATCTAAATTTTGAAATTTTTTTAAAAATGTTTTTAATGGCAGATCTATATTCAAAGACTGCATAAAAAAAAGTCATTTCAATATAAAATCACTAAATAAGTTTCAAATAATGTATATGTGACAAATAATGTAGGCAGATTATTATTTATTGTTGTTTGTCATGTTTAAATGCTAAGAGTGTGTTTAATCTTGTGAATTCTTAAAATCAAGAATTTTGTGAAAAATAATGTGTTAATCAAAAATTTATTATTAACCGAAGGCAGGCTGTTATTACTTTTCTTAATTGTACGTAAAAATATCTTTTCAATAGTTATAAAATAAAAATAGTGAAAATATGAGCAATTTTAACAAAATTTTCATAAAATGTGAATGTTTAATGATAAATATTGAAGCTTTTCATGCTAAGATGTACTAAAATGACTACGATATCGTGTATTTCTACTCTTGCTTAAATATAAAACATACAATAATAAAATAACAAATATTATTTACAGCAATAAAAATTAAATTAAATAGTACCAGTTCCTTTACCAACACTACATTGCTCAAGAGCCGACTTAAAATCAACAGCCCGCACTCTGATTGAAAAATACTTTCATCTGTTCAAATAATAAATAAACTGCATTTAAAAATTTTAATATCAACTTATTATCTTAAGACGATAATAATAACTAAACAACATGATGAATTTATCAGCTTTTAATTGAAAAGTCATGAAATGGTCCCTTTAAATATTGTTGTTCATCGAGTCAATCAAAACAAATTATATAAAAAAAATAGTGAGCCTTATATGCTGACTGCAATGATACTTCTAACAAAACTAATTCATTCATTACCATCTGAAATCAAACCCGAAAGATCAAAAAGAAAAAAAAAATCATCTGTAGTGTGAATGTGACATACTCAGTGGTTGTTGAGGTATGTCTTTGTGACATTTTCACATGTACTTCAATAAAATATAAACATGTAAGCTTTTTTCATTCATCCAAATTAAGTAAAACAATTATAAAATTTTGTTGTCATTACACCAGATGTTAAATTTTTCGTTACATACTATTAGATAAGTTCTTTACTTTTAGACATTATTGACATAATATCATAAAATTTACTATATGTATTTTCTGTAAGTGTATAATCAATATATATATGCTTTATTAAACATAAATGAATAATTTTTAAATAATTTGTTTGAGAACAGGGATATATATATACACATATATATGTTGAAAATCCATCTTTCAGCAATATTGTGATGAAATAAATCAAATTACCGTAATTTCCGGCGTATAGCCCGCGGATCAAACAATCGTGTTTCGACCCAGAATTTTTTAAAAATAAAATGTAACTTTTTAGATCACAGTAAATGTTGGTCTTCAAATACTGAATAAAATTTCTGGGTCCAAACTGAATTGTTTGATCTGCGGGCTATACACCCGAAATTACGGTACATATCATTAGAAACTGAATAAAGTTACAAAAGTGCAACTCATTAAGTTTTAAATATTTTTTTAGATATAGTTATTTGAAAGATATAAATATAATATATTATGCATTTTTTGCATATATTTAAAGCACAATACGTCAAAATTTTCTTCAACAGAGTGAAATTTGGTATTTTTTTTCAATATTAGCAGCTCAATGCTAAATTTTCAATATTAACAGCCAAATATGAGTTTAAAGATTAGGACTGTCATTTTGAAAATTTCTATTGGGCGGTGAGGAGCTAGTGATTTTTCTCTTTTTTGGAAAGGGATAATTGCTCTTCGCCCTAGAAGTTTTACTAAAAAACAATATTGTTTATTTTTTTCCTTAAGAAACGAACATAAAAGATAATTTGAAAAATAAAATAAATGTATAAATAAAAATATTTCCAGGTATGATACATTGGATAGGTTTTACATTTGAAAATATTGATAATTTTAAATATGATTTAAATACTACTAAAACCAACCAAAATCCCACTATTTTTATTTCAGATCCAGTTATAATGTAGTATTATGTACAATTTAAAATTAAAAAATTAGTCATAGAAACTCCGCCTCTGATTGATAAAGATTTTTTAATAATTTCATTATTTTTTGTAAAATATTTTTGATTTCAAAGATTATACAATTTTTTAGACACATTTAAATATTTTTTAACATTACAGCAATATTTTTTTTCATAATTTACATACTTTATTTACCTTGCTTAAATTATTCGAAGAATATTTCTTTATTAGTTATTGAAATATGATTTTATATATAAAATGAGGCCTTTGAAAATTGAACAATCATTAATGGCAACTCGTGGCATTTTTCCAAAATTTTGATAATTTTTTCTCATGTGTTCACTATTTTTATTTTATAACCATTTAAAAGATATTTTTACGTACAATTTAAAAAAAAGCAATAACACCCTGCCTTCGGTTAATAATAAATTTTTGATTAACACATTATTTTTGACAAAATTCTTGATTTTAAAAATTCACAAGATAAAAGACACTCTTAGTGTTTAAACATGATAAAAAACAAGAAATAATAATCTGCCTACATTATTTGTCACATATACATTATTTGAAACCTATTCAGTGATTTTATATTGAAATGACTTTTTTTTTTAGTGTAGTCTTTGAATATCGAACTGTCATTAAAAAAATTTTAAAAAAAATTTCAAAATTTTGATATTTTTTATCTTAAAAAATATTTTACTTAGGATCAAGAAAATTAAAGGTGATTACGTCTTAAAATAAGCTATAAACAAACCCAATTTTATTGAAATTTGTGACAGTGATTAAATGGCTTAGGGGAACTGACATGGAATGACTCTGCTTGATTTGATATGAAATGCACCTCAAAATATTTTTAAATAGGAAATACTACCAAAAACACCCAAAATCCCACTATTTTTATTTCAGAATCAGGTAAAGGACACCTTTAAGTATATCTCCCATAAAAAATAAATTTAATAAAAATACCGCCTTTTGTTGATAATGCTTTTTTTGTTAATGCATTATTTTTCATAAAAAATTCACGACTTCAAAGATTAAACATTTTTTTAGACACACTTAATGTTATATAAGCATAACAGTATTTTTTTTCATAAAATACGTACCCTATATATTATGCATAAATTATTTGAAGATGATTTGTGGAATAGATATTCAAATATGATCATATTTATGTCATGCTACATTTGAAAATCGAGCAGTCAAGAATGCCAACTGATGGCAGTTTTTCAAAACTTTGACAATTTTTTTCTCAGAAACTATTTCACCAAGGAGCAAAAAAAATTACTGGTGATCATATCTTAATAGTAAGAACAAACACACGCAGTTTCATTAAAATCTGTGATGGTGGGTTACATATTGATATTTTACTGCCTGATTTGACGTGGAATGCCCCTAAAATAATCGTGACAGCCTTTTTTCCGGAGATACATACACACTTTGCGAAACATAAAAAAATGACTGAATGCATTTCTAATTCATGCACAAATGTTAGTAATTCTCCATTACACAATCAATATTTACTCGGCAACTAGAATACTTTATAAAAGATCATCTACGCATATTGCCATAATACGTCTTTATTTGCTTAAGTATATGTAATGCACATTCATTTTAATGCTTAGGGGAAAAACGTTGGTTTCGTTTAATTAATAGATGTAATTTTTAAGATAAAATGTGTGCACTTATTAAAGAGTGTTTTGAAAAATATTGTTTTAGTTTTATTTTCTGTCATTTATTCACAAGATTCTGTTAGATTCTAAATATGATTTTTTCAATGAATGCAAGACTTCGGAGACCGCAGTTTATGAACCGCTGCCTCAGGAAAATCGAAATAATCAAATAAGAAAAAAAAATGAATCAAATTACTCATGTCTTAAACCTAAATTAATGATTAAACCATTCGGGACAAGTATTTTTGAAATTATGTAAATGAAGGTAACTGTTTTTTAAAAAGTGGTGCCAACCAAATAAAATATTAGTAAAAGACGCCGGCCCCGAAGGGGTTAAGATTGTTTTACGAGTTCAAATGAAATTGTTGTACGAGGGCAAATCAAAAATAAGTTACATTTCCAAGCTATGGTCATTTAATAAACCACATATACATAGGCAACAGGTCTATGGCAACATACAATGTAAGTTAACTTTTCCACATAGCCCCCAAGAGACTGTAAACGTTTCTCAAAACGGTCAACCAACTTTTCTATTCCGGATGCGTAGAAATCCCCTACAGCGCTTAGTTATGTTCCACCAAGAAACAGTAAAATCCAAGATGCTTGTGAACAATGGAGAACACACTGCCGTACGAAATGTTCAGCATACACGGATATTATGACGAACATCGCGAAGGCAGGAGCAAAACTTCAGGTACCGTTTCAAATGTTGACCGTGTGGATGCGATCATTAGAGAAAATCGGCGCATAACACTCCAGGAAATTGATAGCATGCTGAACATTTCGTACGGCAGTGTGTTCTCCATTGTTCATAAGCACCTTGGATTTCGCTGTTTCTTGGTGGAACATAACATAGCGTTACATATCACTGGAGGAGGTTCCTACGCAACCGGAATCGACAAGTTGGTTGACCATTTCGAGAAATATTTACAGTCTCTTGGAGACTATGTGGGAAATTGAACTTCATTGTATGTTGTCATGCCGTGTTGCCTATGTATATGTTGTTTAATAAATGGCCATGACTTGTAAGTGTAAAATATTTTTTGATTTGCCCTCGTATATAAAAACAAATTAATTCTGCGTCACATTGTATTAATTCTCACAAGGTATCAAACTATTTTGATAAAATCTAAAGTTAAGTACAGAACAGGGAATATTTACTACAAAATTTCATTTCACACTGAAACAAATCAGCAGCGAGCGAAACCTGATATTTGTTTCTGTTAATCGTTTCTAAAAAGCGTAATTCTTCTTCGCTAACTAATAAATATTTTGAAAACTTTCAATAAGATCTAATTCTAAGGATTCTCACAAGGTAACCTACTCTTTTAGATAAAATATTTAATGACAATACAGCTGAATGAACATTTATAAAAAAATTGAAATTCAAACAAATATGCAGTGGACGAATTCTAATTTTTTTTTCCAAATTAATTCTCAAAAAAGCGTAATTTGTCTTGGTCTACTATTAAATGTAACCAAAAAAAAAAAAAAAAAAAAAAAAAAAAAAAATAGTTCCTTAATTTTTGAAGATTCCTTCATGCATATAAATTATATTGTTGGTAGGAAAAGAAGAATATCTAGACAGAAACTGAAATATTTGATTAAACTCAAAGGAATTCATTTTTACGAGTCGCTGAATAAGAAGTAAATTTTTCCTAGGGGCTAGAACGTATCCTTTTACCAGATTACAACTTTGTTCTTGCATGACGCACATTGCATTAATTCTACGTTTTTTTTTTTTTAAAGTTTATATTTACTTTACATTAATATCAATCAGCTAAAACTTTATATTTTCAGAATTCGTTTCCGAATATTATAAGCTGGTACTAATATTCTGATGGATATTATCATAGATGTCAACATCTCTTAATTATTTTGGAGTCGTATCCAACACAAACATATTTAATACCGGAAAGTGTATGTAAGGAAATGCGACTTAGTTTTAAGAGGTACATGAAAGATATCATTTAAAAATTTGTTATTAAATAAAATTCCCGGTTGCAATCATATTTGCCTTCGATAAGACTGCGGAATAATTCAGAGATGTTGGCATCTATTACACAAATGAAAGCGTACTCCCGTTGAACGTTTCCCCCCCCCCTCCTTAGTGCAAGATTTTTTTCTCGTTTGTTTTTGTATTTACAGCCATATAGTAATTTAATTTAAAGCTCTTTATTTTATACTAAACTGCATTTAACCTAGGTTTCATGAGAATATTAATTAATTTTATCAATGATGTGCCTCTGAAAATATGATTATACTAAGACGGAATCTCAATTTTACAATCCTCGCATTTGAAAGATAACATTGCATTTCAATTCTTATAAATTTCATTTTTTTTTTCTGTGACAAATAATTTTTTATATTACATGTTTTTGTTTAAATAATAATTTCTTTTAATTCAATATTTCTTCAAAACCTAATTTCTACTCACTGCTCTAATCAGATGGCAATGTTAGAGGGCGCCTTGAAAAAGATTGTTTGGGCTAATTAACATCTGATATTTCCCCCCTTACCTTAATGCTTAATAAATATAGACAAAAATAAAGGACAAATCCTCCTCCCTCTCATGTCACAAATTGTTTAGTATTAAATTTTTTAAATGGTAATTTAGGTGCTATGATCTATATTATAAAGGACAAACGTGTCCGTGCATAACGCTGACGCGTCATTTTCAAGGTGGCAACACCAGGCGGTTAAATTTAGCTTTTGCCGCAAGTTGTTTAACTTCTAAACATCGCACATTTTTAATTTTTACACCGTAGAATGGAGTTGGGAGCGTGGAATGTACTTTTAAATGTCATTTGTTTGTAAACTGTATCACGTTTGTTTAAAAACTTTATGGGTATTTTTTTATGGGTTTTAAAATTATTTTCAAGTGTGGATTTCTGTTTAATCTATCTATACCACGTGTAGACGATTAAGGAAAATAAATCCGTTTGCTCTTAAATTAACATCATAGCCCAGCATTGGTTTCCAATTTATATTCAATAACGATATTAACCCTCCGTCTACAAGACGGGTCCAATGGGCCCGATGGGTACATTCGAAATATTTATTCTAACCAGAAATTTCTTTAAAATAAACTAAATGTGTAAACCAGACAATAATGAGTTAAGTAAATAAGTTCCATAGTTTTAAATAAGAATTCTGATGTGCAATATTTTTATAAAACTTGAGTAAAATTTTCGGTAGTTCTAGGGTTAAAACTGAATCACTAAATAAATAAAAGAGTAAAATATAAATAAAACACAAAATTAAAACATATAATCGAGCTACGCTCTTAAACCACTGGATTGATCAGAATAAAAAAGGCT
Source organism: Maratus speciosus (assembly GCA_963932465.1). Classification (NCBI taxonomy): domain Eukaryota; kingdom Metazoa; phylum Arthropoda; class Arachnida; order Araneae; family Salticidae; genus Maratus; species Maratus speciosus. Next base: position 256,162,619 of record OZ010790.1, read on the forward strand.
GATTTAAAGGTTGATGTGTCTGGCGAATTCTTGATTGATTTTTTAAGCTCCTTTTTTGGTTGACTCTTAACACCAGTCCTGTACTAAGGTATCGCTCATAATAAATTTTAAAACTTTATTTAAATGTATATTTGTCAGTTGTCATGTAAAAATTACTTTTGGTATTGATAGTGGTGTAATCTGAAAAATATACTAAATGTAAAAATATTTTAAAGTATTAAATAAACAAATGACTTGTACCTATATTCTGTAACTCAGGAGGCCCGGGCTCTTCCTTTGTTATTTTAAAAGTAATAATTCTAGAAGGAATTCGACACATTTTGCACCCTTCTAGTTACGACTATGCATCTGAGTAACATAAACAAAGATATTTTAAGAAAAAATACAATTAAAATTTAGTTAGAAAGCCTTATTGAAACAATGATGAAAAAATAATGATTGAAACAATGAAAACAGAAATACTCGACTTATCTACATCACTATAAAATAAGACTGACTATGTTGCACGTCTTCACAGTTTGGCGGTCTTAAAACTTTGTATCGATACCTACCACCTTTTCATTAACTGAGAATAAGATATTATCAAATAGGACCTATATTATCTAACTTTCATATAAAAGAAATCTTTCTTTTGTACCGTGTAATACGTTATTTATTTATTAAAATTCGTGGAGCAGAGAGGAGTAAAAAGTGAAGTTTAAGCTCCCGATATTTTCCCTAAAAGAGTAAGGTGGATAAAATCTGTAGTTGACATGAGATAGTTCATACAGCCCTTTCTCCTAAAAGAAAATATTTGAAATGTTTCATCGGCACTCAAAAATAAAAAATAAAAAACTTTTTAAAGGATTCTCATATTCGCACCTCATAGGGAGTAAGATCAAGAATGGATAACATTACTTATTAGAAATAGCAATATTTATGAAGATACATATAAAACTTTATTCAACACGTTCTACAACATAACATAACATTCATAATTTATTATAACCAGATTGTAAATTGAAGATGCAAAAGCCAATATCATATCGCTAGGGTCTGAAGGGTCTGTGCCTGTCTTGATGTATATACAAACCAGAAAAATCCGCATGAACCCAAGATTTTTCTCATGAAGGCTTTGGAACCTGTGTTCATTATTCAATCTTGCCCTGTTCCCACAAATAATTCACATATTACTGTTATAATCTCCCACTTCATGGTCAGCTTCGTGATCTATCCTCATATCTTGTTTATACGAGATTTATCAGTGTATCGTTCATTAAAATGACCTACATGTGGTAAAACTTTTTGCATTTTTAGATCATTTTACAGAGTTATTGAAATAAGTTAACACGGATAATGTTCTCCTTTGCATTGTGACGTTCAAAAATTATAACTAGAAACTGAAAAATCGAACCTACGCTAACAGCATTTCACAAGTTGCTCTGAATTGAATTGTTGAGGGTGAATTACATGAACATCAAGCAACGGTCTCTAATGTGCTAAATCAGGTGCTGCTGCAATATGATTTGACGAGAAGCTTTCTCACTGCAGTCTTTGAGTTAATTTTTGGATACATTTTTCATTAATTTAATAGTTAACTGCATTTTTTAATTAAACAAATTCTTTTAACGAAACATAAGTGTACTATGGCAAACGTCTGTTCAAAAACTTTACGATTACCGAATTCATCGTTGTGCCTTTTGTAAGAGCATTTAAAAAGGGATGTTGACATCAGAAATAATATGTATAATGATACTTAACCTAAAAGTATAAACAAAATTCAATATATCAGATGTAGGTAAATAATGCTATCCTGTGATAATTCATTTATGTCGTACGCTATACAGGGTGATTCATAAAAGATGGGCAGAACTTTAAGGGGTTATAGTACACTTAAAGACAAATAATATTAAATAGGAGACTAAGGGTCCCAGACGTATTCCCAAGGAGATAGGGGGCATTAAAGTTTAGGGTCCGAAATTTCAAATGATTATAAAACATGGAAAAATTGGTCGATTCGTTTGCGGTTTTTGCAAAAAATTTTCTTTATGCCAGTATTTTCTTGAAATAAAATTTTAAAGTTCAATTTCAAAAAATGCCGATAGGGGGCGCTTTAGACTTTGGAGTAACAAACAACTATTTTTTAACGTTATTTTTTGTATTTCTTTAAATGATTTCGAAAGCTTAGATTTAAACTTAAATTTTGATCTAAAAATCTGAGTCCTAACGAGTAGTTAAGTAGCGTAAACTGAAATTTGAAATTTGAAACCCTTCTCCCCCCCAGAACAAAAATCAGTTATTCCCGATCTTTGTGTCGTAGATTAGGCTCTAACTACTGCCGCGTTTTGCTAAAATTATTCTTTATGTCAGTATTTTCTTGAAAATAAATTTTAAAGAAAATTTTCAAAAAATTCCGATAGAGGGCGCTTTAGACTTTGGAGTAACGAACAACTATTTTATACCGTTATTTTTTGTGTCTCATTAAATGCTTTCCAAAGCTTAGACTTAAATTTTCAGCCCAAAATCTGAATCGTTAGACGTGGTTAAGTTTCTGGGGAGAGGGGTTTGAAATTTCTACTCCTGAGCACAGTTCAGTTTACCATGTCCACACATTGTGTGCTGTGATACGAGGTAAAAAGACACAAATTGGGATTATGTTACCAAAGCATATTTATTAACATGTAATTACAATAAATGTTCAAAATTGTGACCACCAGAGGTTATGCACGCAGAACAACGGCGAAGAATGGAACGGCGAACATTCGCGAAAACATCAGGCTTTTCGAGCACTTCCCCTACAGCGGCGGAAAGTCTGGCGACCAGTTCCTCGGGGGATTCAATGGGTGTCTCATACATAAGAGCCTTCAATCGTCCCCAAAAAAAGAAATCGAGGGGTGAAAGATCTGGCGAGCGAGCAGGGCAAGCAACATGACCACCTCGACCAATCCATCTGTTCGGAAATGTGATGTCCAGATAGTTGCGGACGTCTCGTACGTAATGGGCTGGCGCTCCATCGTGCTGGAACCAAATGACCCGCCGGATGCGTGGAGGAACAACGTTTAACAGGTCTGGCAGCACATGTTGCAGAAATGTGAGGTATGTTTTACCGTTGAGGCGTTCAGGAAGAAGGTACGGTCCGATTAGGTGGTCTCCGAGGATTCTTGCCCAAACATTGATGGAAAAGCGTCTCTGATGAGCATGTGCATACGTAGCATGTAGATTGACATCCGCCCATACATGTGCATTGTGTGTGTTAAATGTACCTTCACGTGTGAAGGTACATTCATCGGTGAAAAGCACAGTTCGTCCAAAATGTGGATTTAGCGCGTTCTGCTGCAGAAACCAGCGGGCGAATTCAATACGATTTGGATAATCCCCTGGAGACAGTTTCTGGACTCGTTGCACATGAAACGGGAGCAAATGTTCATCCTTCAGTACCCTCCAAGTCATGGACTGTGAGGTATCCACCTGCCTAGCCACTGTTCGTGTACTTGTACTTGGCTGCGCCGCTACTACATCCAGAATGGCTTCTGCAACAACTACTGATTCGTCCTTTTTTGCACGACCTGCATTCGACCGGGAAGCGAGAAATGATCCCGTCTCACACAACTGTCTGTGCAAGCGCTCGAAAGTTTTGCGGTTAGGCAACCGCCTGTTGGGAAATCGCTCTCCGTACATTCGTTGTGCCTCTGCACCATTTCCATCTGCCGCTCCGTAAATTAAATGCATCTCAGCCTTTTCCTTATTCGTGAAGGGCACCATCTTCCGATTCATTACTACAGCGACTTACACTTGACTCACCGTTCAGTGGTTTTTATGCCTGAATCGTGTCGAAATTTTGCATACGTGTTCTTCTTCTTCCCCATTTGACATTTGCATACTTTCTGTTTCCTTCTTCACCCGGTGACTAGCGTCAGGAATGGAGCTTTAACGTTTGCATGAGCGACGTTTCCAACTGTGCCAGTGCCTTTATGAGTGAATTCCGACTATGCAGTCCTTGACGAAAGTTGTATTTTTGCCTCTTATCACAGCACAGAATCGTTGGGCATGGTTAAGTAGTGCAAACTGAACTATGTTCAGAAGTTGAAATTTGAACCCCCTCCCCTCGCTACTGAACCACGCTCAGTGATTCAGATTTTGAGCTGAAAATTTAAGTTTAAGTCTAAGCTTTAGAAAGCATTTAATGAGACACAAAAAATAACGGTATAAAATAGTTGTTCGTTACTCCAAAGTCTAAAGCGCCCTCTATCGGAATTTTTTGAAAATTTTCTTTAAAATTTATTCTCAAGAAAATACTGACATAAAGAATAATTTTAGCAAAACGCGGCAGTAGTTAGAGCCTAATCTACGACACAAAGATCGGGAATAACTGATTTTTGTTCTGGGGGGAGAAGGGTTTCAAATTTCAAATTTCAGTTTATGCTACTTAACTACTCGTTAGGACTCAGATTTTTAGATCAAAATTTAAGTTTAAGTCTAAGCTTTCGAAATCATTTAAAGAAATACAAAAAATAACGTTAAAAAATAGTTGTTTGTTACTCCAAAGTCTAAAGCGCCCCCTATCGGCATTTTTTGAAATTGAACTTTAAAATTTTATTTCAAGAAAATACTGGCATAAAGAAAATTTTTTGCAAAAACCGCAAACGAATCGACCAATTTTTCCATGTTTTATAATCATTTGAAATTTCGGACCCTAAACTTTAATGCCCCCTATCTCCTTGGGAATACGTCTGGGACCCTTAGTCTCCTATTTAATATTATTTGTCTTTAAGTGTACTATAACCCCTTAAAGTTCTGCCCATCTTTTATGAATCACCCTGTATATTAGTTGAATTCAGTATGCGTTGTCTGATATGAACAAACAATCCTATCCAATGATGCGTCTTTAATAGCTGTTGACTACATATTTGTTGAGTAATAGGGATGCCGACATCAGAAATAATATATATGACTGACAGACATATTTATGCATTATTAGCCGTTCAGAAATATTTTTCGAAAAAAAATAGGAACTAATTAAGTTGCTTAAGCACGTCTGTTAAGCAGCTGCTTCTACGACTTGTTTATATATCCTGTGGGGTACCGTACCAAAGATCTCGTAACACCGACTTTATTTTGACGCGTACTGTAGCAATTGTTCTGCAAATATATGCCCACCCGCTATATCCGAATCAATTGAAACGAAATTTATCAAAAAAATAAGGATAGTAGGAGTTTATTTAAGTCTTGTAGGAAAACTATACAGATTATTCTAGGACATATAGCTTTTGAGATATTCTCATTATTACGTTACGCAAAAACTTTAGTTTGGATGGGCTCAGCTGGGAATTGAGAGGCGCTCTGAGTACCTATCTATGTGGAATTAACCAAGGATTGTTGACAATAATTTTTGAAACATTGTCGGTAATTATCCAGTATATTAATTAAAAGCCTGTATAGAAAAACGCGGCACGGACAAATGTGACTTTGGAAAATTGCCACCTCCTTTCGAAACGCGCTTTCCAAACTTTGTACATGTTCCCTGTTTTAAGTAAGGTGAATCATCGTGATTAATATTAATCGTTTTTCATTCCAACTGAATTTAATTATTGAAGTCAGCTAGAGAAAAATAATTTATAGAATGGTTCCAACTTTTTTGCAAAGTTTTATTATTTTGAAACAATGATATTTCGTAATATTGAAATTAGTAATTTGCAAATTTGTTGTTTTGAACCCTTTCTACGCGAGTAAGACTCGTACTTGACTGATTATGATGATTATAATAATACTTATATTCTTGGCAAATAATAATAATTTATGACAAAAAGTATTACTGAAATACAATAACGTAACCCATTTTACTTACCAATAGTAATGTAATTTTACAAAAAGCAGTTAATTAAAATAAATAATTAGAACGCAAGCTCAGGAGATATTGTTCCTGTCAATTCCTTTGTGATCGTATGATCTATCTGTTGAATGTTCTAAAGAATTTTGATTTGGTAATATATTTATCAGGCTATATATATGACATTTATGGAAGTTTACGGTTATGCAAAAACTAATAAACTAATAATAAATATATCTGCATAAAGTAATAATAAATATCTCATAAATCTGTAGCATTAATTAGCCTCAAATATCGTGTATCTAACATTAACTTTTTCTGTAGCTGTTTCGCATGAAAACTCCAGTAATCAAACGTTCATTGAAAAAAGCATAAATAACGCTCGAACAAACTTGGTGATATTACTGTATGGCAAAGGGTGGGGAAAACTGAACAAAAGAGAAATAACTTTCAGCATGACAGATATTTTTTAATAAGAATCTTCAGAACGTTTGCGACGCTAATGTGATCTTGAGGCTCCACCGAAGTAAAAAGCAAAATGTTATTAAGAGTTAACTAAATATTTTCTAATCATAATAGTAATTTCCCCCTTTTTATGAACGCAACCGTTTAATTGAATAACAACTAAAGCGGGTGCTTTTTGTTTCGAATTTATAAAATGATTCTTCTAAATTTCTCTAAATGAATATAAGAAATAAATTCGATTATTTAAGGTTACTAGATTGAGTACTCTAGAATTAGGACCATTTAGAGGAAATTTCATCAGATTTTATGAAAACAAAGATACGGGTAATTAAAGGTTTACATACGGGTGACCAAACGTCAAGAAACATTTAAACATCAATAATTCTCAAACTAATAATTGCCAATTTCAATTTCTAAATATCCATTCATAGTGTCCAACAAAGTTCTTTTAATCCTCTCATCTTTTGTAAGACTGTAGCTGCAACCATAAATATGGTGTCTATTCACAATAAATAGGTCCTGCACTTTTAAGGAGACTGGTGAAATTGCCTCCTAGTGTCAAAGTAATGTGTTAGCGCACCGATTTTGACAACTATACGAAATACGAGGAAATAGTGGATTACAAACTGTAATAAGAATCCTCCATTTACTACGAAAATATACCTGCAAAGAAGAGTACGAGTGCAACCTGCTTTTGTTTGTTGGTGATTTTGAAACATTGTCATCAGAAAAGTTGTTATAAAGAAGCAACTAGTTATCATTGGGTGCATTTAGCATGGTTACTAAATCCGTAATCAGTTGCTATTCTTTAGTTTTTTATAGTTTAGTTATATGAATGTGTTAGAAAAAAATATGTTGAGTTTAGTAAGATAAAATGTTGTAAATCGTCAAAAATAAGCGTTATTCATTTGAAAAAGCTGATAAAATAGTCTATTAAAAGATGAAATAATCTATTAAGTGAACTATTCTATTATAAGGCCACAATGGCTCATTAAAAAATAAAATAGAGTTATGAGAACCCCACGAAAACTGTTAGTGTTTATATGCGCCATCATTCAACATAAAGGATGTTTAAATAAAATAAACCAGTATAATTTATAGTTAAGTAAGGGATTTCTGATGGATATAAATGAAAAAAGAAATTAATCTTATAACTAAATCTAAAAGCATATGTATATCTAAACAATATAGCTCTAGATTCTTGAACAAAATTTCACGTTTATTCACTTATTTAGGAAGTCAGCAGAAATGCTAGTTCAGCACTTTTTTTTTTGCAAACTTGAACAAAGTAATTCGAACTTCGAACGCAGGGTTCCGTTAACTCCACACAAAGCTTAACTCAAAACTCAATCTGATTTCACCTTGATACAAATTGTAGCAACTTTCAAAAGAAAAAAACGTGGAAAAAAACGGCTCATGAGCCAGCTCTTCTCTTTTATACTGGAGAAAACAGAGTAATCTCTTTAAAAAATTCGGCCATTTTAAAGCCGACTGAGTTTACTTTCTCTCCTTTCCAGTATTGAAAATGCACTTATCCTATAGGAATGGATTTCATCCGTCTTGCGGAGTGGTTGTTTTCATTCCTTTTTGATAAGCCATTTTCCCTCATTTTTCTGTTAAGGCTGTTCTCAACTGCTCTGCTCAATAAGCGAAAAACGTTTTGACACATCTACAAGTACATTTTTTAACGGAAATATATAAAACTGGAAAGCCTGATCATGAAAGCAATTTGGAATCGAACTGTGTTTTGCATTTTTTTGATAAATAGATTACCTATTGTATTAAAAGCGATTTTGATGACGTAACAAACACGTTTTTCGCCCTTTCTTAAGTGGTTATTCCATGTTCGAGCGGAAATTTTGTTCAAAACGCCACTTTGACACTATTTTATGAAAGATGTAATGCGTTTAAAAAAAAAAAAAAAAAAGGCTGAGAAAACAGCTCGATTACATAGTTTCTGAACAACAACACCTGCTAGATTAACGCATTTCCGAAAAAAAAAATGAAAACTTATGTCATAAAGTTACCCTCTTGGATTTGAGAAAACAGCCTTAACAGGCAAAACGAGTGACTGCATTTCTGTCTCAGAATTCCTTTTTACACTCTTTTTTCAAAAAATTAATAGGTAAAATAAGTTATTTCACTACTATTTTGAGAAGTTATTTTATTTTGTTTTTGAAAATGTATAATTCCCCAGTTTGCAAAATTTATTATTTTTCAACCTCAATTTTGTTTTAATTTTATCCAGATACAGAAGAAATTTCGTCTTTCATTTTCGAAAGAATAAAAAAAATAATAATAATAATGATTAGTTCCATACGGATACAACATTTTTCTCCTGGTCAATATCCTAGGTTCGTTGTTTTTACCTTATCGTTCTTATAGTAATGAATTTTTTTTTTTAGTATTTTCACATTGTATATATAATTTTAACGTTATTAGTGTTAATCCAAAAATGTGGATTTCTTTCATTATTACAGATACAGTTTATATTCAAAATATTAGAATAATTACTTATTTTTTACAAATTGAAAATATCATTTGGTAATTTAATGTCTCTTAATGGAAATGTGCAAACGATATTTTTATTAAGAACTTATTGTTGATTAAACTCATTTATTATCTTAAAATTAACGTCATTTTTGAAAAGATTAATTGAAAAAAAAATTATTTTGAAAAGTCAAGAAATTAGAATACTTTTTGAAGTGGTTCAAAATATTAGAATATTTCACATTAATTCTCCTTTAATTATCACCAATTCATAACTGGTGGCATCATTTATTAAATTCAAACGATTTTATTTCAAATCAGTATTCTTTTTGCAGTTTGTTTGCTTTTTCGTCTTAAAATGCGTCGTGTGATTGATATTCCTGAATCTATTAAACTTCGTAAGGTTGATTTGTATCGGCAGGGTAAAAATCAATGTTATATAGCGAATTATTTACATTGTTCGCAAGCAAGCGTTAGTAAATTACTAATAGAATTTTCAAAAAATGGAAAATTTCAAAATAATCGCCGAAATGGCGGTCAACAACCAAAAATCATCTGCTACAGATGACAGGAAATTGAAGAATATAGTTAAGAAAAACTATTTTTAAAGTGTGTGATTCTTGCACCAAAAATGGAAAGAATAAGGAGTTGAAGTTTCTACATCGACAACATTAAGACGTCACAATAAATTTAAATTTGAATCTCGAGTACCGAAAACAAAACCTCTCATGACTGCAAAACAAAAGCGTATAAGTTTGAATTGGTGTAAATCAAGACTTTTATGGAGCGAAGAAGACTGGAAAAAATATTATTTAGTGATGAAAGTACAGACGTGTGAAAATTATTAGAATAATTGTGATTTTTTCAGTTTTTCTTGATTAATATTGTATATACTTGCGATGTTTCATGAAAGGTAATTTGTTTTGTTGATCCTGTCAATTTTTCACTCCTTTAGAGTAGTTTTGGGTAAATAATTTTGTTAAATGTTGCCATATTTAAAAAAGAAAAATATTTGATTCAAAGTAATCAAACTGTTTGCATTGCATAAAGAATCTGTTTGATTAACAAACGAATTTAAAATAAATTTTTAAAATCGTCTGCTTGCTGTGCTAGTATTTTCTTTCTTTTCTTGAGTTGGCATCAATATTATGGTATTCTGAAAACAAATTCTTTCGCTGTTTTGATCAGTTTATACTAATTGGTATCTTTTTTTCGCTTGTCAAAGGATTATTGCGTGATTATGGGTAAAGCAAGTGATATTTCTCCTAGAAAACCAGCTGTGGTAAAGTGTCTCGTCCAAGAAGATCACTATACACAGCACGAAATCGCTAAAAAAGCAAAAATTTCTCAAGCATCTGTGTGTAGAATAAAAAAATCTTTGGACTCCAAATGTGAATTCTAAAATTCTAGAGTAGGGAAATGCGGAAAGAAAAGTAAATTTACTGCAAAAACAGAAAGGAAATTAATTCAAATTGCTAAAGCTAACAGAAGAGCAACTAGTCATGAACTAAAAATATCTTTACAAGCTTATGGCGTAGATGTATGTGATTCTTCTATCCGTAGAAAGCTCTTCTCAGCTGGACTCAGTGCTCATCGTCCTCGAAAAAAGGCTAAAATCACATCTGCTATGGCAAAGAAGAGACTTGCTTGGGCAAAAGTTGTGCAAGAACAATTCCGAAATGACTGGAGCAAGGTGAGAAATAGTAATTTTCCTTTAATTATTCAGTTGAATTTAAGTTGTTCATTTTTTTTCCTGAAATCATGTTTTTTGCATACTGACTAAAAATGCAGAACTGTTTCTAAATTTGATGAAAAATTTTTTATAAGAATATTTCTCTACAAATTACATACCTTAAAGTATGTTTTATCTTTTAGGTATGTTTTTCCGATGAATCAATATTTGCGATATCAGAAGAAAGTAGTCAATATATCAGGAGAAGTACCAGTGAAGCATTTTCCCCTAATTGCATAGCACAAACGGTTAAACATCTCACTAAAGTAATGGTGTGGAGCGTGATGTCTGCTCAGGGTACTGGAAGTCTATACATTGTAGAAGGCATGATGGACCAGCATCAGTATAAAAAAGTGCTTGAACAAAGACTAATTCCACAATTAAAAGGCTGTTTTCCAAATGGCGACTTCATATTCATGCATGATGGAGCTCCGTGCCATAAAGCTTCATCTGTGACCACATATTTGGATGGAAAAAATATACAAACACTTCCATGGCCTGGAAACAGTCCAGATATGAACCCCATGGAGAATTTTTGGGCCATTGTAAAGAAAAAATTAAAGAAATGCAACATGACAAACATGAGTGGTGTGATAGAAAGACTCATCCAAATTTGGCACCATGACAACGAAATACAAATTAATTGCTAAAAACTCTTACAAAGTATGCCAAGACGTATTGAATCCTTAATAAAAAATAAGGGAATGCACACTAAATATTAAATGTATCGGTATTTTTTAAATAATGTATTATTTCTTTAATATAACTAGATTTTATTGTAAATTTCACAATTATTCTAATAATTTTCACGCGTCTGTATGTTTCATATGGTAATCAAGGTAATCGCGTTTGGAGAATGAAGCAAGAAGCTTTTGATAAAGGACGCCTTAAACATTCCGTAAAATTTGCTGCTAGTGTCATGGTTTGGGGTTGCACGAGTGCAGAAGGACCTGAAAGTTATGCATCGTCTACGAAAAGTTTAAGTCTCAGATATATCAAACAAGTTTTGAATATTATATGAATCCATCATCAGAAGATTTATTTGAAGAATTTCACCTTTTAACAAGATTTAGAGTCACCACATACCTCGGTGTCAACTAAGAATTTGTTCCGCCAACGCAAAATTAAGGTACTTCCTTGACCACCAAACTCACCATACCTTATTCCAATCGAAAACTTATGGTGTATAATGAAGAAAAATCCCCAAGAAAATCCTCCTTCAAGTAAAACTTAGTGGCACGTATAAAGTCTATTTGGGCTAAAATTGATAGAGATGTTTGTAAACACCTTGTATATAGTATGCAAGATCGATTGTATGCTGTTATGAAAGCTAAAAGGGATGCTGCAAAATATTAACTATCATTTACTTCATAGGGGAGAGTAGCCGAATTTGGACCACTTCACTTATTTTCAGGTGTAACTCACTTAATCTTTGGAATATCTACAAAAGATCATTACACAGGGTCAATCAATTCATCTACTAACTAAATAAATATTTAGATCAATTTCTTTTAGAAAATCTTAAATTTTATTTTAATTTGAAAAAATTGTCAAAAGTGTTCCAAATTCAGCAACTGGTTGCCTAAGTTGGAACCCCAGTCTCCTAAATTGGACCAAATAATATCAGGTTGTTTTAATGACTAGGGAATATAACAAATTTTATTAAAAGTAAAGTTTGTGATTAGTGAAACAATCAAACAAAATAACTGCAAAGAAATATAATGGAATCAAATATCTGAAAATAAAAGTAATTGTTTTAGATCAAAATGTATTCAAAATATAAATCAAAGTTATCAGTAGTTAAGAAAAGAAATTATGGAACTAATTGTCAGTTACTTGAATATCGTGTAAGGAGTGATGCAAAGCTTATACATGAGATTTGTTTTCTGTTTTTGTTTTCCAGGGCACACGAGATGGAACCATGTATGGCAAACTGGACACTGAATCATTTCTGCTATTTCACTTTTCTTACAAATTAGGCAAAACCAATCATCACTGTCTAGATTTTTCTTTTCAGATTCTGAATTATTAGACATTTTTTTTTCTTTTTCAACAGAAGTTTTCTTTATATTATGTTTGTAGTTCTTCTCTTCCATCATTTTCTTGCTGATTGCATTACGCCTATTTTTTAAAACTCGATGTTCCAATTGCTTTTGTGATGTGAAAGCTTCCTTTTTGTATTTTTTTTTTCATTTCGAGATTTAGTTTATATGGCGATGATGTTAACACAACTGTTTTTTGTCATCCTCTGTACTTTGATTTAACTGAATTTAGCAAGGAAAATAACATTTCTGATGATTTTTTTTTGCTTTTGGGGAGGATTTGTAGCTGCAGTCTTGTTGCATATCAATTTCTTCACAACTTACTGTAGCTTTTTGTTTCCTATATTTTTAACAGTTTTTGCTGTAGCGGGTGTTTTTCTTCTAGACAGTTTGTCTATGTCTTTTTCAACATTTTCATCAAGGTTTGAGATTTTATACGTTTTAATGGCAAAAAATTATAATTCCACCCTCCAAAACTGTAAAAAGTCTTCCATCACAAATATCCTGCAGGAAGAAAACATTTGAATTCAACTCTGTAGACCAAATATGCCATAGGAATAAAGAATTCAAAGAAAATAAATACAATTTCATACAAGATAAAAGACATTGCAAACAAAATTAATTTTATAGACATGTAAAAATATTTTTATGTTTATATAGGCCTAAACTGTATAAAAAAATTAATCCAGACATACAAAAAAACTTGCATGGAGATAGTAATCCATTATAAAATATTTAAAAAGTAGTGCACAAAGCAAAATTATTAATTCAATTATTAATAATTTTGCAGGCTGGATATATCACAAAGTATGAGAAATCTCATCAATTAATAACCATTTTCTAAATCAGTCTTGAGGCAACCTTGATACTAGTAATTAATTCATTGAACAATTTTGTACCTAAATCAATTATATCTACAATCATTAAAACAAAGAAATACGATATTTCAAATTAATTCTAACAAGTAAGACATATCGAACCAGTAGAAAAAACTTTTTAAAAGAGAAAATATCTGTTTAATGGAAAAGCCAGACAGGAGCCTCATGTCTCTTAATCCGTTTCAGATTTTGGATTCTTTCTTTTTGAACTTTCGCATCCGTAAAGGAGAATTATTTCTTCGGATTTCTTAGATTGTTTAAGCTTTTAATAAGCTTTCGTATCCTGACTTATTGATTCAGAAAAAGGAAAATCTTAAACATCTTTAGAAAGGCTGCTCCACTTCGAGAAAACTAATTAAATATATATATATACGTATTTATGTCAATATAAATAAAAATTGACTTGCTTTCGTTATAGATATTTAAAATAATTTTCCTACTGAAAGCAAAATCCAATAATATTTCGGATAACATCTTTTTTTTTTAGCAATTTATATTTATAAATTACAATGTCCTTAAATCTGCAATTCTCAACTAGCAGCTGAGGTGATGTGAGGGACAAGAATGCCTTTTAACGGCGTCTAGTTTTTTCACAGTTAGTCCTGCAATAACTATATAGAAACTGCTTTCATATTTTCTGCAGGCTAATATTAGCTGCAAGTGTTACTTAATGAATTTGTTACACAAATCAAGTGCCTTTATTTCTGTGTAAGATTTTGTCAATCAGTAAAGTACATTTAAACTGAAATAAAAGAAATAGAAAATTGTATGCTACTGTTGCGTCGTATCTTGTGTAAAATATGTACAAGGCAATTTATTAAGTCCGTTTTGTCTGATATAACTAATAATTCGTTAGCTTAAGCTACAAACGTAATAGTACAACATGTATGCTTTACACGATGAGAATCATAGAAGCAACTCTGGTAACAATACTATGCTACTGTTGCGTCGTATCTTGTGTAAAAGCTGTACAAGGCAATTTATTAAGTCCGTTTTGTTTCATATAACTAATAAGTCGTTATCTAAAGCTACAAACGTAGTGCCTCAGCATAGTACAAAATGTATGCTTTACACGATGAAAATCTTAGAAGCAACTCTAGTAAATACATTAATTAAAAGTATTTTCTAGAAATCTGTAGGGATAGGACCAGTTTACCAATCACAAAGTTGACGACCAACACAAAGTTATCGAGCGTCATTAGTTCCTTAGCACAATACATATTGTACAAGTGTTTAATATAAACACCGACTATACTCGTACAGATTAAAATACCCAAAACCAATTGGAGATATTTTGGATTGGAAAAAATAATAATACCAGATGATATTGTTTTTAGGACCCTTCATGACCGCCAGCGTAAAGGTTGCGGCGCTCTGTGGAGTTCCTTGTTTCAATCCTTCCTGATGTACAATTAATTGTGCCTTTTCTGACTTCTTTTTAACGGAGACTTCTAAAGCGTGCATATCAATCTGTCAAGCAAAAAAGTATGATGCATGTTCTCAATTAAATAAATAAATAAACCTTTTTTACAATTAAAAATATGTTTGCAGATAAAAAATCCTGAACTTATAAAAACCTCTTATTGACAAAACTACCATGCTCTTCCAGTTTCGTTTCTTAGAAGTACTACTTCATAATTTTTGCTTTAAATTTGCGTACGCTTGATTCTGAATTAATGAAATTGCATTTTTAATAAAATTCTCATTTCGCTTTGGTAGAATTATCATCTATTTTAGATTAAAAAAAAAACAACGTCTCGTATCAAGGGAGATATGTGTCTGTAGCAGAATACGTTATCGTATCCATGTGCACAATTTATTTTTTGTACAAAATCTATGATGCTATACAATTTCGTCATATTTGATTAGTTTTTAAAAAAAGGTGCAAGATTTTAGGCATTGCAATCTTATTTTTTAGATGCAATGAAGATAGACATAATTGCTTTATACTAGTTTAGTAGTTTATTGAAAACTTTAACATGGGTTTGAACACGAACCGATACTTAATCTTGATCATTTTATAAGCCAACTAAGCGAAAGCTTATTGAAAGACGTTTCATGTGTATAGTTAAATAATTCCGCAATTCACAGTTCCGTCGAACTATATTTATACATTTTTGCGAAATAGAAATGCATAAATAAATAAATATTCCAATTGAGACAAACTGTATATTTTTGATCAAAAGCTTGAAATCAAAGCTGGAACTCTAATTCTGGAATGTATTCAATTTATATACAAAATTACTAAGAATTACATTATTGGTGTCTCATTAGGTAGTTACACTGACTTTGTACTCTCTTTGAATTTTAATATTACTATATCAGAATAGTAATCTTTGCCTTCTTTAATCAAAGAACTTCTGTAATTAAATAACACCAGTATTACTATTGATAAAATAGCAGCACATTTACAAAACGCATAAATCCTGTATACCTTACAAGTTAAAAAGCCGATTTTTCTAAAAAAAACTTGTAGCTAAATAAACCAAAAAAACTTTAACTTCTCAATCTGGAATTTGCAGTTATCTATAAAAAATGAAGATATTTATAAGAGAAAATGTCTGCAAAGAATAATAATTAAAAATCACTTCGCACACAACTTGATAGAGAATCCGTATGTCTTATTAATTGAAACATTGTTATAATAAATTATTTTATACGAACATCAATATTACTTTCATTTTCTTATTTTTCTTCTTTATTGTTATCTTAAACATGTTCTTTCCTGAAACTATTTATAACATTATCATAAAATATTGTAATAATTATACTTTAAATGTTTTATGATATAAATGTTATTTTTTTTTAATTCATTGATATAGAAAAAGTAACTTGAAACAAAAAAGTAATAAAAAAACCCATAAAAAACAGCCAACCTCTTTTTTTATTTTTTTATGCATTCATTAATTTCCGATGTATGAAGAAAGAAAACGTTATTAAATAGAGTATAAAACATTTTTTGCTTAGAAATGTTAAACAAATATCGCCCTAGGGATTTTTATAGGCTCTATTCGCACAAATTTAATTTTTTATTTCAGAAAATGAATGTTGATCAACTTCTTTTATTGTGCTTTAAAAATATGAATAACTGATATTTTACAGAAAAAATTACAGGAATTATTAATAGATTCAACACTAAAGAATACAAATGTATGATGAGCTAAACAAAGCATGGTGCAATATTTTTTATATAAAAATCAGTATCTTCATGTTTATTAATGTAATTTCTATGTTTAAATCAATATGTGTAGTCTGATAGAGAATATACAGAAATAATACTCCACTTTAGATTTTAAAATTTCCCTCGTCTTAAAAATCTGTATAATATTTATTTTAAAAAGAAAAAAAGCTTTTTAAAGAACTATGGAATTAACACTGCATATTACATATTTAAACCGATCAAAATCTTTGGTTTCTCCTTTTAATATCACCTTAGTATTTAATAAGAAAAAGCGGCCAGTTAAACTGATGGCCTTGAGCTCACAGGCTATTCCCATTAATTCTACATTATACTCTTATTTCAATGAATAATGGTCCTCGAAAAATAAAGAAATCGACAAAAAACCCATTTAGCTAAATTAAGTGCATTAGCTCCACCATTTTCCCCCGTTATACATAACAAAAGATCCTCCAAATCTAATCTGTGAAGCACCTTATCATAATAAAACTGTATGCAAAATTTGAAACATAACCGATAATTTTGCATGAAAAACCTATTTATCTAAATTAAAGGGGGGATAGCCCCCGCTTCTACCTTTATATTTGACCGATGAACGCCCAAATCTAAACAGGGAAGCGCCTTATCAGAATAAACGTTGAACCAAAATGAAAACAAATCAGATAATTCTTCCTGAAAATCCCGTTTATCTAAATTAAAGGATGGCTAAAGCCCCGTTTCCCCCTTTATACTTAACCAAGGAACCTCCAAATCTGATCAGGGAAGCGCCTAATGAGAATATATCGGTATACCAAATCTGAAGCAAATCGATTAATTCTGCATGAAAAACACATTTATCCAATTTAAGGGGAGGATTAGACCCCCTTCCTCCCTTTATACTTGACTAATGATCCTCTAAAACTAATCAGGGTAAGCGCCTTATCAAAATGAACCTATACCCAAAATTTGAAGCAAAACCGATATTTCTATCAAGAGTTATCGCGTTACGTACATACATACATACGTACATAAAGAACCTGTGGGTACATTAGCTCTCGGGCTTTGATAGCCTGTGAGCTAAAAATGTTCGCTCAATGAAAAAGTATTATTGTACATGTACATGCACTAAGAAGTGCGACAATGGCAGTCCATAATACTTCATAAAAATCTTATTATAACAATTACGTTTACCATTTTTACTTTCGAACACATATTGTTCGATAATTATTGTAATCATGATTTGTGTGTATATGTGTGAGTTATCACAATAATTCCCAAACAGTACTTTTGATTGAGATCCTACTTACCAGATTTATTGTAGTCCACAGTCGCAAGTTCTGTATATATTTTAATAAAACTTAACTGAAGGATTAAGTATTTAATCAATTTTTAAACTATTTTCTAACCATTTTGAGACCTGGTTCTATAGAGAAAATCAATACGGAAATGTGATTGAATATAATTGATAATTATTGTAGAGGTGTCACCAATCATAAGTAGCGAAGATGTTTCGTCTCAAGTCCTGGAACAGGAGGCCGAATCTCCGAGTCAAATGGATTTCATTGATCAAAAATATAAAAAGTAAATTCACTATTTTCCCCTTTTTATTTTTATTTCTGAACACGAAGACGGACGTTCGGATAGTCTAGAGGAATCACTCCAGATTTATAAAATTTCGCTTATAAAAACCTAAAAAAATCTAGAGATCTAGTAATGATAAACATACTGATGTGTTTCTGATAAACGTAAAGACAAAAACAAGTATACTTTTTAAACCGAACTATAGGGGATGGACAAAAATATGGAAACACCTCGTGAAATGCATGGTTGAACATAAATGTTGATGCTATCCAATCTTGTAGGTGGCGCTGCTGTATTTCCTCACTAACGCCACCATTAGAATGCCATCAATACGATTCATAGGTCGACCGTTGTCAGAAGAATGTTCTATGTAGTTGTGAGCACTTTTCCTATGAGCTAAGTGAATTCGAACTTGGGCAAATGGTTGGTGCTCGTATGGAGGATGCTTCTGTTACCAAAACAGCCGAAATTTTTCATATTTCAAAAGACATTGTATCGAAGATTTATTCCACATACACGAAAAGCGTAAAACATCATCCGTTAAGTCACTATGCGGACAAAAGTGTGTGTTGGATGATCGTGATAGACGGTCATTAAGGTTGATTGTGACGAAAAATAAGAAGACGACTGCTGCAAAAGTCACCGATGTACTAAATGTCAAACTCATAAAGCCTGTCAGCACCAAAACAATACGCAGGGATCTCCGTAAGAAGGGATTTTCAGGGCATGATAATATTTTTTTCAGGTTTTTCCATATTTTTGTCCAACTCCTGTATGTTCCATTAAGGGCTAATACCACTTAGTCGGTTCAATATTCAACAAATTTCCTTTTAAATACCTATAATGAAAAGATAGTCATACGTTATGTGTAAAAAGTATACGGATTTTTTAAATAAAACACAAAAAAATAATTATTTATTCAAAATTTATTTTGGCGCCTTCAAAGTAAACCCTATAGAGTTCAACTCAATTATTTGAACACAGGACCCAATAATTCATACATTTTTCATAGGCAGATTGGGGTATGTCCTTTAGCTCCTTCAGTGAAATTTCTTTTATGTTCTCAATCGATTCAACTCGCTTTCTTCGAAATTGTACTTTTAGCTTCGTGAACAGGAAAGAGTCCCACGGAGCTTTACGAGCCGAGTACGGTGCTGGGTGGATGACAACCATTCAGTTGCGTGCGGTGGATGACAATCATTCAGTAACTCAAAAATCGCTTTTTTTGAATATTTTTTGCTCCTGCACCCCTTTTGGGGAAGTGATACTCACATAAATTATAGCCTATGTAGGAACAAGGGCTGTCACCATCATTTTAACAGTGTTATTTTTGAAATCGGATTTGTACTTCTTGAGATTGCGTAGAAAACGCCATTTAGAACGTTTATTTTATTGCGCATTTTCATCCCTTTTAAATTTTGAATTTTTTAAGGAATGTTCTTAGAGATCTTTTATATCTTATAAGTAACTACCATTCCAAATTTCATGTTTCTATTCCCTTCAGCCGTCGGCCTAACCATTTCGGAGTTTTCGTGGGTTCCCATGCGTAAATACCGGTTAGGTGCCCTTAGAAAGACCCCCACGGAGGGCACTCCCCCTAGGGCCTATATCCCTCGTGTTGATAATCGGCCGTCAAAAATCAACTCAACCCTATTCCCTTCAGTAACACAAAAATCGCATTTTTAGAACGTTTTTGCTTCTGCACCCCTTCGGGTTAGTGCCATGGACATAATATATAGCCTATGTTCGAACAAGGACTAATACCATCATTTTGATACCATTACTTTGAAATCGGTTCTATAGTTCTAGAGATTACCTCATACAAACAAACAAACTTTACTTCTTTTTAATATTAGTATAGATTACGTTATAAAAACGCACGCGTAGAAGAAACATACTATTATAAAGATATATTCCTGGCCGTAATAAATATATTCTCTAACCTGTTAATTATGACGATATATCTTTTCGTTAAAAATATAATGAATTTTTTTTTTTGAAACTTTAAGACTCTTTGACACCTTAAGATCAAGAACACAGGATTATGTAGTCAGATTGACTTTTTGTAACTTTCCGGTAAGTTGCTAAGTTTTAAAAAAGTGTGCTAAGAAATATAAAATGTTAAAATAGTTGTGAATATAATAAAATTTATCTTTTTAAGCTATTCTTTTTGTTAAAAATATTCACGCTTCCCTCAATCTTGAAATATTAAAGCATTTATATTGAATAATAACTTTAAACAGTTAAATATTATTAAAGAAAAATTCCACATTCTTCCGAGAAAATTGGGCATTAAACAAGTTTATATATAAATCTTTATTTAAAAATACTGTGTTCGCAAAGATTATGTAACAATTATTTTCATTATGTATTTGTTAAAGCATAATCTCCTTAATACTTAATGAAACACAGGAAAAATATACCTGCTTGATTTAACCTTATTTATTGCGATTAATATAGAACTTGAAATAATCAAAATTGTACTAAGAAATTTAGCTCGTATTTCCATTTATATGATACATAAATATATATATATTATAAAGTTTATTAAAAATATATTAAAGAGATTATAAAGTATTAAAAATTTATAAACAGCTTCTACTACGTATTGCAATTAAAGCACTTCATACTTGTCAGTTAAGTTCATTATAAAATTCTTAATAAACCACTAAACTAGTATCTGATTTCTCTAATTTTACATGTAAAGATCAATCTACAATTTTTATAAATAGTGTCTGAATTTCATTTTAAAATTCAATGAAGGAAAATTTAATTTAGATTAGTGATGGATATTAAATGTTAAATTTAAGTACAAAAAAAATTATCTATACATGTACGAAATATGCAGAAACATTCTACATTTTTTCGAGAACATTGGGGATTAAATATGTTTCTACACTGCTAGCCATTAAAATTGCAACACCATGAAAGAAAGAAAATACAAAAAAGATATTTATTGTATGTAAACAGTATGGCAGGAAAACAAAATGATTGAATTTGTAAAGAGTTTGGGGGCTTACATGGGTGCAAAATTAGTAGAATCAGCTGCCCCCTCCTGGCAGCTAAAGTGACCCTTACCCAGTTAGGCATGGAGTTAAACTGGGCTTGGATGACATAAACGGGTAACTCATTCCATGCTGCTTCAATTCTATGCCACATTTCATCAACCGTAATAGCTGGGGAGGGGTAGCGCGCCAGCCTCTCAGCAATCCATGACCAGATGTTTTCTATGGTGACAGATCTGGAGAGCGTGCAGGCCATATCACAAATCGAATACCCTGCGTATCGAAGAAGGTTAGAAGATGACGTGCAGCATGTGGTCTTGCGTTATCTTGTTGGAAGATTGCGTTTGGCGGTCCTCGAAGACAGGGCACAACCACGGGACGTAAGATGTCAGTAATGTACCGATCTGCGTTCAAATTACAGTCTATCCGAACTAGAGATGTGCGTGTCGTGTACTCAATAGCTACCCAAACTATCACACCTGGTGCAGGGCCACTATGCTGATATCGAATGCAAGCAGGCGACGAGATTTCTCCTCGGAGCCTCCACACACGTATACGGCCATCAGAATACTGCACGAAGAACCGGGACACGTCTGAAAAGACGACATTATGCCAGTCCTGTATCCAGCTTTGTCGTTCAGCGCACAATAGTCGCTGTCTCTCTCTGAGCGGCATTGTGAAGGGAAGCCGCAGTAGTGGTTGCCGTGCTGACAGTCCACGCTGCTGCAAACGTCGTCGCACCGTACGAGCGAATACTGGGCTCGCTGCAAACATGCCCATTTTATGACTAATGACCCGTGATGTGGTTGTACGGTTTTGCAGGACCGACTTCACAATATGTCTGTCCTCTCGGGCGTTAGTCATCGGTGAGCGTTGAGATCATGTATGCCGTTCAGTATGACCCTCAGCAACGATTGATTCCATATTCGCAAGGCAGTGGTTGAATTTCGCCCAGTGCTACGGTCAATATAACGGAACGATAATTCACACTCTCGACAGGCAGTGATCCTGCCTCTACTGAATTCGGACACTTTCTGGTAAGCATTTCTTCTTATTATTCGACGCATAACACGATATTCTGAGCAAACGTTGACCTTACATAGAGCTTTCCAAATGAGAAATCCACTACGCAACTTTTCTTTTATGCAATGCTTCAGATGTTGTTTCTCCCGCCTGTATCATCTAAATGCGCTGAAATACTAATCATTTGCATATTCGAATCTCTTTTTTCCTTTCTTGTGATTTTGACGTTCGTCAGATCATTCCTTCCTGGTGTTGTATTTTAATGGCCAGAAGTGTATATAAACATTTATTTAAAATTATTGTGTTCGCTAAAATTATGTAACAGTTATTTTCATTGTGTATTTATTAAATTAAAATCCTTAATATTTAATGAAACACGATAAAAAAATCTCTGATTGATTTAACTATATTTATTGCTTATAATATAGAACTTGAAGTCATCAAAATTGCGCTAAGTATATTTTGCGCATACTTCCATTTATATGGTATATATGGTCATCGTTGGGATTATAAAGTATTAAAAAATTGTAAACAGCTTCTACTACGTATCGTAATTAAAGCACTTCATATTTACCAGTTAAGTTCATTGTAAAATTCTTAATAATCCACTAAACTAGTATCTCATTTCTCTGATTTTACATGGAAAGATCAGGGTACAATTTTTATAGATATTTATTTAAATTTATATTTATAATTACTGTGCGATTATTTAAAATTATTGTGTTTGGTAAGATTACGTAACAATTTTATTTTCATTATGTATTTGTTAAGGGGTCTCAGGACTCTTAAAATTGAAAAAATGAGATAAAGAAAAGACCATTTTCAGCATTTAATATCTTAAAGTCTATTTGACTTTAAAGCACAATTTTTACTGCGCTGAAAGACAGAAGTATGTTTTTTGATTTCATGTATTTAAACAATTTTAAGATGCAGAATTAGTATTTATAGTGGGCTCCGAACTTTCAGACATTTGACGAGCAAAAATTTGCTATAACAGCTTACGCGAGGGATTACAAAATAAATTTTGAAACTAGAATGAAGTTTTTTGTGTCTAATTATACTTCAGATTGTAATAATGAAAATTTTAATCCAGTATAATCACCCAAAATATATTTTGTTTGAGCTAAAAAAAGGAAATTTTAGGTTCAGAGTATACAGACTGACATGAAACATATGTTCCGAAAATTTCATGAAAATATCTTGTGAAGTTTTAGAGATATCTTGCGCGTTATACCGAAGGAAAATCCTTAATACTTAATGAAACACGGTAAAACATATCTAAGCTTGATTTAACTATATTTATTTCAAATAATATAGAACTTGAAATAACCAAAATTGCGCTACATAAATTTAGCTCATATTTCCATTTATATGATACATAAATGTATCGATGAGATTATAAAGTGCTAAAAATTTATAAATAGCACCCACTACGTATCGTAATTAAAGCACTTTAAAATTTTCTTAGCTAATTTCATTATAAAATTAATTAACAACTTAATAAACAACTAAACAATCCGTGAATTTACATGGAAAGATCAAGGAGCAATTTTTATAAATAACGCCTGAATTTCATTCTAATATACAATGAAAGTAAATTTAATTTAGTTTTTTGAAGAGTATTAAATGTAAATGTAACTTGAATAAAATTTAGCTATACATGTGCGAAATATGCAGATATACTCCACATTCACCCGAGAACATTGGATATTAAATGTGTTTCTACATAAACGTTTATTTAAAATTACTGTGTTAGCTAAGTTTATGTAACAATTCTTTTCATTAATAATTTGTTAAAGCAAAATCCTTAATACTTAATGAAACACGGGGAAAAAATATTTCTGATTGATTTAACTGCATTTATTACAAATAATATTGAACTAGAAATAATCAAAAATGCGCTAAGCAAATTTAGTTCATATTTCCATTTATATGATACATAGATGTAGCGATGGGATTATAAAATATTAAAAAATTATAAACAGCTTCTACTACGTATCATAATTAAAACACTGCACATTTCTCAGTTAAGTTCACTATAAAATTCTTAATAAACCACTGAATTAATATCTCATTTCTGCGATTTTACATAGAAAGATTAAGGATACAATTTCTATAAATAACGTCTGATTTCATTTTAAAATTTTATGAAAGTGAATTTAATTTAGTTTATTGATGAATATTAAATGTTAAATGTAACTCGAATCAAATTTAGCTATACTCTTGCGAAATATGCGGTTATGATTATCTATTCCAGAATTTTATATAATCAAAATTTAAATCATTCTATTGCGCGAAATAAATATTTAATTGTAAAAAATGAAAATCAAATTATACTGAAATATGTTTCTGTTCAATTTTTTTTTTCGGAATAGTTACTTCCTTAATTAATACATCTTGAATTTGTTTTCTTAACAAAATTAATAAAAATCGGTATGCTTTTTTTTCACCATACAAAACCTTAATTTAATTTTGGCATATATATTCCCAGATAAGTTAAATTTTTATTTGTGTACATAGGAGTATTAAAGTGGTTGGAACATACAAAATAATTAAAAATATCTTTCGCTATGTTTTAAAACATTTCACATTTAATAAATTTTTCTATGTGAATTTTTAATATTACGTTAAACTAATTATACATTTATGCATATTTAGATTATTCTTTGCATTTAGACTAGTATTGTGTATTAGATGAAAAAGTGATTTATATAAAGAATGTCTGAATTTAATTATCATACATAATGAAAATTCAATTAAATATTTTCTAGCAAAATATAATAATTGTTGAACAAATTAAAAAAAAATGTAAATTAATGCATGTGTAATTAATGCAAATGAATAGTTATGTTTATCGTTCGCATAACTGTATAACATTTCCATACATATAAAATTAAAACCCTCTGGTTACGCAAGGTACTTTTGTATATTTTATTTGTGTAAGATGAAAGTTATACTATCTGTGAACTAACTGTTCAAAAATTAATTTTAAAAATATTTTTTTTTAAATATTTAATTTATAATTTTCATTTTGAAAATTGTAACGTTAATCTATTTATCATCTACCGAGTTTCCTAAAATGGACTCACTCACTTTAAAATTAAATAACTTCGAATTGGTAACAGCTATTACAGAAATTCTTGCTGGAGAGTTATGTAAAATGTCAGGAGTTTTTTTACTGTGATTTCCGATTTTACTTCAAAATAGCAGCGATAGATTGAGCTACGAGTAATAGGCGTTATATTCAGACCCAATTTTTTGTTATCTAATCTCTCAGTATTCATGCGAATGAAGGAGGTTAAGTACATGAAGTTGTTCTTAACTACCAATGAAATCTTATTCTTAGGTACCCAAACCAAATATTTAACCTCCTTTTGTCGCATCGATAATGGGAGAAGACAAATGCTGAAAACAGGGGACTGGATTTAGCGCCTATAATTTCCCGCACCATCTATCGTTAATATTTTAAACTTAAAAAAAATTAAAAACTTAACAAACTTTTAAAAAAACTTAAAAGAAATCAAGAATCGCTTTAAAATAAAATCTCCTGACATTTTACATAACTCTCTGGAAGAAATTTTTAATAGCTATATGTGGAAGTTATTGAATTTTCAAATGAGTCACTCCATTTTACAACGCCCCGTAGGTATCTATTATACAGTGACTGTTATCCAAAGTGCGGAAAAACAGACGATTTCTCTCCTTTAATAACTACTACTCATTATTAGTAATATTCAAGTTGCGATTTTTTTTTTTAATCTAAATTTGATTCATCGGGTATTTACATATCAAAAGTGGTTCTACGAATGGGGGTAGAAAAAACGAACTTATGTTTAGTAGCGAACTTCGGAATAGCATTGAAAGTAAAAAAGGGTACTGTAACCAGAACAGGGAATCTAATCCTACCACCAGAAATCGAACAATGGACAACAGCACATGCATGGGTTATTTTTGTGTAAGGAAAATAAAGCATTGAGAAATAAATACGACAAAAATATATTTGAAAATAACATATTATAAAAATAAAACAGGTTTACACCGAAAATAATTGTTCCAAGACAAATAATATAAAATAGTCTGCATGTCCTTCTGGAGTATGCTCTTCATAGTTAGGTGCTACAAACTGATTAAATTAACCTGAAAATTGCTTCTTAAGTTTTTATAATGTTAGAAATTTCTTAGAACTGTCGATATTGATGTTAGGGTATAAATTGGGTATAAATTTTCGAATATTAAGGTAGCTTTAAATAAATAAATAAATAAATAAATAAATAAATAAATAAATAAATAAACCATTTTCATTGCGTAAAGTATACACATGAAAGATGTGAGACTTCCAGTAAATCAAGCTCTCCTTTTATAAATACGAGTTGGAACCCGTCGAAATTCGACAAAGTAAACTGTTTAGAAAGAAACTGTTAGATCAAATTTATGATAAACCTACAAAAATAATTACAATAAAAATTCATCTTACATTGGTTGTCTAACTCTTAAAATCAATAATATTTTTATTTAAAATTACCAAAATGTTATTTCCACAAACTTCAACTGCTTAAATTATTGAAAAATTAAACTGTATTAGAATACGTAATCAAGATGAATAATTATGATGAAGTTATCGATTGAGGCTCTTATGTTTGTTTTTACAGGATGAAAAATCAGTAAAAAAGATTTTGCTTTGTCACATGATAAAATTTCTCCCCATAAAATCAAAACTGTACGTTATTTTCACATTCTCAAATTTTACATACGCACCACTCAAGTTCACAATTTAAAAGTATTTTAACGCGCAATTATTAATTAATGTATTTCCAAACTTAAAGTCGCGTTTGTCCGATACAACTTTGCATGTGAACATTCTCACAAACTTTAAGTTCTAATCTCAGTACCCGCGAATAAAAAATTCAGAAATTTACCTTTAGTTGTCACAGTATTGGCCATTTATTATTTGTCAAATATTTATTTTTATCAAAGAAAATGATCGTTTTGTTTTAAATATGACATCATTTTTACTCACTGAATTATTTTGCTTAGCGTCTCAAACTCAGTATCAGCGTAATGAAAAATATTGAAATGCAACTGATTTATGAAGAAGAATACGTGTTTTTTTTTTATGGCTGACGTCATTTTCTGTTCAAAAATTATAAAAAAAGTTACTTTTATTTGTAATGTGAAAATGACATCAATAAGGATATAATCAATAAAAAAAAATAAACCATGACTATTTTCCCTTTACTCTTAATGGAAATGGTGTAATTCAGTTGCCACAATTACAAAATTGGTACTAAAAACTATAAAAAAATTAATATCTCAAAAATAAATTGAGATAGACCTTTCAAACAAATTGCATTTAAAAGTAGATTTTTTCCTCTATATTACGGTGTAAAAATTGAAACTGTGCGATGTTTAGAAGTTTAAAAATTTGCAGTAGCGAAAATTGCAAAACCGAAATTTCATTTCAAATTTCAGAGTGTTGCCATTCGCAGAATGACGTATGCGTTACGCACAGATATGTTTGTCCTTTATAATATAGCTATAAAACGAGGATGCATACATCTATGTTTAAACATTGAATTTTTTTTGATAAATTGGTGTGTGGTTTGTCATGATATAAAAAAGATAGTAATTGTGGTTTAGAGCTAAACAAATAATAAAAATATGTTTAATTTATTATGTTACAAGTTAATGTAGTTTATTGTTAAATTTTATTTTTCTATCTCGTTAAATAAACAAGTTTCAATGGGAATTTTTTGCATTAAATAATAAGTGTCCTTTTGAAAATAATATACACAATTTTTATCGGAGTTTACGATTCTCAAATAGAAGTGAAATTTTATCAGATTCTTAAATGCTACAAATATTTGTTATTCTGAATATACGCATTGATGATTTTTAAGAAAATAAATATTAAACGTGGTTCAGGTGGTAGATCATCGCTGTTGTGCTATACCGATGATTCGGATTCGAGTCCCGGCTTAGACACTTTTTCACTCTTGGCTGTATGCCTTTTAAGGAATTAAAATTTGAAATATTATTGAATAGTGAGAAATTTTCTACAGAAAAATTTCCAAGAATTATATAGATTTATTCAGACTATGCCGGATTTCTTTATTTTCCTGTTTACCTCAGATTCGGTGGCGCACGAAAAATATTCCATCTTGTGCCACGGTTGTAGCCTTGCCAACATATGATAGTGAAAACATATGATAACGGGCTGGGTATAGTTCCAAGTGGTTCAGGTGGTAGAACGTCGGTGCTCTATACCGATGACCCGGATTCAAGTCCCGGGTTGGACATTTTTTCACTCTGTTGGCTATACGCTTTTTAAACAAGAAAAAATTGAAATGTTATTGAAAATAAATATGACAGAAAGATTATTAAAATAACAGCACTTATAGCACTTAATCTATACTAATATTATAAAGAGGTAAAAATTAATCTGTTTTAAAATCTTTTTTTTTTTTAATCCACGATAGTTTGCTTATAAATATGTCGTAAACTTTTCTGTTAAATGTAATGCTTTACCTAAGAGCAGGCAATTTTGATGTTACAAGCCAAATTTTATCTCAATTCAAAATTGTTCTAAATTACAGAATTTTTAAGAAAGGTGAACAGTATAGTAGTATTTATTAAAAAAAATACCTGAAATAAATTTAAATAAAATTTAACTGTTCAATTTTAAATAAATTTTAACGTAAAGACTGACTTAAAGTGTGTTAAGACTTTTTTTTTTCCTTTAAACATTAACAAGTTTGCCCGTACACTGTAAGTGCAAGAACAGTTTGCTTCTTTTGTTACTAAAATCATTTCGACTCGACTAATTTTAAACTACAATATTCACAACTCATTTAAACTGTACTATTCATAATTAGAATTAAATATTTCACCTTAATTCAAATACAAAATACGCAATCGAACTTTGAAAAGTTCACCATTTTACTTAAAATGATTACTAAAATAATACTATAAATGCCACTTGTTAAAAATATACATTTTATTTAAAATTCCTTATTTATTTCGGCCTACATTTCCCGCGGCCATCACGAGGGAATATTTTTATAATTAATTGATGTTGCATTCATACAAATACGTTACTTCGTTTGAAATGGGAGAGCCGATAATAATTAGGCTTTATTATTAGGCTTAGTTACATGTTATTATTATATTGTATTTTGCCATATTCACTTTATTTAATGGTAGACATCTATCGATTATGTAGGGCAAATATTTTAGTACGATAAATGGTGTCAATGTACCTATTTTTAGTTTATTGTGTAAAAAAAAATAAATTAATAATACTACTAATAATAAGAACCTCTTAAGGGTTTAATCAGCACACATTTTTAAAGTGCTGATTATTAGGAATCAAAAAGTGCTTATTCTGAATGATCAACCTTATTTAGGAAATACAATACAAAGAAATATATTGTGGTTAAATTTCTTTCAGTTTTTCTTCTTCTTCTGAGAATTCTCAATTGGAGTAATTTATCTTAGTTAACCACTAAACTCTTAAAAAATTCTCTCTTAATTTGCTGTGATTAGTTCACACATTTAAAGTAATCTTACCTTCTAAAAGAAATAGCATATAAAAGCAAATGAAAACTTTGCTGCTACCTTTAGGGAAAAGTGTTTTTTGATTTGCAGAAAGATGTTGATTCTTTCTCTCTCCTAGAAGTGAGAGGGACTAAAACGTTATTATTTTCACTGTTGAATAAATTTCTGTCTGAATAAATAAGTACGTGATCATATAATGTGTAATTATAACATATTATTTATTTCTTTACAACATATGGTATAAAATAAAATTTTGCAATTTACTGTTTAAATTATTTTTGCATTTTTACTTCAACTATTTTAATAATTAATTGAAATTGAACTTAACAAATTTTAGTGATAATATACTTTTTATGTTGTTAAATGTTGAACAAACAAGATATGCATTCAATAGTTATAAATATAGATTTCATTTTATATTAAAATCATAAGATGTAAACCACTAAGAATAACGTTTCATTATTTACCATTATTCTTAAAAATATAACAGAGGGAATATGGCTATATCAGGATTTAATCTGATTTTTATTTAAATTTATTTGTAAGGGAATCAATTAAATATAAGAGGTTCAAAAGTATGTAATGGTACGTTTTCATTTCATATTCCAAATATTTTGGTACAATTTTTGAACAACTTTTGAAGCGGACTATAGTTGGAGCAAGGGAAAGTGTTAAAAATATAAAGGGCATTGTATCTTCAATTTATAATAGAGATCGACCTCACATTACAATGTTTTATGTACAGTTGTGGAAAAAATGTAAACAGCCCCTACTAACTCCTCAACAAATTATCGTAGAAGAAAGTTACTGGTACCGAACGATTGGAAATAAAGTCTACTTAAAAATGATGCATATAAATTTTGCTTAGGGTGCCATCTATATATTAAAACGAACCCATACCTAATTTTTTAATAGCAGTACCCAATTTTAACAAGATATTTCAACAGGGTTAGAAAAAACCCGGGTTTTTTCGAAAAAACCCAGCCCACTGGGCCCACTAGTCTAAGACCCGGGTTTTTTCGGGTTTTTCTGGAAAAAACCTTGGTTTTTTTCGGGCTTTATTGAGTATTTTTGGAGAACACTTTAAACTTCTAATTTTCATATGCATAATACCTAAATGCTCCATTTATCAGTGAAACCTGGACATAATTTTGCATTAATTATGTATTACCAAAAAATATATAAAAAGAAAAAAAAATCAAATTAATTTAAAAAGTCTGATGTATTTTACAGATGTATTTTAAATACGTCTGCATCTCATGGGACTAGTTTGCTGCAGTAAGGATATATTAAGTGAGCCACAACTGGATTTTTTTTTTTTTTTTTTACCTTAACCTGGGAGAACTCGCTAGTGAGAATGCCCAGTTGCTTTTCTTTTACTTTACATTCTTATAATATCAACTGTTTTTGGTTGGCTTAGTACTTTTATTCACAAAATAGGTAAAATAATTGAAAACATTTTGAAATTTTAATTAAAATGAAAAATGATTTAAATAAGAGTCTTAAAAAAGTACGACTGTGAGAGAAAATCTCATGCAGCGAGTTCTCCCGGGTTAAGTTAAACATGCTAAATTTATTTAGTTTCTTTCATTCACTTCAAATCAGAAATCACTTGAAGACTTTTTTTTTTCTTTAAAGAAATGGGATTCTTAATAATATATTTGAAAATTTTAGCAAAATTTGCTACATATATATTGCAACAGTATTAAATGTTAAATTAGATTGTGATGGAAGTCAGTGTCAGTGATATTTGTAAATTTAGATTGCAAATGGCGATACACTTATTACTAGATTTGTTGCTTTATCAACTCAAAGTATTGTTCGATAGAAGCAGCGGTAGCTGGTACTAAATGTAGAAAAGAAAAACTGACAAAATCTAGGAGGGAAAACTTATCTGTTTCACTCTTTTATGCCATAATGTACACCATTTTTGTGTTGAAAACTCCTATATAACACTTTCCTTGAACACTGAAGGACGATAAAAAATGGGATGATTAATCTTAAAAGCTACAACAATGCAAACAATCAGGATGGAGTTCAAGTGTCATCTTTGTGCATGCATTAAGATTTAAAGCATTTGGACATATTTTAGATTACAGGCATGAAAATCTTCCTGCTTTACAGCTTATTTCTTTTTTTGGTCATTTTATCTCTTATTAGAAATTCCTTTACATCTTTCTCTCGAAATATATTTCTCTTCTTTTGAAATATATTTCAATTGGCATTTATCTTTGCATTCTTATACCTTAGATTAAATAATGATACAGTTGTGAAAGCACAAGAAAATTTGAAGAAACCCACAATGGGTTCTTCAAGAAGTGGGTGCGCCTGAAAAAACCTGGGTGGGTTTTTTCGGGCTGGGCCCACTTGGTGAAACCCTGTCTAACAGCCACTGACTACTAACTCAGTTTTCACTTATTCTCATACCTTAGATTAAATAATGTTACAGTTGAGAAAACATGAGAAAATTTGAAAAAAACCCATGACGGGTTTTTTCAAGTGGGCCCGACCGAAAAAACCCGGGCGGTTTTTTCCGGGCGGGCCCACTTGGGCAAACCCTGTATTTCAACACTTCGGTTCAAACCATACCTAGGCTCGAAATTTCAAGTCATTTGAATAATACGTTTTTGAATTATAAACATTCAAAATTTGGTGCTTCTAATGTTAAATTACATTTTCATATTTTTATTAATATCTCCTGAAATTATACTTCCAGTGTGCTAATTTTTTGTGCAGCAATAATACTAAAATACCCAAAACATAAATATGTTGAATCTGTAATTTTTATAATTTTATGATATGAATTATGAAATTAATATTCAAAAAAATTATGAATTGCAACCCACAATTTTTTGATAGATTTAGATTTATTAAGTTTGCATTATGAAAATCCAAAATTTCATATTTTTCTTCCAAGTAGTTTTCAAATTATGCTTAAACAAGTAAGAAAAAATCACGCGTTAAGCATAGATTATGAAACACTTTCCAACACTTCCTGAATGCTTTAACCAAACTTCGTTATTTAGGGAAATAGGGTATATAAGTGAACTAAGTAAACATTTTAGAAAACACATAAAACATTTGAAAAACTGATTTAAGCAGATACCGTCCATAGCAAATATGTATTCCAATTCCTTTGAACAACCCTATATTTTATCTGTAGGTTGATATATATGCTATATAATGGAGAAATTTAGTTTAGCAGGAAAACACATAACAGGTTGAAATTTCTCTTTCAGCAATTTATACTAATAGATTTAAACATACTTGTATACTTTTGTAAAACTCTGCAGTTAACCTAATACCTTTATTACAATCCACTAATTAGCTGAAGTTTAATTCAAAGTAAAACACTCTTAAAACTACAGGAATCACATTTCCAGAAATTATCATTTATAGACGACCATGTATCCAATTCTTTGCGTGACCCTGTATGTCATTTTATATATGTTTTACAAACATTTCTTAGTAAACCAAATGCGGTTCAGCGTAAAAATGCCTAACTCATTTAAAAATCACCTTTAATCAATTTGCAATCATACTCAGTAACCATTACGAATTCTTTTGAGTAACCCTGTATATCAATTACAGCATTTATACACACCATATACAATGCATAAATATAGTGAAACATAAAAGCACATAACATAATTCAAAATGCATTTCCAGCAATCATCGCTACTTTACAGTACTTCGGGTAAAATATAGTATCTGAAATCTTTTGTGTGTCCCTGTAAATGCTCTGCATTTCGTATTATCCATGATATAAGTTATAGTAAACCTTAGCGACGTATATCTATTTAATTATACATGTAATAGTTTAACATAATTAAAATACGCCGGAAAAAATTCCCTCCTCTTTTATATCATTATGTAAAAGAATTCTTTTGTGCGGCCCTGTAAATGAATAATAACTATTTTTTGGGCCGCATATTGTAAAGAAAATGCATATTTTAGCCAATTTGATAAATGCATATCAATTTTATTATGTTTGAAAGCATGTAAAAGCATTAAAAATCATTTTAAACGATTTTTTCCCATAGGCCGTAATGTAACGGAAAACTTTTGACTGTCCCTGTAAATGAACTAAACATGCTACAAACTTCATTTGCAATAGAGTTTGTGCTATTGTAGAGGTCACTAACATCCAAAAATTTCAGAATGATCTGAGTATATTTACGGGAGTTAGAGCGCGTACAGACGGCCAGACGGACAGACGGATAGACAAACCGAAGTCATAAACACTTTTCAACTTTGTTGGAAAGTGTTAAAAACGGCAAAATGATGGTTTAAGGGGCCGTCTATGATAGAAGTGACTAGATATTTTGAACTTTTATATGCTATCCTGTAATCTAGCTGTCTTCAATGACTGATTGAGATGTCTTGATCAAGAAAGGGGCTCTCTCGGTCAGCAATCGAGTATCGAACTTCAATTTGGATACAGCCCATATAATATGCTCGTTTTAAAATAATTAATTACTCGTTAACTTATCGTACGAATTGCATAATTTTTTTAGGCTAATTGAAGTGTGTGGAGTTTACTTATGCTGTCAGAATTGTGTACTCTAGATTAATTTTAACACAATTATTCTAATTGATAAATAAATCATATTGGATATAAATTTCCAACTTGGCGAAAAATGTCCGGACCAAAATTCGAATCGGGGATCTGCTGGATTTAGCCACCAGTGCTCTACCATCTGAGCTATCCAGTGAGAATCTGGTAGTAATTTTCCACCCTGCTAACCTTAATTATTCGTCCGGAATAGCTCAGATGGTAGAGCACTGGCGTCTTCAGTAAGCAGATCCCTGGTTCGAATCCTGGTCCGGACATTTTTCGCCCAGTTGTAAATTTACATCTAAGAAAATTGTGTATTGATATTGAAAAAAACAAAGCTATGGTTCGTTTTAATATGTAGATGCCTCCCTAAGCAGATTTTATATACATCATTTAAAAGTAGACTTTATTACCAATCATGTGGTACCATTAACTTTCTTATACGATAATTTGTTGTAGAGTAAGTAAGGGCGTTTACTTTTTTTTCCCCACTACTTTACATTGTATTTGTGTTCTATGTGTTCTGATGATGATTGAGTGAATCAACCAAAACGTGTCAATATTTTATTTTTTATTGATATTTGATGTCTTTTACGCAATTAAAGTGTTTTTAGTATATATTTGTAAGTTTTTGAAACAGCTATTTTTCAACTAAATTTTTCAAAAAAAAAATATTTTGCTGGTATAAAATAACAAAAAAAAAATATATTATAAAAGTCCATTGACTCCTAAAAATTATTTGCTTCTATATTTGCCTTTTTTAACCTCCTTCTAACCTCCTAATATATTCTAACCTCCTTCCTGAAACTAAGAAAATTCGAAACACTTTGTCTTTACTACTTTATTTTCATCAAAAGTGTAAAAAAATATTATTTTGATAGATATTTTTTTTTTAATTATTTGCTAAAGATGATATCCATTTTAATGGATGTTGCGATCCAAGAAAAATCGAAACAATTTGTCTTTACTACTTTGTTTTCATCTAAATGGTGAAAAATGTGATATTTAAACATTTTTATTTATTTATTTATTTGTAAAATTTGTAAAAGACCATATTCCTGTCAATGGGTGTTGATGTATTAAGTATTATGAAATGTAAACACAGTTCACTTAAACTTTTCACCTTTAAAGTGATACTGAAAAGCACTAAATTAACAATAAATTGAAACATTTATTATTTTGCTTTTGATATTTCGCTATTTAATTTCCGTTAGTTTGGCAACAAAATTATTTACTGATTCTTTAGTAGCCTTATTTTCTGCTTCAGAAGAATTTTCATAAATTTTATTAACACTAAAATCTTCATTACTAGAATCACTAGAATCAAGATCAGAGTCATCCGTGTTTGCTATAAGTTGCTTCGAATGTTGTTAATCTTTTGGCTAAACAAAATACAAAAAAAATACAAAAATATGTAATATTTGGTGTCTATTTTCATAAAAATTAAACAAAACATTACAAAGAGATTAAAAAAACTTCAGATACTTGAGAATCTATAACACGATTAAAACCATTACTAATTCTAAAATAAACTATAAATTCATTCAAGTAAAACCCAACATCCACTTTAAAGGATGAATTTAAATTGTGTTTTAAAACAATAAATAAATTAAAGTATAGTCAAAAACTAGCTAGTATACTACAGAAACATTAAAATTAAATTGCAAATTATACAATGTGCTTAAAATAACAAAATACGTAAAGATAAATTCGAACTTCTTAGAACCTGGTTGAATACCACTTTGTCTCAATGTCCACGTTGTCTTCGCCATATTGCAAATTCTAAACTCCTAAAAGTAATCTTTAAAGTGCATATTAAACTAGAGTATCAGGACTTGCTTCCAAAGAAATATTTAACGTGATTTGTGGGTTAAAACAAAACATACATTTTATGGATGCAGGGTCTGGGGAGGATACAAAGAAGTGAAGACCTTTTCCATTCCTCTTTTATATTGAAGTATCTTCAATCAATGAATCAGGATACCTAAAGGTTATTAAAAGCTTAAACACAGTCAGAAATCCCAAGAAATAACTCTTATTTAAAGATAGAGAAATTCAACAAGAAGGAATCCAAAATCTGAAAAGGGATTAAGAAACTTCAGACTTTTTTCTAGGTTTTTCATTCAACCTTAATTTTCTGAATTACAAGGGCATCGGAAATGATTTTAATAGTTTTGTTTCTTTCAATTTTGGAATAAAATCGTGATTTTGTAGTTTTAGTTCCAAGTTGTCGTTTTCTCGGAGTATGTGTTTAATTTTAAAACCAGGTGCAGACATTCAAGGGGGGACATACCCTATGTGTGCGCGATTTTATATTTGTCACCAGTATTTTAGAAAAGTGATCTTCGACTGTATTATTTTTCTACAGGATTTGTAAAAATTGTTTGTGATTAAGAAGGATAAAGATTGTTATTTGGAATCGTTGATAACAAAAAAAAAAAAAAAAAAAAACAAGTGTACCGAGAGGTTAGGGTTCCAATGTCCCCGTGTTAAATGAGTTATTTTATATTCATGATAAAATATATATTATTTTTTAAATAGTATCGAAATTGCAACGACACTGACTTTTAATGGAAAGTAATATGAATATGGTTTTTTGCACGAAATTCTATAAATTACGTGAATAGTTTTATTATGTAATATTTCATCTATCATACAGCAGATTACACTAATTCTTATTATATTTATGACTGTGGTATTTAGATAATGAATTCTGTGAATTCTAAAATATATATTTTATTTATTTTGAAATTTATAGATGAAATATATTAGTTGCTTCTCCTCAAACACGTCTCTAATAAGC
The DNA here is from genome assembly GCA_963932465.1 of Maratus speciosus. Taxonomy (NCBI): domain Eukaryota; kingdom Metazoa; phylum Arthropoda; class Arachnida; order Araneae; family Salticidae; genus Maratus; species Maratus speciosus. Next base: position 256,199,713 of record OZ010790.1, read on the forward strand.
AGAGGGGCAGATATTGCTCTCAATATAACTTATGTATTGGTTATATCTGATTGTACTTTTAAAAAATTCTATCAATACTATTTTTTGATTTAACTTATGCACCAAACATTAGTTTTTTGTTTTGAAAAATAGTTGTTAAAGATTCAGGAAGTGTGTTTTTATCATACTTAATTATAAATAAATGTATATCAAGCATTATCTTTAAAAAAAGTGAGATGGGTCGGTTTTTTAAATCGACCTTTAATTCCCAACAGAGGGAGGACAGGAGTTATAGTAAAACACAAAACGTCTTATATCTACTTATGTAATCATCACAGAAATACGGATAATTTGTTAAACTTTGTAGAATTTTGTTATCGAAAACAAAGCAGTAAATAAGATAAAGCATTTTTATTATAATTTTGACTCTCGGGCCCCTATAACGAAACAATAAATTTTGATATTGTTCAACTGACATTTCTGCATAACACTATGATAGAATATTCTACCTTTGGTCAAAAAATTCTTTCAGATATTACTATTGGATAAAAGAGTGATCAGTTGAATGAAAAAAAAATGTATAGTACCAAAAACTATAAAAATGCTCTGTACGAATTATATAAATTAGGCATACAGTGCACCAAGTTATTTATATCTCACATTATATTATTAAATCTTTTTTTTTCTTATTTTAAAATATTTGGCTCACTTTCACAAGAGAAAATATCAACAGCGTCATTTCAGCTCTACCATTTAACAAAAATCTGTATTTCGTGAAAAAATATTTTTCTCACCATATTTCATTGCCTATATAATAGGGTGGGCCGAAAAAAACTTTTTTTTTATTTTCGATGATGGGTAGTGCGGAAAAGTGGCCACTAGTGGCACCAAGTTCACACAAAAAATTTGAGATTTTTAGGACAATTCCTATATTTGCCGCTTTTGGCTTGAAGTTTTGTTAAAAGGCTGATTTTTGAACTTTTTTAGCAAAACTTTTAAAAATGTTAAATTAAACTTATTTTAATCGTATTTACTTGAAAAGGCATATTTAATGTTCCAAATGTATAAATAAGCTCTGATAATGTATTATTTAATTACTATCTGTATTTTAAATTAGACGATTTTTATAGCCTTTTCGCGTTTAAGTGAGCAAAAGTTGCATGTATTCTTTGAATCTTTCAATGGTTTCTCTCTTTTGTCTTTTTTATGTCCCTTGGTCTTCCTTATTTTTTTCGATGCTTTAAGGGTCATATATTTGGGTGACGAACAGCAGAATCCCTCAGAAACAGATCTGGAAGGAGAGAAGGGGGTGAGGCGAGAACTTAAGCAAACGCAGTGACTCATCGCAATGTTGGGGAAGTGAAGGAGGAAATACAAGAGGGGAGAAAGTGCGATAATGGATGCTTATTATTTTTCAGTGCTCGGTTTCCCTGTGACATTTGTTCAGTGCAAAAGTAAAACCTTTTTCTCGTGCAATACATTGCTTTTTGGATCGTTTAACGTTCCTTTACTGTGTTTTGTGCGTTTTATTACGACGAGTTTAGAAATAGCTAGTGCGAAAGTTCATGATCATGTAAAGACATGTGATAGCGTAAAATATAGCCATTTTGGGGCACCATGCAAATTGAAACGCAATTTCCAACTAATGCTGACATCATGCGCCACTACTATTGGTTGCGAAGCGATATAGAAGAAAATCGAGATATTTATCTTCAACCAATGGATGATATTATTAAAATGGTAGGTGAAAAAGTTTCCGAAATCTGAATAAAATCTTCCATACCAGTGGTTTCCCAACGAACAATTAAAAGAAAGATTAAATCTATTACAATGAGTGTAGATCATTGGAGAAATCTTGTAATCATACGGGTGTTAAAGGCAAGGCTCCTGCGAAGATTTCTTACGAAATGCGGAAACCTCTCTCTTTGACATTGCAGCTTGTAAGTGTAGAGGCTTGAACAATTGTAGCTGCGACATCAGACGTAAAGTTCCACATCGGGAAGTGAACTTCTTGAAAGATCAAAAAACTGTTCGAGAAATGTTTATCGGAAATATTGATTTAAAAACAAGCAAAACTCTTGCAAAGAAAATATCGCGGAAAATGAAACGGGATACAATTTCAACGAGGAATAGTGGTTCTGCGACCAAGCCTTCAACGAGTGGAGTTAGATCCAGATGGAAGACAGTTATATTGTTGGAAGATTCAAGTAGTGAGAGCTTTCAAGCAAGCTGTTCGACTGAATCTGAATTTGAACCAGGCCCTTCAAAGCCAAACACTCCTAAACGCATATTCCTGTCTCACACAGCGTCCGCCATGTCTCAGGGAAACTGAGCACTGAAAATAATAAGCATCCCTTATCGCACTTTCTCCCCTCTTGAATTTCCTCCTTCACTCCCCCAACATCGCAATGAGTCACTGCGTTCGCTTAAGTTCTCGCCTCACCCCCTTCTCTCCTTTCAGATTTCTTTCTGAGGTATTCTGCTGTCCGTTACCCAAATATATGACCCTTAAAGCATCGAAAAAAATAAGGAAAACCAAGGGACATAAACAAGACAAAAGAGAGAAACCGTTAAAAGATTCAAACAATACATGCAACTTTTGCTCACTTAAACGCAAAAAGGCTATAAAAATCGTCTAATTTAAAATACACATAGCAATTAAATAATACATTATCAGAGCTTATTTATACATTTGGAACATTAAATATGCCTTTTCAAGTAAATACGATTAAAATAAGTTTAATTTAACATTTTTAAAATTTTTGCTAAAAAAGTTCAAAAATCAGCCTTTTAGCAAAACTTCAAGCCAAAAGCGGCAAATATAGGAATTGTCCTAAAAATCTCAAATTTTTTGTGTGAATTTGGTGCTACTAGTGGCCACTTTTCCGCACTACCCATCATCGAAAATCAAAAAAAAGTTTTTTTCGGCCCACCCTACTATATAATCATAGACTAATGCTTGTAATTCATTTACAACCTGAGACCTCAGACATTCAGTTTCTGTTATATTTTTAAATCATTTTTATGTATAAATAATGAAGCGCTATTGAGTTAGTGACAGATTAAGTATCACTTATACTACATAATGTTGATAATGGTTTTTAAATAATTTGAAATTATGGTTATATTAACTAAATACATCTTGAACAGAAAGATATCGCTAAAAGAAAAAAATCGAAATTACATCTGCATCAAATTAAGAAGGTCTAAAAATGGAACTGGGTTTTTCTTACATTTAAAACTTTTTTAAAAAAGGGGGGTAAAATTCTTCGGGCAAGATAATAAGTGTAAATTGCAATGGATATCCAAAACATTTTCTCCTCATAAGGAGGTTATGGATTGTTTTTAATTTAATAACTTTCAAAGTATTGTGAAAGATGTTGAGTTAAAAAATATTGTGTTGTTATTCCTTTTCGTGATACTGGCTATATACTACATTTGTGTTACAATCTTAAGCTTAAAATAAACATAATACGAAATCGAAAACTAATATATTTCAAATATCCATTTTGCTTATTTAATCTAAAATCATAAAATATACATTTCAGGCAAAAGAGACCTTATAGACATTTTTCATAATAAACTTGTTGTAAAACTTGCTTGTATTATTTTTATATACATAAAAGAATAAATAAACCTTAAATTAATATTTAATTGACTTTCACTTAATGAAATAAGTACCAGCATAAAAACAAAAGAAAAGATAATTTGTCAAATACACTAATCTGAAGGAATATTGAAACATTCTTTTAGGTAGAATGAATGTAAAATACACTAACACTGATTTGTAAACACTTGAGGCATAAAATGCATTTCAATTAAGCATACTATTTCAAAGAAGAACGCACGCGTTCTTCCTCGAACGTTAATACATTATTCACAGAGGACTATTCAAAATTTCTCTCGAGTTTCTTTTCATTTAAAATAAATGTTCTTTATCTGTATTGTAATTACTTACAAGTAACGGAAATGAAGACATACAAAATTTATTGTTTGTGTTTTGAGCTTTCATGAAATATTTATTGTTTATTTAAGCGATATTATACTATCAGTGCACCAATGTCTATGCTACTCAGTATTATATTTTCGTTAGTAGTTTTAAATATCTATTCGTATTATTCTTAGAGAAATTTGGAGACATTCTTAAAATAGTGCTCCACCATATTTTAAATTTCAAATATGTTCTACCACACGTTGAATAATATTTTCTTTAAATTTGAGGATTTAAATTGAGGTTTGTGTAATAAACGCAAAAAAGAAAAAAAAATCCACATGCGACCTTTATAGCATTCCCTGAAAAGAAATGCACATTACATATTTTTTTTCAAATAATTAGAAATATTTACATATAATTGAGGCATTAAATACATTATAATTAACTCCCAAACAATTTCATTTTTCACACAGTAAACTGAAAATATTGTAAGTAGCACTTTTTTTCAGATTAAAATATCTGACTTGTATAATAAAAAAAAGTCCAGTAGCGTAGTGGTCAGCACGCCTGTCTGGGATGCTACAGAACGCGAGTTCTTCTCCCGGCTGTGCAAGGTGCACTCAACCTTTCATCCCTTTGGGGTCGATAAAATGTGTACCAAGCTTGCTTGGGAACTAAACACCGTGGGCCTCGCGTTGGGTTGACCACCTGTCCGGGTCACATGCTGCATAGCACCTCGGGGCCCAGGGTCAAGTAAACAGAGTTGGACACTGTAGGCCCTGATCCGTCATGGATCGTACAGCCACAAGTTTAATTTTAGTATAATAAAAAAATCTGCCAATTAATAAAGCAAAAATAATAGGTAAAAATTAGTGGTGTTCTAAAGTTTTTTTTTTTTTTTTTTTTTTTTTTTAAGTAACGACGTAAGTAAACTCTTTTTGCGCGAGCGGTGCTCGTCAAACACTATTAAGGGGTTAAGTGTAATGTTTCAAATAAGATCACTCGGGATTTTGTCCCGAACAATAGTATATAATTCGCAGAAAGTTTTCAAAATTCTTCTTCATTTCCTTTTTGTTTAAAACAAACTTTCTTTAATTGTATTCGAAATATATGGGTCTATGAAAATAAAAACATATGGCGTTTATTGCTTATTATAATTATTGTGAAATATTTTTTGTTGGCTTAAGTAATTTTTTTTTTTTTTTTTTTTTTTTTAAGTTCGCCAGTTTCTTTGCTATTTTTTTCACAAATATTTTCGTCAGTAGTTTTGTACATCTGCTAATCGTGTGGTGCAATTAGTTTGAATTATTAGAATAATATACCATGATATTTTACACTGAAAAAGTTCATTTTGAAAGTAGGGCCGTTTTGCTAAAAAAACATTATTGAAAGCTAAATTTTATTACAAATCAACATAAAATTTGTATTTTGAATAAATTTACAATAAATACCTTTTTATACCATAAACAATTTTTTAATAGTAATTATTTTGGCCAATGATATTTAAAACGTGCAGCATGTGTACTTGAATATGTATTTCAATAAAAATTTCCGAATAATTCACGCATGGTCTTTTAACCCATTTATGGGTGAATTTTTGTTTTCTCAAATTTGTTGGTAATAACACCTTAAAATGTTTCAAAATGAACTAGAAAAATACTGAAACTGTAGAGTAATAATTCCAGACATTTATGCATTTTTAGACGCATTCATGTTGAAATATTTATTGTATCAAAGAAAATGTTAGTTTTCTTTTAAATATGATGACATCTTCTGACATAGTTCCCTCATTTCTATAAAGCATTTCGCTCAGCGTCTGATCAGTGTCAACGGACTGTCATAATATTGAAATGTAACAGTTTTATGAGGTAAATACGTGTTTTTTAAAGCATGACGACTTTTTCTGTTAAAATTTTTTATAGTTATTTTTAATTATAATTAAAAAATGACATCAATAAGTACATAATAAAAAAAATAAATCCATTTTCTCTTTTCTCTGCACAACGGAAGCAGTCAGATTGTCACAATTTTAAAGAAATTACACACACACACACACAAAAAAAAAAAAAAAAAAAAAAAGGAAAAAAATTAAATAAGGAAATAAATTATAAAATAGCTCTAAAGTGTACATCAGGATGTATTTAAATAAACGGTCAAGTGCGAGTATTACTCGCGCACTGAGTGTTCCGTAGAATAAATATATGAATTTGTAATTGTATTATAATAAAAAACGTTGCTAAAAGGATACTAAGACTTTGTAAAAAACTATACAATGTAGGATTGGTATAACAGTATATATTATAAAAGTCTAAATGGATATATCATGAAAGTTCAATGAGATATTGAACCTAAATAATATCAAATATAGCTATTCTGTATAACTCATTTTTTTTTTAAATATTATCCTAATCTGTTTGTGATGAACTAAATTCGGTACTGACAATAAAAGCAGTGCATATTTAAACTTCATTTGGCATTTCATAAAACTAAATTCAGCCTAGAAACAAACTTTATTTTTACAGTGTAGCTAAAATAAAACTTTTGTTCAAAGTTTAAATTTGGCATTGTGCTAAGCGCGCTTTGAAAGGAGATCGCAAAGTTGCAACGCCGCCTTGGTCAGTGCCGCGTTTTTCCAGATAGGTTTTTAATTAACTTTTAAAATCACTCGAGGCGTATTGAGCGATACACTCAATTCAAACTAGACGCGAATCCCACAGTATTTATGAGATTCATTCTAATTAAACCTTTCGAGGGCGGTATCCTTAAAAAACGGACACCTAATTTTAATTCCAAAACAGACAAACAGCACCAAGAATATTTTATTTATATTTTCCTTTCATCATTTACGCGAAAACAAGCAAGTTCGTATTTTCTAATAAATTCGTTTATAAATTTTGGTGTCATTCCTTTATTTCATAAGTTTATAAACAGAATTACTCTTCGCTGGAAAGGGTTAAGTGATCGCAGGACTCTTAAAGCTTCTAAGTTTTAGAAATTTTAATTTTTTTAGATGTTAAACTCCTATCTTTTCTGGACATTTTAATATAATTGTTTCCTTGAAATTCCCATTAGAACAGAAGTTATGTCTTTCAGAATTATACTCGCTCATTAGCTGAAGCGGCGTTTCTGAAACCTTGAAGTCATTTTTCTCCAAATGTCGTTTTTTGAACATAACGCGCAGGATACCTCAAAAACTTCTGAATATTTTTTCATGAAATTTTCAAAACATACATTTCATGTTAGTCTATATAAACTGAACCGAAAATTTCCTTTTTATTGTTCAAAAAAATATTTTTTAGGAGATTTGTACTGTTGAAATTTTCAAAATTTTGTATTAGCTAAATGCAACATTGCATTAAAAATATATAAATGCTTTAAATACAAATTTATTTAAGTTCAGCGTAATTGTTATAATCTGAAGTAAGCATTAAAATTTTCATTCTAGTTGCAATATTTATTTTGTAATCCTGCAAACTGTTATGCCAATTTTCTGTTCGACAGATGTCTAAAAGTTTCGAGCCCCCTATAAATACTAATTCTGCATATTGAAATTTTTTAAATACATGGAATGAAAAAAAGTACTTATATCTTATATCTCAATTAAAATTGTGTTTTAAAATCAGATACATTTTGAGACATTAAATGTTGAAAAAAGTCTTTTTTTTTTCAATTTTTAAAGTCCTGAGACCCCTGAAATTAGTATGTTTTTAACAATTTGACATTTAATGCTTTTATACTGTTACTGGACATTACATTACACATATATATCATTAAAAGTTGTTAACTAGGCATAGAGTACGCCGACCCTGTCATTGTGTATGTCCAAACTGGCCGTATCTTTAAGGGTTAATATCTCGGCTAATTACCGGTGACTTTTTTTTTTTTGGAAATTCATCATCAGCAATGCTTTTATACTTCTTCTACGATAGGTGCATCCAGTGATGCTCAATAATTTTTCTGAATGCCCGTAAATCGAAATTTATGTGTAACAGGAAAATGCGGTTTTCTCAAAAACTATGTGACCTATGGTGATCGCTATAATTTCCCGGCAGGGTTTAAATTAACGTCTACTACCTCTAATTTTTTCATAATTTTAGTTTCAGTAGATTCGGAATTAGATGGTGGGGGGGGGGCATATTTTTGCGCTACATTTTCGACAGTATCTTTGAAAATATAATACCTAAAATTAAAAGGAATGTATTTTTGAGTTCGGCGTTACGAAAGCTTTCACACGATATACAAAGAAAAGAGTTTTTTTTCCAAGTACCATAATTAGCCCCTCTACATTTTTACTAAATACATTTATGAATGTTTATTAATCTGAAAATATGTGGGTTAATGGTCTTTATTACTTCCCCGAATTTGAATTTTCCACTTTGAATAGTTTACGAGTAAATTGGCTGTGGCAGACAGACAGACACTGGAGTGATCTTATAATGGTTCCGTTATACTTTTTAAGTACGGAACCCTAAAAATTAATTATCAAAATTGTATCAGTAGAAAGCTCAAAGCTGATGACTAAAAAACAGCATTGTCTTTTAAATATACAGATAATTAATTGTTATTGAGATTTTAGATTATTAAAAATATCTCATTTGGATTAATTTTTATAACGTCATACCTATTTCAGCTTATTATTCTTTTCTTGATATTTCTACACCAACTAATTTTTTTCATAATTGTACGTAAAATAAAAACTTGTAATATTAAAAATATATATACTTAATGTGACAGGTCATATCTACGCGTAACATTTCGGAAGAATTAAAATCTTAATTTATTAGTGTGATTTAAATATACTATTGTTTTAATATTTTTCTATTAAAATCTGATTTTTATCATTTTCCAGTTATTATAGTTTAATATAATATTTTCTAAGATGTATTTCGAGATACACATACAAAACTCATTTCATAATATCTAACCATCGTAAATAGTGTTTAATGTTGATTCAATTTCACGGTTATATTGACAAACGGAAATTGGTATTTACATAATTTTTAGTTATTTCTTAATGATATTTTTCTCTTTTGTCCCGTAAAGCCAAGAAATCATATTACACAACCCAAAACGTGATAAAGATTCTTATTAAAATTATCTTTCATGCTGAAATAGTTATGTACCTCAATCATTTCTTCCACCCCCTTTCTGATGCAACAATATCTCCAAGTTTGTTCGAGCGTTATTTATAAGCTTTTTCTATCAAAGTTTGATTCCTCGATCTTTGAGGCGAGACTAATAGAGAAAAAGTTAATCTCAGAAATATAATTCTGCGGTTAATTAATACTAAAGATATATAAGAATTTTAATGTAAGTATATAGAATAATGAGAGAATTTGCGATATTACTCTTTTCTATTCATTATTTCAATCAAATACGTTTAACAATAAACAAATGATTCTTCGGTAGGTAAATTCCTTTTTTAAACTTATTCATACAGAATTTGTCTTACATTTATAAGGTGCACACACCCCTTTGAATTGCCAAGTAGCCTCTCAACACTATTAGTGATAAGAAAAAGTACATTTAGTTATTTAAACATATAATTCATAATCAACCCATTTAAAAACATAATTTGGCTGCATTTAAATAAAGCGGATAAAGCGTTATAAATTTATAGTAAATTGGTGCAAACCCTGTTTTTATTGCAGTTATGTTATATATAATATAACATAAGCTTGTTTTAAATATGAGAATTTGCACATCGAATGAAAAATATGTATCGACATATTGTAATGAATGAAATATATGTAATCACTAATCTACAGATATAAATGAGAGCGTATGCTTTTAATTAATCTGTTTTATTTATTATGAATAAGCCTTTGAGAACGATTTTGTATAGAAACGCTCAATTAACCAGAACAATACAAATTTCGTACTTAATTTTATAAACATTGATGTCCTAAATGAATTAGAAATCTTCTTCGAAAACATTAACGAATAAGATCAAGTGTAAATAGAGCTAATTCTGATAAGATAAAATATTATTTTAACAATAGATTATGTTTTCTGTTGAGCTAATTATCCTGTATTATATCGTAAATAGCAAATCAATGAATTCTTCCGGTTTGATAAATTTTCATTAGAACTAAATTAACGCATATTGCTTGCCTATCGTCGGAAGTTTCCGGAAACCATTCGTAAAGGGTTAAGTTTCGAATGGTATTGTTATGAATTGGGAGGTACAGAGACTAGTGTAATTTGAAATGTGTCTAAACAGGATTTTTAGCGGCAAATTGTTGAACTTCTAACGGTACTTTGTTGGAAGACGGTTAGTTTGAAAGTGTTTCGGCTAAGCGGTCATTTTCAATTTGGGCCGACGTAGAACAATATTTAGCCAAAAATCACCCCGGTGCGTATATGACATCTTTGCCATTTTCTTATTACTTCATGATATAAACAGACATCCTGGTTCAGCGTATAAACCTAAGTTAATGACCTTATAATAAAGAAATACCTTAAATTACTCATACTAGCCGCCCTTGCGACCAGTCTGGTCTCCCTTAAAACCTATGCTTGGGAAAGCATGCTAATGCTAAGCATTGTATCCTGTTACTTTTATTCGTAATTTAATTTTCTTGGACTCCCTATAACCCTCTCGCTGTGCAACACGAGATTTCCTCGGGCAACGTAAAAGTAGCAAAATTTGCGCAATCCGAGATTTCCTCGGTGATTCATTTTTTCCACTGGCGACTATTTTTTATTTCAATTCGGAAAACTTTTTAAATACAAAAAAATTCATATAGACTTTAACAACATCTACAAGAGAAATATACTGCAAAATCGATTTTCGTACAATAGTTGTACGAGACTATAAAAATAGTCTCCTTTGACAGTCCTGATTTCGCCTAATTTCTAATATTATATCCCATTTAAGATATTGAACTCTTTTACAAAAAATTTTTACATATTTAAACTCTAAGCTAGATATAGATTTGAAATCCTTCTATATATAAAAAAAAGTTTTGATTTGGTAATGGACCAATGAAAATCTGCGTAGATATTCCGGGTAGAACTCATCCAATTTAAATGCTTAAGTCAAGGCCTCCTTATCGAAATAACAGGCCTCGCAATCGCTAAGTTTCCTTTGTCCGCTGTACACGTGGTTAGAAACCACATGGTTTACCGTGACTAGCGCCATCTAACGTGAGAAACAGAAATATTTTTAAATTTGTTTTCCATTTGTCTTTTACCATTTTCTTTACGATGTGCTTTGTAGTTTGCAAATGATAGTTGTTAATCTTAAAATTTTCATATGTTCTAGACATTTTATTTAAAAAATGAACTTATTTTACTGTTAAACAAAAAAATGTTTACTGCTGTATTCCGTTATGTAAATAAATGATTATAATAATAATAATAATAATCAGGAAAGAAAATTATTTTACCATGAATTTCTCAGTGATATTAGTTATTGAAATAAATGGATAGCATCTAGATCCGGAAAATGTAAAATATTTCATTTTCTCTTTTATATTTTCAAATATGTGATTTATTTTATTTCTGCTATTTCTTTTCTTTTCACAATTAATTTCACCTTACAGCATTAATTTAACATCGCTCCTTCAATTTGTTTCAATGCACAGTCTCATTTATTTATTTAGTGGCCTATCATTTGTTTTATTTTTGAAGGTATGGGGGATCATTTCAGTTTAACATACTTTAGATGAAAGCTTCACTGTTTTTTCATATAAAGTTTGTATGTATTAATCTATGGAAAGTTTCATAATTGGCTCCACAGCCAATTGGCATATCTTGGCGGGCATAGTTTGGTGCGTAACTAATTTCCTTGTTTTAACTCACATATGTTATGTAAGTTTTACTAAAATGTAACAAAGTATATTAGGAAAGTTAAAACACGCATAGATACACACACACACACACACAAAAAAAAAAAAAAAAAAAAAAAAAAAAAAAAAAAAAGACTGAAGTCATAAACACTTAAAAAATTGGAAAAATAAAGTTTAATAATCACTTAAATTTATACATGTCCCTCAACTTTCCGCAAATACCGTATTCGTGTCATGCTGCGATTTTTGTGCTTGTAAATCTTAATTTGAGTATTCTTCCTTAATCAGACTTTAGAGCCAATTGGCGTAAGTGTAGTTTGGCGCAAAATTAATTTCCTTTTTTTAACTCACATATGTTATGTAAGTTTTACTAAAATGTAACAAAGTATATTAGGAAAGTTAAAACACGCATAGATACACACACACACACACACACACACAAAAAAAAAAAAAAAAAAACAGACTGAAGTCATAAACACTTAAAAAATTGGAAAAATAAAGTTTAATAATCACTTAAAGTTATACATGTCCCTCAACTTTCCGCAAATACCGTATTCGTGTCATGCTACGATTTTGGTGTTTGTAAATCTTAATTTGAGTATTCTTCCTTAATCAGACTTTAGAGCCAATTGGCGTAAATGAAGTTTGGCGCAAAATTAATTTTATTTTTAAACCGTATACTTGATACCACATTATTCCAGCATCGCGTTTTTGCAGTCAACTTTGACTGTGGAACAGATTACAGAACATTAGCTAATACTACATTATATAATAATAAATCGGTAATTTTCAAGTATAGGAGACTTGGCGAGAGAAGAAGATTTGGCAACGTAATTTCTGGAAGCATATTCACTGTTTCACATAAAGAAGCAATATTTTCCAATATTTGTACAATTTATTTAATATAAAAAAGGCATTTATCTATTTTATATACGAATATAAACAAATCGTATATAAAAATAATAATAATATCTAGAAACTAAATTTATACATGTAAATTCGGCACAGATGTCATATTGGCGCGATTTTTTTCTGGCGTAAATGTCATATATGCACCGGATACTTAACTGGCACCAAAGTGTCGTTATTTTGCTTGATATGGTTATCCGGATATAGATGATATGGTAACGAGGTTTTCGAAAAATTGGCGTCGGAAAAAAATCGCGCCAATATGGGGCATATATGACATCTGTGCCGTAAATTCTTATAAAACAAGCTGACAGTTCATAAGTTTTGTTTTCATAACTGTTTATATCAATCGGCAACAAATCGCTCTTTCCGAAGCACAAATTGTGCCAAGATTTAAAAAAAAAAAACCCGCAAAGTCCTATATACTGAAAATGGTACTTGTTAGTTATCCCGTCGACCAAATTACTGTCGCCAAATTGCAAGATTAAATGCCAATAATGGTTTGCCATAAATTAATTAATTTTAAGATTAAATGCCAATAATGGCCAATAAAACGAATATTTCGACGTTTTATTTGTATTTTTATCAATGTTATACTAATTTATTTGTTTTTTCGTTATTTAAAATTAAAAAAAAAAATGTGTCAATTTGTAGAACTTGGCGAGTAGTTTGGCGATTTATATAATTTGGCGAAATTGGCCGACGGGATAATTAACAAGTACCCTGAAAAAATATCAATAAATCTTATATTTAAATCTTCATTTTTGATATGTTTCATTTTTTAAAGCCAGAACATAATTGTGCGAAATATTTTTTTTTTTTTTTTTTTTTTTTTTTTTTTTTTTTTTTTTTTTTTTACGCCTTTATTTTACTGGAATTCGAAAAATATTTTATACAGTTTTGCGAATAACACAACATCTTCAATTTTTTACTATGCATTTGTTTATGGAGTATTACCAGGAGTATACACCAGATGGCGTAACTTACGGGACAAAGTCAGCTAATAAGTTGGCAATTATCGGGGACATTTTCACCCATAGACTTTCTCCGGATTGTCAAGTCTGTTTTATGATAAGGGAGTCTTGGCTTAAGCATGGCCGTAGCCTACTATGATATATAACGGCCCGCGCATTTCGCCGAAAAAGTGAAGTCGGATCCAACTTCAAACCCTGAACCAAAACTTCACAACGTGCTCTTAGTTTACATTTATACCCTGCCCAGATAGAAGGTTCTTTCAGAATCATTGATCGTATTTTCATGTAATAAATTAAATATTTATATTCTTCAATTTCCTTCTATTTAAAAGGCTATTTTACACAAATTGTAGCATTTTAGTGTTACACATACTTTTAAGATTAGCTAAATTATTTATTGTTTACCTTGATCGCTTGGTTCATTCATGAAAAATGCCGGTTCTGTTATTCTTTCTTGAATCTCCCGTATTTATATAAAAATAGCTTGGTTTTATACACACGTTTTAAAATTAAAATTTGATTTTTATCAAACTACAGTTCTCATAACTGACTTGAAGCAGCTATTTTTGATTACTTTACTGTTACCGGTAAAATATTTGTTTTTAATATCGCCCGAACCAAGAAGAAGAAGAAAAAAAAAAACGATCTTCCTTAAACATTAAATATTCTTATTTTTAATCAGAGAAAGAAATGGTGATCACGGATTTAAATATCGTTGCAATATTCTATGTTATCCAAGCAATTTTGATTAAATCATGTAAGGGTATTTGTTACTTAATAAATTACATTTATTAATTATTACAAGGAATTTTATGAGTATTTTAATATATTAAAAAAAAAATTCTATCAGTTTTATTGTTTCAGCAGTGAAAATAGTAAATAAATGGTACTTAGTTATCCCGTCGACGAAAAATCTATCGCCAAACTATAAGATTAAATGCCAATAATGCTTGATCGTAAATGTCACATTCACTTGACTGTACGCAAGTTACACGTGTTTATGTCATCAAGTGATTTTTATTTCGACGTTTTATTTGTATATTTATTAATGTTACACTAATTTATTTGTTCTTTCGTTATTTAAAATAAAAATTATGGCAATTTGTATAATTTGGCGAAATTGGTCGACGGGATAACTAAGTGGTACCACATAAATTTGTGACATTGATATTTTAGACTAAGCATGTGTTTTTTTTTTATTTATATATTTTTATGTGTGTTGGTTTAACAGTTTTAAAGAGAAACACATTATATTAGTTACTTAAATAAATAGAACTTTACATTTACATTGATATGGACAGTTTATAATAACCCTTAACAGCTGTATTCGAATTAGCTGTCATTTCTAAGCTTGATTGGAATGTCAGCAGAATTGTAAACGTAACCATGGCGACATGACGTAATTTTAGTGTTTGTTTACATATCTACCCTTTCCAGGTTGTTTCAGTTACGGTCATAGTCAAATTTCAATTTTGGGCAGGGTATCAGAGTCCTCTGGCCAGCGACTTCATACATTAAACGCAAATCAGTCTGCCTGTAGTAGTATCTAAGTATGCCTTGAGCATGGCCTTTCTTTGTTAATATTAAAAAAACTGTCGTATACAAAAATATGGAAATCGGTGGTATTATAAAGAAATATATGATAAATACGTTGATGCAGACAGTTTTCAAATCGAAGAATTACTTTCAGAGATATTTAATGCTAAAGTTGGACAAAATCGTTCCATTAAAAAAGTTCTATTGGAGCAAAAACTATACATGAGAATCTAATCATTTTTAGATCATTTTATACGTTATAATTTCCCGGTGTGCAGATTGCATTTATTTTTCTTATTTGACTCATTTTTTGAGGTTTTATTTCAATTTTAAATTCAAATTTTCAGCATCTCGAGAGATATTTTTTACAAATTTTGGAAAATGTTATTAATTTAAACTGTTGCCAGTTGTATAAACAGCGCAAACAATAATGTTTACTTCAAATTAAAAATTTATTTACACGGGACTATTGTAAACAGAGAAAAAAAATTAAAATTTGAATAAAATGATTACATGTAAAAAGCAGGAAAATTGCGTCATAAGAACCATATTTACACTGGAATTTTAAAAGAGAAACAAAATGTTAAAATAAAAAAATCATTACTATGCGTTAAAACCTGTAAATGGAGGAAATTACGTCATATTTAAAATGGCCAAAATATATGGCAAAACAATTTAAATTAAAAAATATATCTGCGGGAGACATTTACTTGATATTTTGAGATAATATTATCGTGAATTCGAAGACAGCGCAAATAATATTTCCTTCTAACAACAAAAGTATTTTCACGTGAATATTAATAAGAGAAATAAAACTTTGGTGTAAGTTACGTCAGATTTAAAACGATACATTTAAAATGAATTATTTAAAAGAACTATTTTATAGCGCTGTTAAAAAATACCGGGAGACAATGACACTGTTTACTTAATTCATTTTACATTAGCTTATTTTCAAATGTTTAACTAATTTTTTTAATTAAATACGAAAACAGCCATTGTATCTTTTAACAGCAGCAGATATGGTCTTAAAAATCCCCAATCCAAGAAAAACGTATGGAAACCCGTTTACAGAGAGATCGCTACTGTTTTTTTTTTTTTTTAATTTAATTCAATATTTTTAAAGCCGATCAAATTAGCGTGTTTTTCGATTTTGGTGTCCCTAAACGGGGGTTGGCGAGCGTAGCTCGTAGGGGGCAGAGCCCCCTAGTATGTAATAAAAAAATGCGTATTTTTTAACCTATTTTGATTTTTTTTTTTAAATACGCAGCGAGAGGGTTAAATATAATTAATATAATCCCTTAAGCAATATTAGTTTTTGTTGCATTAAAATATCTCAATTTGTTTATTTTCTGTAAGCAAGTAAACCCTATTGGTTTACAATGGAAGTCTATGGGAATTTGGCGAATTATTAGAGATATCACCACGTTCGCGTCACGTTTGGTGGCAGAATACGGTCCCCTACGGATACCCCCCTTATAGGTATAGAGATGCATTAAATGCTGTTCAATAACCAATGAGATGCGTTTGATTTGGGCGTTGCCATTAAACAATTAACAAATAATTGCAATTTATGTGCCACGGACGATAGCGTAATATATATTTATATATATAGATTGTCTCTTATAAAATGTGATAAACAATTGGTTTATTATATATTTTTTTAACTATCGGAAGGCAAATGCTTTGCTTAATTAATTTATTTCTTCTTTTTATGTTACGTGAACGACGTCACGGGTAACAGCTAGTATATAATATATAGTAGTGGCAGTGGGTTTCGGCCAGAACAGTGAGTGGCAAAATCAAATGTTAAACATTCGATGGCTATTATCACATGCTCCCCCACTGGACCCTACACCACATTATTAAACGAATGCCTCACCTGGAACACAGTAAAAGATGCTAAAAATATGTTCGTTGAAAAAACCACACTTAACCAACTCAGCCACGTTGCCACAACCAAAAATATAAAACATAAGACAAACTAAACAAGGCAGAATCCAACATCCAATCAACCAATCCAAATTCATTTCAAGTCTGTTGCCAATCGTCACAGCACATCATCATAAAAGCGGCCTTAAATAGGCTTTAGGAAATATGAGTCATTCACTGACGTCGAAAAGCAATCCATCAGTAATGAAGAAAATCTGCAAAATCTGAATATTTTTTTAATAAAATTTAAAGGAATACTGTTTTTATAATATAGATTACTTTTAAAATGAAATAATTCCTTTTTAAACAGAATTTTATCTGTACAAATTCTAAAAAAACGAAATATTTGACTGATAATGATATTAGTATATATACATTTGTAAATATTGGAGGACAATTGAACAAGCTGATTAACTGAAAATTGAAAACTATTACGTTTATTGTAGATTGAAATACGTACTCTGTTGCCTATTAAAATTATTTTTAAATCAAGGTAATCAGCCTCCAAGCAATTATTATTTGTTTTCTTTAATGTCAGGGAATCAGGATAAATTTCTTGATAAATTTCATTAAAATCACTATTGAAGTCTAACACGATCAAGTCGTCTATGTATCTATAAGCGAGGAATTGGACATCAGCTTTATTAATACTGTACTGAAACTCATAAAAAAATAAAAATATGTTAGCAGCTGTAGATGGGTAGCTAGTACCCATACCAATTCCAGGGACTTGTAAGTATATTTT
Organism: Maratus speciosus; assembly: GCA_963932465.1. Classification (NCBI taxonomy): domain Eukaryota; kingdom Metazoa; phylum Arthropoda; class Arachnida; order Araneae; family Salticidae; genus Maratus; species Maratus speciosus. The sequence goes on from OZ010790.1 coordinate 256,217,512, forward strand.
AGATCCTGTATAAACATAATTGTTGTAAAGGCAAAACCGACATAATTTATTAAACAAGTTAGAATTGAAATCCGTAACATCTAAAACCAATTCCACTGTTTTTAAAAGTGCCTTCTTTAAACTATTAATAGTAGTAAACAAATTTTCAAAATCATAAGTTTGGATAGAATGAATGCATTCTATCCAAATTATAATTGGTTTTTTGTTGGTGATTACTATGCTTTATGTTTATATATATATATATATATATATATATATATATATATATATATATTACGCTATCATACGTGGCACCAGGCCCGTAGCCAGGATTTGCTTTCGGGAGGGGCTCAATCTTGGAATTTTTTCTGATCTGACAGCAGTAATTTGCATAATTAAAAGCGTAAATAAAAAAATAAACAAGGCTTAAACTAAAGTATATTCCAGCATAGGATACTTGAGGACCATGTCAAAAAAAATTTATTTATTTATTTTTTTTTTCGATTCTGTTACAATTTTTGGTTTCAAAAAGCACTTTCCAAATCGGTTCGGAAATCGAAATGTTTTCAGATAAAAAAAAGTGCAATAAAGATAAAAAAGAACAAACTAACAACGTTTGACGTGAGCCTCATGAATCCTATGAGAAAAAAAAAAGGTTCTAAGATATGGAAATGCAAACAACTTGAATAGATTTAAAGCGCAAGATTAATTTTAGCATGCGAGTGTCTCACATTACGAGCGCAGGATCTTAAAAGGATTAACCCATAGATGAAATTAATGACACATTTTTTCAAAAGAAAAAATTAATCGTTACAGAAAATTTTAATTATAAAAATTATATTTCACATTCTCTGAAAAGGATTAGAATAATTATAAATGCTCTTTATACAATAAGTTTACTAGTGCTACAGAAGCAAATTTCGTGACTTCTCAGCCATGAATCTGATTACCTTATTAGGATCAACTGTAATTTCCCAATGAATGGAAATCCTTGCAATGCTACTCAATCTCTTATCGGCCATAACGCTTAGAGGCAAATATTTAATTCTTTCGATCGTCGAAAAAGACCTTTCAGCATTGGCTGTTGTTATCGGGATTGTAGCCAAGATTGTCAGCAAGTATTTGATCGTATTGGAATACGTTCCGTTACAGTACTCTACAAATTTTTAGACCCCTGTGTTTCTGCCAACTTAGCAATTCTCTCGTATCGTAATTCATATTCAGCTTTCGCTTGCGACGTTGTCACTATATCGTCAAAATAATGAGAGAGATTCTCTAATGTGCTTGCTTTTGCCGGAGAAGAAAACCTTGGAAGAAGTACTTGAAAATCTGTTAGAATGCCTTCATTCTAAATGAATCTGCCATTCAAATTTAATTTGAAGGTTTTCACTTGTTGCCTGCCTAAATTTTAGTCTTAGGATCTTTTTTTCAGTTTGGAAGACTTCATCAACAGTTCCAAGACAGTTTCGGATGGCAGAAATCAGTATGCTGTTGGACAATGCAAAGTTTAACCTGTGGCGTGCACAATGGACGTATCTAATTTTTGGATACTTCTGACGAATTTTAGACTGGACCCCACTAACAGAACCAGCCATATTAGTCGGTCCCTCATACGCCTGTGCGGCACATTTAGACATGTCAAGACGTAGTTTAAAACAACGTTGCAATAATACTTCTGTTAAATTTTCGGCGGACAAGTCATTACTAGGATGAAATTTAAAATATCTTCCCGAAATATGGGTTTTGGGAATTTTATAAATAATTCAGATATCTAACACAAAGGGCAGGTTGATCTGTGCTTGAAATGTCCATAGTTTCATCAGCAATCAAGCTATAACAGATCGCGTTTTTTATTTTGGTAATTAGTTCTTCGGTAACTATATCCGAGCACATTTGAATGATTTCATTCTGAATGTCTGGGCTGAAGTAAGTATCATTTCTATGGCTGTTTATAATATGTCGTTTGAATTCATCATCTCCAGACTTTACTCTAAATCTTAAAAGCGTTCTTAGCTTAGAGTCTTTTTTATCGTTTTCTCTCAAATAGAGGATCGCTATCATGATCACCTCTCAGTGGCATTTCTTGTTCTACACAAAACAAGATTGTTAGATGTTGCCCCGTAGAAAACTCTCTAGGGGCCGCTGTGAAAAACTGCCAAAGTAATACACACATAAGGTTATCCATCCCTAAAGTTGCTATTTCGTCAAAAGACAAAGAAAATTTCTCAGACAAACAGACTACTCTGTGCACATTTTCTTCCTATTAAAGATTCATGCGTAAGCATTTCAAAGCAAAGTTGTTCAGTGAAAAGCCTGGAGGACACCGGCCGACGTGGCGCCGTTGAAGATTATCGATATTCTTTCGTTTTTCTTCAAACCCCTCTTTTTCAAAATTTCCTGTTACTAGGTTTTATTCTATTTATTTATTTATTTTTTAATAAAAAGCCTTTTTACAGTTATAACACCAATTCCATTTTCAAAGATACTTTCTTTAAAATCATTAATGTTCACATGATTCTACATTATAGGTGGCTATTAAAGTTTTTGGCTCCGTTCTCTACAAAACATTTTAACATTGACCACTCTAAGTTTTCATTAATTGCGTGATATAATAAAGATACAGAAAAATAAGGAAGATCATAAAATGCAAGCAAATGTTTTATATTTGACTCTTAAAGTTAACTTATACACCACACGTGTATACGCATATAGTGTGTAAGTATTATTACACTTAGGGAAATTAATAATATGGAATTACCCTTATCCAATTTTACTGTGCATAAAGACACGCAGGGTTCGCAGCATATAAGAAATAATTTATTTTTCGCACCAGTACGCCTAATCAATAATCTTCAAGATAAATTTCATTAACATATGCAATATAAATATTCAAGTTAGTTATTTGAAAATACTGGCAGGAACAATAAAATTTTTTTCTATACGGTGCGAGGCCTGAGACAGTTAAAATTGCGTTCTAAGAACTAGTATTTTTGTGGTAGGTATGAATAAAAAACAATATATCCGAATTAGTGATATAACAAGGGCTTGTTATAGCTGTAATTGAATAAATTTATATTTTTACAACTAAAAAATATGCGTAGTTGAAAGGTAATGGAAAATAAAATCAAGAAAACATTGTCAATTTTTATTATCATTAGAGATAACTTTGAAAACCTTTTTAAACTATCGGGAGGGGCTTCAACTCCCTTAGCCCTGTCTACGTGCCTGCGTGGCGCATAAATCGCGATTATTTGTTGATTGTTTAATGTCAACACTCGAATGAAACGCATCTCATTGGTTATCGAACAGCATTTAAACTTTAAAGCATCTCCATAACACGGAGTTACCATAGGGGGGAACCTGTTCTGTCGCCAAATTGGCGATATATTGTCAAATTTGGTGACCAAAATTAGTCGCCAAAAGTAACGCTAACTTGGGGGTATCTCTGATATTTCGCCAAATTTCCGTTTACTTCCATTATAAACCAATGGGTTTACTTGCTTACAGAAAATCAAGAATTTGAGATATTTTGAACCAATGAACCAATGCAGATGTTATTGAAGTGCCTATAAAAGTCGCATTGCTCTTGTGTTGAGATTTCTAAGACAGCGGAAATAATATTTTCTTTATAGCAACAAAAGTATTTTTACGTGAATATAAAAAAGAGAAAGAAAACTTTGGTCAAAATTACCTGAGATTTAAAACGATACATTTAAAATGTCTTATTTAGGAAACATTCTTATAGCGTTGTTAAAAAATACCGGGAGACAAAGATTCTGTTTACATATATAATTTTATATTAGCCTATTTTCTCATGTTTCACTGATCTGATTTAATCAAAGACGAAAACAACCCGTTAACAGGGAGATAGCCACTGTCTTTTTTTATTTATAATTCATTCTTAGGAATATTTTTAAATCGATAAATTAGCGTGCTTTTAGAGTTTGCGGTGTCTGAACGGGGGTTGGCGAGCGTAGCTCGTAGGGGACAGAGCTCCCTAGTTTTAGACAAATCTTTAGATTATATATAGTGCTGCGCAAAATACTCCAAATATTTCTCCGACTATAGACGGTAATTGCTAAAATTGTGTTTTCTAATGTAGTATTGTTTTCGAGATTGTTTCTTTGGAGATCCTCTTTTACCTTTTTAAATGGGGGATTTCTAATACAGTTTTGCGTGTTGGAAATTGTTTCATAATTTACTCTTGAAGCATGATTTTACTTTCTTGTTTTTGAATCTATTTCTTGTTGAATTCTTATTAACATTTTCCAGCAAAGATTACAATATTTATGAATTCAGTTTACTCTTCCATCTGTCTACCTGTCTGTCTGTCCAACCGTCTTTGGTCGAACTTTCGTATATATAAATGGATTGTCATTAAGTTTTATAGGTTGATGATGCTTAATATTGCATTTTCTGTATCTAATGTTTTTAGCATTTATAGTTCGTTTCCCGGGACACACGGAAGTATAAATCTACGTTATGATCTATGGTAAAAAATCGTTTACGATGCATTTTAGTGGTTCTATAATGCTTCAAACATATGAAATTGATATGCATCATTCACATACACTAATTTTGTCTTCTTAGGAGTATAGAGTACGTATCATTTACGCTTAGTTTACAGGGACGCAGGAAAAGAATTCCACCAAATTATTATCTCTGGGGTAAAATGTGTTTGTGATACATCTTAAGTGTATTATGATACTTCAAACATCGTGAAATTAAAAAGTATCATTGAGATGAAATACAAAATGCTTTCTGTAGAATATGGAGTGCGTAGCTTTTATCGTTCATTAAGGGGACAATGGAGTTTAAAATCCTTAATTTTTTTTTTTTTTTTTTTTTTTTTTTTTTTTGTAAATTTCACCTTAAATATTATTCAACGGTACATTATATGCATTATGGCATGCATTTATCATAAAAAAAATTTGAAAAAAAAATATTTTTGAGAAAAAAATGGAATTTTACGCGTCGTCTTCGAAATCTTCGAAATGCCCCCTGAGTCTTCCATATCAATGAAAATCACCAATATTTTTTATAAAAGTTTGGTTTATATATAGAAATAAAATAGAGCACCGAATTTTATATATTTTAATTTAAAGGTTAAAAAAATGAAACATTTTGAAAAATTTTCAAAAATTTTCAAAATTTCAAAATTTTTCTTTTTTTTTTTTTTTTTTTTTTTTGTAAATTTCATCTTAAATATTATTCAAGGGTACATTATATGCATTATGGCATGCATTTATCACAAAAAAAATTTAAAAAAAAATATTTAAAAAAAAAATTGAATTTTACGCGTCGTCTTAGAAATCTTCGACACAAGTGCCCCTGTGCGTTCCATATCAATGATAATCCCCAATATTTTTTTATAAAAGTTTGGTTTATATATATAAATAAAATAGAGCATCGAATTTTATATAATTTAATATAGAGGTTAAAAAAAATTTTCTTTTTAAAAATTTTGAATTTTTTTCGAAAAAATTTTGAAATTTTGATTTTTTTTATCTTTAAACTCAAATATATAAAATTCGATGCTCTATTTTATTTATATATATAAACCAAATTATTATAAAAAATGTTGGGGATTTTCATTAATATGGAAGACGCAGTGGGCATTTCGAAGATTTCTGAGACTACGCGTTCCATAAATTCCATTTTTTTTCCTAAAAAAAAAAAAAAAAAAAAAAAAAAAATAATAATAATAATAATAATAATAATAATAATAATAATATTTTTTTTTTGTGATAAATGCATGCCATAATGCATATAATGTACCCTTGAATAATATTTAAGGTAAAATTTACAAAAATGATAAAAAGTATTTTTAAGGATAAAAGATAAAAAGTATTTTTAACTCCACTGTCCCCTTAAGCCCAAAGCCATAACAGCGCCCGATGACTTCAGGAGCTTTTGTCAGGGCTAATGTCAGACGAATGTCTTTTTGCACGCTTTTTTCCTTACGTATTATCCCTACACAATGCTAGCGCATTGTGTAGGGATAATAAGTAACGAAAAAGTGTGCAAATTGACGCCCGTCTGACATTAGCCTTAATTTTATGAATTTCCCTTTAAAATGTTTCTAGTTTCAATTTTCAATTTTTTCCCTTTACTGCGGCTCCTCGTCAAATGTCATAAAGTGATAGCTGCTCAAAAGATAGTGAAAAGACTTGGACGCGGAGCGCGGCATTCGTGTGTCCATCCTAGGATATTTTACTTTCTTTTCAACTCTGATGCACGTTCTGACACTTCACTGGGGAAGAAAAAAAAAAGAAAATTGAAACTGGACAAATTTAAAAGCAAAATATATCAAATAAAAGACATCGAAAAAAAGGAGCAGAGTTGGGTTCCGGCCCCTAAAGACACAAGATGGCCGTTGCAGCTTCGAGCGGACAAAAAGATTAGATTATTGTGGATTTCATTTTATGAAAGAAACTAAATTTTTTGATAATATTTTATTAGCGCTGGTAAAAATTTCATAATCTGTGCCTGATGCACAATTTTCCGTTCTTGTTTGACTTATATTCGTGTTTTGTGTTAATGCTGGGATTGGTAGTTATATTTATATTCATATGTTTGTGACTAAAGAGATTATGTAAGAAATACGCAAAATTAATGTAAGATTATTAGGAAAAGAACATTCAAAATTATTTAACCCCTTCGGGACGGGAGCCTTTTATGAAATTTTTAATCTTTTGACACCGTTTTTTAAATAAAAGAAATTTGTGTCTTCTTGAATCGGGAAAATGCGCTGATTAAATAAGGCAAATTTTACAGTAAAATTTTACTGGTGAGAAAAAACAAGGATTCTCAGCGCTTCATGCGGCACGTATACGTGTCGCTCGTCCCCAAGGGGTTAAGGAAGATTTTAAATTAAAAAAAATATATATGGAGCAAAATTTAAAAAATTGGCTCTGCCGAATTCAGATTTAGAATTTTAAATACCATAAAAGAATTACTCGAGATTGTGTGCTATCTACCTGTATTATAAAGAAAAAATGTATTTGTGCGTAACGGTGACATCAATTTGATGGTTACAGTAGCAGACGATTAAATTTAGCTTTTACCCTAAATTTTTAATCTTCTACGCAACACAAATTTATAATTCTTATGAAGTAAAAAAGTGAAAAATCTCTACTTTTAAGTGCTTTTGTTTGAAAACTGTATCGCAATTTACTTGAATGTTATGGCTTTTAAAATAATTTTTAAAAAGCATTTTTTATTCGACCTCTAGTGCGTGCATACGGCTACGAAAGATAAATCCATTTTCGCTTAAACTAATTTAAATAGTTCAGCATTTGTTTCCGATCTATTTTCCATACTGAAAATAAAACTTCACCAATAAGTAACACACATACAGAATATAAATAAAGGGCAAATTTAAGCCATGTGATCGAACTCCGCGCCTAAACCATTGAAATTATCAGAATAAAAAATGCTACCCTAAATAGCGATCTTTGGCATTGGATTTTGGATGCTAACTCCTGGCTCTAGGCCAATAGGATAAAATGGCTTTTTGTGAATTTCAAAACTTTATTTGAATGTATAAGTGCTATTTTTCGTATAAAAATTATTTTTGGAATTCGTAGTGGACATTCTAATACTGGGTGTCTACAAATTAGTTGGGCAAAAAGAATGATTTATTGAATGGAATTGGCAGTAAAAGAAATAAAGTAAATATATTTGTAAGATAGAAAAATAAGTCAGGTTTGCAATTATCACGAATGTTCGATGGCACTTCCTTTCGGGACCCTGCAAATGTCCAATCATTTCTTGCCACAGATTTCTCAACATGTTTCCGTCGATGAAATTAATTGCAGTGCAGATTCTTCATTTCTTCAAAATTTTGTCGTACTTGCACATCAGAATGAGTTTCATGAAACCAAAGACAGCAGTTCGCTTTTTTAGCACCGTTGTATGTCTGCACTATCCTAATGCCGAACAACAATAATTTCCGCTCGCTAAGCGACGGCGTCAGTTATGACACCTAACGCCATCTATTGATAAACTTCGGCAATACTACTACAAGTCTGACTTTCAACTAGTTAATTTCATTTAATATTTAGGAAGTTGTTAACTTACGAAATTGCCCAAGAAATTTTTAGACATCCTGTATAATATACTAAATTTTAAAAATCTATTGGAGTTCTAAATTAAGAAAATAATATTTTTTACCTATATTCCGTAACCGGTGAAGCCCAGGCTTATCCCCTTGTTTGTGTAATGTTTCTAGATGAAACTGAATTCAAAATCTTTTTCAAAAAATAGCAGTAATCAAATTCCTAACTCACGAAGGTGGATTATATAAATGATCTTGATAATCAGATATGACAAGTTTAGAACTTCGTGCCAAGGTATTCTGTTGTGAAGTTACAATTTTGGAAAGAAACTAAGTTAGTGTTCAGATTAAGAGGTTATGTTTACAGATATGAGAATCTGCGTTAAGAATGCTTCTTATTCTACTTATTGAATTACATGTTTAAATTGATTTTCGTAGTTCAAGTTAAGACTCATGCTTTATTTAGAAGATGATTCATCAAATGAACATGCAGTCATTTTATCCAAACCTGCGTGCATTCTTGTAAAGCACCATTAATCATGTAAAAAGATGGCTATTTTTCTTAAATATGATCATTTAAAGTTTACATATTACATACACATAACGTATACAATTATTTAGAATGTCATATTTATGTATTTTACGCTGAATACTGTTTACATGATAGATATCAGTTTATTTTATAATTTACGCAAAGCACTTGTTTTATATGATTTATACTGACCAATACTTCTCTATTATTCATTTATGTACATGCATACATATTTAATTTAAGTAACTTCAAAAATCAACAGACTTCGGTTATATTGTTACTTTTTTTTATGGTTTCTTTTTTTTATGTTTTCTACTCGTTTAGGGGCGGTGGGTAATGTTATACTCCACATAATTTTAAGGAAAATTTCCATCAGAAACGTTTATTAAATTTTACTATTATAATACTAGAGGAAAAATGTTGCAAGATTGTTTTTCATTATTTGGAAACAAAATTTTCGAAAATTCCGGATTCAAATCAACATCACAGAAACACAATTATTTCTCTGAAAGGGTTATTTTATAAAATAAATTTGGGTTATGCTGTACTTATTCAAAGACAGGAACCTGAAAATCCCTTCCCAAATAATACAATGCGTACATTATATGTTTGTGTTATTAAGTTTTTATAGTGAATGAAACAATTTCTATTATTTTTAAATTCTCTTTAGATGGAATTTAAAAAATAGAACATCATAATAATTGTGTGTTGTGGATTTTCCATCGTTAACTCTTTTTTTTAAATTTGACAAAGTTATTTACACCACAATTGTTTTATTAGTTACAGCAAAAAAAATAAATATCTTCTTAAAGCCAACTCCAAAAAGATGGTATTAATCGCTCCGCATATAGAACCTAAAAAAGAACACAGACATTTTTATTTCATTCATAAAAATAAATTCCTACGTTAACGTAATATTCGTTCAATGAAATATTTTATTTATTACTTCAAGCAGCGTATTTTATTTTAAGATTATGAAATTACTATTGCCATGCACACATTTTGTGACTTTGAGTTTTCTTTAAGTTTGAATTTGGTGTGTGATGCTTTTGTTTACTTTCATACCTTACTGTATACGAGGGTAACTCTGAAATGTTTGATATAGGGGCAGACGCTAGGCGCGAGAAAAAAAATATATATTGATCGGATTTTTATATTTGAATTCATTGAAGTCCGTGGCAACAATTGTCATTTACCCAACGTAGACTATATTTTGAAAGAAGAGAAAATTGGGTTGAGGCAAGACATTATCCAACTATGATTTTCTACGATTTGAAAATGGGGATAAATAAAAAAGAATGCCTTCAACGTCTACAATTAGCATATTGAAATGAAGCTCCATTTCATGCGACTGTATTCAGGTATTTTACAGAATTTAGAAGAGTTCGAAATTTTCTTTTGAATGAACCACAAGCAGGAAGACAATTGTCAGCTGTAGTGTCAGAAAATGTGTGAACTATACGAAAAATGTTAATCAGTGACAATCGGTGTGCCTATTAAATGATATAGAGGTAAATTAACATTGGATCCGCAACTATTAATAAAATTATTCATGAAGAACTGCATATGAAAAAATTAGATTGTAGTTGCGTCCACCATAATTTGACATTAATACCAAAAAGCGAGGCACCTATTTTTAGGCAAATCATGTTAAGACAAAGGAATAGCCACAATGTTCATTGATTTTTAGAAACTGTTATTTTCATTTGAATTAAATAAAGAAAATAATTTACCTCGAAAAGTGCAGGAATAAACCTTGGGGACGGTAAGACTACCATTAAAGCCACGGTGCTTGAAATTGTTATTTAAATGCTGATTTAAATTCTGCAGTAAATTTCCTGTAAAATAATTTTACCCGTTCTTTATTTAACATACTTCTGGATGAGAAAAAAGTTGAAAACAATTCTGTAGCTGCATCTTAAGTAATTTTCTGTTAATTTTAGCAAAAGTGAATGTAAGGAATCTAAAATCCAGGGACAGAGATAAAAAAAAAAATAGCAACCGTAAAAATGTGCGCTGGTTAATTTTTTGCTACATATTTATATAAAACATTAGTCCCAGTTTCGGAAAAAATTACATCGAATTACTTTTATTGAAACAATTTTATACAGATAGCTCCAAACTTAAAAATCAGCATCAGGGACACGGGCGGCATGAGAATTTTCTAGTATATTTGGACCCCCAACTTCGTCCAAAACTTATTTATCTCGTCAAAATTGTTATACAGTAGGGTGTATCGATTTTTAACTTTTTTTTTTGTTTCCAAATTCCAAGTTGATAAAAAGTTGCTACTAGACACCACAACTTACCACAAAAAATTTTGGATTTTTAAAAAAATATTTAGGTCTCCCGCACAAGGCCTAAAGTTTAGAAATTTTACTTAAAAAGTAAATTTTTACAAAATTTTTTTAAAAACCTAAAACACTTTTTTTTTAAATTGCAAGTTAAAATTCCGCTAACAATAAGCATGAAAAACGATAGAAAATTTATTTAAAAAACTTAGCACAACATTTAGGTCTCCCGCACAAGACCTAAATTTGTTAATTTTGACGAAACTTTTGTAATTTTTAGTGGAAATGAACCCTTTTTTTTTCGTTAAAAACACACAGTGTATTTTTGTTACAGGAGTCATAAAATGACACAATATATATATATATATATATATATATATATATATATATATTACATAAATAATATATAAATGTTGTATACCTTAAAAAAGATAGTTTAACGATGTAAATTGTTTGATAATTCGTAATAGATATTTCGTACAGATACTTTTGGTCTGTGCTCAACTCTTTAAGATCAACTTCTGGTATATCGCTTTCAATTGCAACAAAATTGACAACATCCACATTTTGGCAGCTTAGAAGTTGTTTACGAATAGGCCCGCTAAATGTGTTTGGTCCAGAAGTTGGCCCATCAAGAGCAACCATAATTTTTCTAAATGGTAATTCATTCAAATGTAGTAGACACACAACTGCCTGCAGTGGCTGTTGTATTTTATTTTCAAATAAGGTGATAACTCCATTTGAAGTGACTGTGTTTGCTGCCGTACCATCACAACCAATAGCTTTTAGTTTTTTAAGATCGACAGTTTTTTCTTCACAATACTTTACAAGTGATGTAACTATTTCCTTTCCTTTTCCATTTATGGGAGTTACATGAGACGAAATACTTGGATCCAGGTTCTTCAACAATAGATATGTGTTCTTCCATTAAAGTTTTTCGGAAACTTTTACCAGCTACAATTTCTTTTGTTATGGTTTCATCTTTACGACCATCAAAGTAAATGGCCAACAGATCGGAGGTTCGAGTTGAGCTTACTTCTTTACGAGACTTAAGCCTTTCACTTGCTACTTTTGATTTGTCGATTACTGTTTCTTGGTTCTCCGCAGTAACGACATTTAAGTCTCGCAAAAGTGCAGCAGCTAACTGAACTCCAGCTCTACTAGAAATGCCCCTGCGGTCACAAGATCGTGAAAACAAAGACAAGCGTTGTGGCAGTTCTTGTTTTACTTCTACATCTGAAACACTTTTTTGACTCGTATTAAGTACATTTATTTCAAAATCACTATCTTGACATGATGTGTGAGGCATTCAATCATCAGTACTATCACCAGAATCAATGTTATCAACAGGTTTTAAGTTTTCATCCTCAGTCTTTTTTACAACTGCCTGCATTAAAGCTTGTGACCTAGATTTTCTTTCTAATCGCTTTTTAAGCTTTTTAGTCTCGTTTTTGTCACACTCTGCAATTGACATCAATCTAGGACCACGTTGGTCGAGCAAAAACTCGTGTTCTAGTGCTGGGACTTTTTTGCCAATAGACCAAATACAGTTGCTGAGGTCACATTTGCAAGTACAAATATCAAACAATGCAGTTTCAGTTGTTGACTGAAAGCTAGTTACTGCATCTTTGTAGGAGTTAGGATACTTCCTTTTAGGCCCTGAATATATTTCAATTTTCTCATTTAAAACCATAAATATTGTGCTTTTGGTGCCAGAAACAGGAATTGAAGCTCTTATTTCCTCACGTTTTAAAGCAACTCTTAACGCAATTACCTTCTTTAAGGCTGATGTATTCCCTCTTGTTTCATTTCAATGCGTACCCACTCAAAATACTTCAAAACATCCATCTTGGTTGGCAGAACATTAAACTCACTCACATCAATAGGTTGCCCGATAATCGGTCTGTCGGTAGTTTTTCTAGTTAGGTGCGGTTTTTTACTCATAATGAACAACAACAACACTCACTCAATTGATTCTTACAACAAGACTATCGCACTAAAACACAACCGTAATGCTCGCTCGCGGGCAGATAACTACTGACAAGTGTGCGCGGTGATTCATAGGTGCCGCGTCACCGTGGTGCGACAGTCTGGCCTTCCCCCACCCCATCGCTTCAAGTTGACGCTTGGCGTATTGAAATGTGATTTATTATTTCACTTATTTCAAAAATTCCAATCAAGCCTAACGAGGCTTTAGTTACATTTAATTTTTAAACCAGCAACAACACAAATATCAAAGTACTGAAAAATGTTCAAAAATTGCCTGAAATTTACGACTTGTACGCCTTGTGCGGGAGACCTAAATGTTGTGCTAAGTTTTTGAAATACTTTTTCTATTGTTTTTTGTGCTTATTGATAGTGGAATTTTAAATTGCAATTTAAAAAAAATGTGTTTTAGGTTTTTTAAAATTTTTTGTAAAAATTTACTTTTTAAGTAAAATTTCTAAACTTTAGGCCTTGTGCGGGAGACCTAAACATTTTTTTAAAAATCCAAAATTTTTTGTGGTAAGTTGTGGTGTCTAGTAGCAACTTTTTATCAACTTGGAATTTGGAAACAAAAAAAAAGTTCTTTTGTTTACTTTCATACCTTACTGTATACGAGGGTAACTCTGAAATGTTTGATATAGGGGCAGACGCTAGGCGCGAGAAAAAAAATATATATTGATCGGATTTTTATATTTGAATTCATTGAAGTCCGTGGCAACAATTGTCATTTACCCAACGTAGACTATATTTTGAAAGAAGAGAAAATTGGGTTGAGGCAAGACATTATCCAACTATGATTTTCTACGATTTGAAAATGGGGATAAATAAAAAAGAATGCCTTCAACGTCTACAATTAGCATATTGAAATGAAGCTCCATTTCATGCGACTGTATTCAGGTATTTTACAGAATTTAGAAGAGTTCGAAATTTTCTTTTGAATGAACCACAAGCAGGAAGACAATTGTCAGCTGTAGTGTCAGAAAATGTGTGAACTATACGAAAAATGTTAATCAGTGACAATCGGTGTGCCTATTAAATGATATAGAGGTAAATTAACATTGGATCCGCAACTATTAATAAAATTATTCATGAAGAACTGCATATGAAAAAATTAGATTGTAGTTGCGTCCACCATAATTTGACATTAATACCAAAAAGCGAGGCACCTATTTTTAGGCAAATCATGTTAAGACAAAGGAATAGCCACAATGTTCATTGATTTTTAGAAACTGTTATTTTCATTTGAATTAAATAAAGAAAATAATTTACCTCGAAAAGTGCAGGAATAAACCTTGGGGACGGTAAGACTACCATTAAAGCCACGGTGCTTGAAATTGTTATTTAAATGCTGATTTAAATTCTGCAGTAAATTTCCTGTAAAATAATTTTACCCGTTCTTTATTTAACATACTTCTGGATGAGAAAAAAGTTGAAAACAATTCTGTAGCTGCATCTTAAGTAATTTTCTGTTAATTTTAGCAAAAGTGAATGTAAGGAATCTAAAATCCAGGGACAGAGATAAAAAAAAATAGCAACCGTAAAAATGTGTGCTGGTTAATTTTTTGCTACATATTTATATAAAACATTAGTCCCAGTTTCGGAAAAAATTACATCGAATTACTTTTATTGAAACAATTTTATACAGATAGCTCCAAACTTAAAAATCAGCATCAGGGACACGGGCGGCATGAGAATTTTCTAGTATATTTGGACCCCCAACTTCGTCCAAAACTTATTTATCTCGTCAAAATTGTTATACAGTCATGCAATACACTAAATAAAAAATTATTATTCAGGGATTTAAAGGTCAAAATTATGTGATATTGCAGTTCTGAAAATTAAAACAAAAACAAAATACTGTTAATAATAATGACTCATAAAAAATGCAGCAAAATATGGACACAATCCTTCAAAATATTAAAAAAAAACCCTTCGTATTAATTCAGTTGTTCCCTTCACTTAATTTATTTTAAGGTATTTGCTTACATTAAAATGGCTGTTTGGATTTAAAAAAAAAAAAAATGTCTTCGTTTATTTAAAAAAAGAAGTCTTTTACGATTCCAAATCTGGTATAATTTTATTCCTACAATTACTAGAACAGAAATTATGACCAATTTAATAAGAAGGAAGTAATGTGTAAAATACCGGATGTGGGTGTAGGAAGGCCAAGAGAAATGTAAACAATGTTTCTGTGTAAGATTTTGTTTCGTTTTTTAGAAAAAAAATCTATTAAACCTTAATTAACACTTCTAGATGAATTTTATAGGAAATAAAGACATAAGCAATCTTTAAATGGGATTTCTGGAAAATCATTTTTTTCCTTTATCTCCATGTTCCATATGTCTCTATTACATAAAATGTTTTAAACATATTTCAGTGAATTTTTCTTTTTTTCAGAAAACACTCCATTTTACTCACTGTGTTCTGAACTAGAATCTAAGCTGAAGTTGATAATTAAATTATTTTATATATACTCGACTAAACAAAAATGGTAATTGTTATAAAAAGCATGTATTAGTTGACATATTTTGATATACTTCAGTTAATTTTGAAGATATTGTAAACTCCTAGTTCATTCCGCATGGAAGTGTAATAGTAGTATGTAGTACAAGGGAAACTGAAATATATTTAGTTGAATTGAGTGTACACTATTTGGCATAAGCATGAAGAGTTGATTTAAAAAAATGGCAAAAAATACAACTTTAAAAATATTATGAAGACTTTGGTAGGATTTTATGTTTTTCATTGTTTTGTATTACAATTGAACTAAAAATATACGTATTTATTCAATATCGTATACTTAAGAAAAAAAATAAGTCTCTGAACTTAGACATATACCTTAAATATTGGCATCAAATATGTTTATCAATCTTATCCTACACATGAACAGTAAATAAGAAGCAGGAAAATTCATTATATTTTATTGCACCATTTTATATGACAATTTTTACTTACATAATATATTCATTTATGCAAAATTTAAAATACCATTAATATTAATATATAAACGTGAACTTATTAAAATTAAATATTTTATACAAATAAAATAGCAAATATATGTACGAAAGTTTTTTAATAACTTATTATTGAACATTACTTGAACTTAAATTATTTTTTAAAAATGTTATTATATATATTTCAAAATATTTTAAAGACGCGAACAGTAATTTAAAAAAAAATTCAAAATCTCTCTTTCTATTGCACACATATAAATGCTTTCTTACCTTTATATTTACCTGAATATACCATGTGCTCTTTATTATATATTTATTAATGCGAAATTGAAATTATTTTTAATATTCTATAATATAATACATCTAATACAAGGAGAATTCTGTTGCCTTACATACTCTCATTCCTAAAATATTTTGAAATAATTAAATGTGAGATTAGAAAATTTTGCGCATAAGAGAGAGAAAGTTAATTTTACATTTTTCATATGCGTATTTCTGTGGTTGAAAGAGATTAAATATTTATAAACAATTCATTACACATTCTAATTAAAGCAAAATTCAACCTCTCATGAGAAGTGTAAAGCGATGTCTACATTCCTTAGAGACTTCATTATAAATTTATTATTAAACTGTTAAATAATTTTCTCATATAAATATAATTAGATTAGAAAGATCATGAAAAATATTTTATAAAGAAGGTTAGTTAGGAAAAGGTAGTTTCAAACATTATGAAGGGGAAAAAAATTGAATTTAGTATTAGATGTCAAAAGTGTTAGATATTTTTTGCAAAAATTTTTCAAATGCATTTATGGAGAAAAATTTACGTGTTTTTTATCTTTAATCGTATACCGTATTCTAACACGGAAAACAAAAGTATTTTTACTTATATTTAAAAAATATATAGTTGCATTATAAATATAAACTAAGCCTATTTGGATTTAGAACTAATGCAAAATTTGTTTTTATATACATTTAGATGAATACACATTTTTTACTTTATCAGAAATAGTTCATAAGTATTGTGCATAAGAAGTTTTCTTTGTCTTACATATTGATAAGTTGATGAGTGAACAATATTCCAAACGAACAAAATGCATTAATTTTTACTAAAGGGGAGGGGTAAACTATATAATTTAACTTCAAAAAAGGGAAAATATATATATATATGGAATATCCCTTTGATTAGAGAATAAAATGCACTTTACTACCAGAAATAAAGACGATTTCTCTTAAAAAAACTAATTATATTGAAACTTATTTACAAAATATACATGGACACAGCACTCACAGAAACATTATTACATCTTGTGACATTTTTCGTCGTTAAAAACGTCTACGTCTTTTCATTACATTTTTGCGTCTACTCTATCCCTCCAGCACCAACACTCGAATTCTCAAGTTCTTCCCATCACTTCAGTTTATCTCTAGCAGCGTGTCTGTCGCCAACAGTCATTTATTGGGCGCATGCGTTACCGCTGTCAACATCACTAGAGTGCTTTACTGCAGAGTTGTGATATCGATTCCTGGCGGCGCTTTTGTAAGTTGGCGCTGAAGGGATTTGGAAAATGGGATCCCACAGCTCGGCCGTCCTTCTAGTCATTTGTCCTCGAATGCATCCTGGACCACTGGAAGCAGCAGCTGGATCACCTGGAAAGATAAAGAAAAAAAACAGCAGCATCCAAAGTTCTATTTTGGAAAAAAGTCATCATTATTAAAATCCTTCATCAAAATTTAAATTATTTCTTGAAAAAAATTTTCTTATTCTTTTTTTTACGTCTCTTCGTCGTTTCTTCTTGTTACGTCTTCTAGTCTGACTCGTCTTTCCTTTACTTACATCTTTCCGTCTTCTTTTACCTTACGTCTTTTCATCTTCTTTTACCTTACGTCTTTTCGTCTTCCTTTTTCTTACGTCTTTTCGTCTTTTATTTTCGTTCCTTCTTGATTAATTTTGTCAAAATCGTTTAAATTCAGTCCGGTGGTGTGTCGTAGTCGAGGTAGTGTCATAATCGGTGAAATTCTTCTTCTTTTTTTCCGAGGTCAATCTTCATCCGTCCACAGCTTCATGTACTCGGCGCAAGTACTAGTGACCTTTGGAGCTTCATTAAATCCAACTTTCTTTGCATAGTAGGTGTCGTTATTTTTTACTTTTATGACTTTGTAAGGACCTAAATATTTTGATTTTAACTTCAAACCTGGACTTTGTTACGTGCGATTTATAGCAACCATATCATTAAGCTTGAATTTGTTAGGCTTTTTCGTCTGAGATTTTAAGTTTTACGGTTCTCTTCTTGGACTTTTAAAATTTGTTTTTTAGCGTCTTTTCTCAATTCTTCACGATTATTAATAAAATCTGATTGTATTTCAGCAAACAAAAGGCTAGTATTCTCGATGTTATTTTTTAGCTTTATTTTAGTACCAAACATCAGCTCGAAAGAGGTTGTGTTAATACTTCTCTGAAAGGTCGAATTTATTACTTGTTGGACATCGCTTACATGTGTATACCACTTCGTAGGATTAACTACATATAATTTAGACAAAACATATATTATGACCGAATTTAGACGTTCGACTTGGCCGTTAGCTATTGGTAACCCTGTGGTAATCGGGATATGTTTAATATTTTCTCTGACGCAATAATCTTCAAAAGCTTTGGAGGTAAAGGCAGGATCTTTATCTGAGATTATGCGAAATGGACTTCCAAATATAGTTTTTTGGATTTCTGATTTAGAAATTACTTCTGCAGTGTCGGTAGATTTTGTGGGATACAACCAAACAAATTTTGTGAATGCGTCAATGACCGAAAAAATATGTTTGTAATTTTTATTCGTGCTCTGCAATGGACCTAAGTGATCAACATGGTACGTATGTAACGGAGTTTCTTCTTTTTCTATCGGGTGTAGCAAACCTTCTTGTTTACCAGATTTTCGATTAATTAAAATACAGGGAACACAATTTGATATACATTTCTTGATTTTATGTTTAACTTTGGGGATGTAAAAATCATTCTCTAAATTTTTTTTCTGTTCGTGCGACTGCGTAATGACCTTTTTCGTGAGCGGCCTTAATTATATTCATTTGCATTTCATCTGGTACAACTAATAAATCATTACCATTAACAGATTTCTAAAGAACATCATTTTAACTAAATAATCATCATAAGATTTTACTTTTAGAATTTCTTTTATGATTTTAATATGCTCGTCAGTTTCTTGAGCTTGGATAATTTTTAAAGTTAAGCTATCTTGGATTACCATACAAATAGGATATTTGCTTAATGCATTAACATGCCTCATACTAGTACCGTGTCTATGCTCAATAGTATAATCGAAATCAGATAACATAATTGCCCATCTAGCTATTTTTGTACTCATTTCTTTCTTATCCATAGTCATTTTAAATGCATTACAGTCGGTTAAAATTTTAAATGGAATACCTAGCACATATACTCTAAAGTTTTTCAAGGCTTCAATTACAGCTAAGACTTCTAATTCATAGCTAGTATACTTTCGTTCAACTTCAGTTGTTTTTTTTTTTTTACTGGCGAAATAAACTGGATGATATTGATTATCTACTGGCGATTGTTGCATTAACACAGCTCCATAGCCATCTATACTGGCATCACAATGGATTTCGGTCACGTTTTTGGGATTGTAAATTGAAAGTACAGGTTCTGGCGACAAAATGCGTTTGAGTTCGTTAAAAGCTTTCTGTTCTTCTACATCAAAATTAAATTTAAAATCTTTTCTTAACAGGTCACTCAACGGTTAGCTATAACCGAATAATTTCTGATAAACTTTCGAAAGTATCCTGTCAATCCTAAATAACTTTGAATATATTTGGTACACTTTGGTTCGAGAAAATTTATTACTGCTTTTGTTTTCTGTGGGGAGGGACACAATTTACCATTGATGATTCTATACCTCAAAAAATCAACCTCACCCTTCAAAAAGTTGCATTTTTTAAGATTTAATTCCAACCCGTATTCCGATGCAGTTTTACGAACAAGTTTTAATTTTTCTAGACCTTCAGCTTCGTTTATGACGGGTATTATTATGTCATCCATATAAATGACTACAGTGTGATCTTTTAATAGGTTTCGAAACACGTTATAAATATATTTTTGAAAAACACTAGGGCTATTGGACAGCCCGAATGTACACTTTAAAAATTCGTACTGTCCTTCATGAGTGACAAAAAAGGTGTATTTCTGTGAATCTTCTTCAACCTCAACATGAAAAAACCGTTTTTTTTTAAATATATGGTTGTAAATACCTCAGCAGAGTGTAATTGATCTATAACATCATCTCTTACTGGTAATGGAAAATGTTCACGCACTGTCTTCTTGATAAGACGTCTGTAATCAATACAAAGTTTTATTGTATTATCTTTTTTCTTAACCAACACAACCGGCGATGAAAAATTAGAAGCACTTTTACGAATGATTCCCTGAGCTACCCACTCCTCAATTTGGTCTTCAACTATTTTTTTCTCACATGGCGGTAATCTTCGAGGGGACGAACAAACTGGGATTTCATCAGTTAAATTAATTTGCATTTTAACATCTACAGTTTTAGTTTTAATAGGCACATAATTCTCAATTAAAGAGGATAATTCCGAACGCAAATTTCTGTCAGCAATGTGACTTAAATTAATTTTATGCTCATCTAGAACATTTACAGTGTTAACTAAAAAGTCATTAGACTGAACTTCCGTTTTAAACAATTTCACTTCATTCTCAGAAATAGTTAATGTACTTTGATGAATAACATCAGTGTCAATAATTAAATCGAAATTAAAGTAACTGTCATTAACGACAAAAATGTCAACTTTAAATTTCGAATTATCAACTTCAATTTCTGAGTCGAAATAACCTTCTGGCCTAATTGAGGTTTTCCCTAAGCCGGTCAAAGTGATACCCGTAGGTTTTAATTCCACAAAGTTCTTCAAATTATCATAAACACTTTTCTTTAACAGTGTCTTTTGACTACCAGTATCTATCAAGGAGGTTAAATGTAAAGAATAAATCTTTACCTCTTTTAGAATTAAATCTTGGGATGTAATATTGTTAACTTGTGGCTGATCGTTTTTAACATTTGTATCTTTCGATTTATTACACTGAAATGATTTGTGACCATAACCGTTACAAGAGAAACAAAGGGGCCCTCTATCTTTATTAACACAGTAAATGCTTTTATGATTATTCCCGCCACAATTATGACAGCGCATATTTGGCTTTACAGGCTTAAATCTGTTCTTAATTTCAACTTCGGATTTAATTTTAACTTTGCTCCTTCATGTTTATGAGATTTTAACATTTCATACTCCGACCGTAACTTTTCATAGACTTCTAATTTTTGTTTAAATTCCAAAATCGACTGACATCCATACAATATTGATTTTCTAAAAACAGTGTCGGGTGGGACTCGCAGTGCAACCACCTTCCCGAGGTGAGTCCTGAGTCGTCCTTAGAAGGACGGGCCAAGAGCTGCACAATTTCAATCTCTCGAGAAGGAGGGGGATTGTTTTTGACTTTTAGCCTCAAGGTTGACATATGCAAAAAAAATCAGACCGATTCATGAATATTTACATCTCCTGTAATTTCGGTTTTTTCCACGAAAATTGGCCATATTGATTCCCTTGAGGGGGTTGGAAGGGTAAAAAGGAGGAGTGTGTGGTATTTTTTCCTCCATTCTACATCTCAAGGTCATGGTATGTACAAAAAATGTGTTCGATCGGAAAAAGTTTACACCTTTTTTACGATTTGTCTTATATTTGTACAATTTTTGTTCAAATTCGTAAACTTGGAACGCGATGCGCGAACGGAAGATATTTTCCGATTTCAAAATTTTTTTTTCACTGTGCTTGTATTGACGAGTAGCAACTTTTCCGCACTATTACGATTCGATTTGCAAAACTTTTTGTTTTTCACCCCGGTCTAATAAGTAGTGCTAAATTCAGCAATCAAAAGTTGCTTCAATTTCTCATATGAATTTATATGTAACTCGGTCTGAACCAACAATTTAGCCTTTCCTCTTAAGGATCTTTTTACAAAAATAAACTTATGTAATTCCGACAGATTAAATATACTAGTGACGTCATTAACTTTATTCAACCATACATTTATATCCTGACATGCACTACCATCAAACGGAAGTACAACATTTTCAATATCACTAAGATTAATAGTTGATGGCACAAAACTTTGAACTGGAAATTGCTTGCTTTTATTCAAATTTGATGATTCCATGTCATTACTTGCTGAAATATTATTTAAAGGTACTTCGTGTTCTGAATCTGTGTCACTGTCGTTCTGAACATTAGCTTGTAGCAAGCTTAAATCCGATAAATAAGTAACTAATCGCGTCGTAAGATCAACTAAAGATCCTTCATTCGAAATGCAAAGTACATTACATTTGTAATTAAATCATTCAGAGAAAAATCTGCTTGACTTTTTGTTATTTTGCTTTCAAATTCGGAACTATCGGTTTGTTAAAAATACAAGAAAAATCTCTGATTCTTTTTCTATTTGATCTATCACCTTCAGCATCGAAAAGAAATTTGTGTTAAAGCTTTATTTTACTTGTTTTTTCGTTTTTAATGGCAAGTTCCAGTTCAGGGATATCAATCAATTCCATCATGGAATAAAAAAGGAATTGTAAAGTACTACCACTAAGAACAATATCCACTTGAATCCAGAATTCTGTACTTTTATTTTTATTTTTATTTCACCATCGGCGATTTTATCGTACTCATCATATTTGTGGGCAGCGACGTCAAAATATTAAAACATTCATTCCAGGATTAGAGAATAAAATGCACTTTACTACCAGAAATAAAGACGATTTCTCTTAAAAAAAAACTAGTTATATTGAAACTTATTTACAAAATATACATGGAGACAGCACTCACACAAACATTATTACATCTTGTGACATTTTTCGTCGTTAAAAACGTCTACGTCTTTTCATTACATTTTTGCGTCTACTCTCTCCCTCCAGCACCAACACTCGAATTCTCAAGTTCTTCCCATCACTTCAGTTTATCTCTAGTAGCGTGTCTGTCGCCGACAGTCATTTGTTGCGCGCATGCGTTACCGCTGTCAGCGTCACTAGAGTGCTTTACTGCAGAGTTGTGATATCGATTCCTGGCGGCGCTTTTGTAAGTTGGCGCTGTAGGGATTTGGAAAATGGGATCCCACATATATATATATATATATATATATCATAGGCCAATTGAGAAATCGGACTCTTGACAGGCTAATATCAGAATGATCTGCTATTCTCCAATTAGATTGAAATATTTCAGGGTTATTGCAAAGAGCCCATGCAAATTTAGGCAAATTGAAAAATGATCACTATTTTCCCAATGAGCCTAATAATTTCAGGCTTATTGCAAGGGATATGTGCAGTTTTAGTCTCATTCGAAAATGACCAACAGTTTGCTCAAACAGCCTTATATCTCCGAGCTTATTGTAATGAATCTCAATTTGAGAAAGTTTATGCATAATTTTAGTATAGAAAATAGCAACAGGAACGTAAAATGTTTATAATGTATATATAAGAAAGAAAACCTATGATTGGCACTTTTGATTTAAGAGCATGAATTTCAAATATTTGTAAATACTTTATTTGTATTTTAAGATAATATTTTGTGCAAACATTCAGTGCAAAAGTATCGATACAATCTGCAGATGAAGAAGATTTCGGAAGTTTTACCATAACTAAACCGAGAAAAATGATTCTTTAATAAACGTAACTATAAAAATAAATTAGGAAAGTGTTATATCCTTAAAATCTGCAGATGAAGCAGACTTTTTAATGTTTCCCAGCATTTCGTAGAGAAAACTAATTATAAATAATATATTTAAAAAGTGCTGTATCCATAAAATCTGCAGATTTTTAATTTTTTCCAGATTTATGATGAGATCATGGATTGTGCTAAATAAAACTAACAATAAAACCTTTATAAAATAAGATTTTCTTATTGGCAAAAATGAACTACCCGTCTTAGTGTCATAAGTTAGTACCTACTTAATTTTTATTACTCGACTGCCAAGAAGGGTTATGTGTTTCACGCGTATGTGGGTATGTGGATTTCTTTATACCCTCGAAACATCCGAACGACTGGGTGGATTTAAATTAATGAGGTGTCTGTCGATTAGTCTTAGCCGTTCAATGGTTATAGGCTACGTTTTGTTTTTATAAATCCAAAATGGTGGCCGAAAAATGCAAAATAGCGGTAGAGAAGAAAAAAAAAATTACGCACCCTATTGAGTCTGAGGGGTATATCATTGGATAGGTATTTGAAAATGAAGACGATGTTTCATTGAATATTTTACAGTCAGAAGCTCCGTTTAAATATTATATAACCTAGATGTTGTGTAGGTATGATCTGCGCTTTTTACGAAGCCGAAGTTTTTGATTTTTTAAATTAAATTAAATTTGTTTTAAATTTATAGTATGCTTCAATTAAAAATAAACTTCGAGTGGGCCTAGTACATGACATTGGTGAATATTTTACTTCCATTAAATTAATTTTAACGCAGTTATTCTAATTGATAAATAAAACATTTGAATTATAATTTTTCAACTGTGCGAAAAATGTCCGTACCAGGATTCGAAGCAGGTATCTCTTGGCTGAAGCTGCCAATACTGTGCCAACTGAGATGTCCAGGAAATTTGGAACACCTTATTCACCAGCTATCCTTATTGATCATAGGATCTCGTCTTATATATTAACCAGGATTTATTTACAGATTAGAATAATTTTGTTAAAATTAATCTTACGTAATTACATATCAGTCTTTACGGGAGCTCTATTCCCTGCGAATTATTCTGTTGAGCTGATTCATATATCCGACTAGATGATATGATCAATAAAGTTAGCTAGTGATTTATGTCCGTTAGATTCGTCCGGGATAGCTCTGTTGGTAAAGTAGTGGCAGCTACGACCCTGAAATAATTGGTTCGAACTCTGGCCCGGACATTTTTTGCACTTTTGGAAATTTACAAAGCATACATTATTTGTATTTAAGTATATATTTTGCTCCTTCCCGCGCGCAGATGTAACAATGCAACCCACTTCTGAGGTATATTTTTTATTTTAAATCTCTTTAATTTTTTTATTAGTTAATATTCTATAATTTGGATTTATGTACCTTTTCCATCATTAGAGTTCATTTTATTGCTACTTTGTTGCATTTAGTCAATATTGATATTTTCATTTATTTTCATATTAAAAACTATATTTGCACAAGGGGGCTCTGCCCCCTGCAAGCTACGCTCGCCAACCCCCGTTCAGACACTGTAGAATCTAAAAGCACGCTAATCTGTTCAGTTTTAAAAAGATTAGAGATGATTGAATTATACTGAAAAAACCTGTAGCGATCGCCCTGTAAACGGGTTTCCATTCAATTCCCTTTGATTGCAAAAATTTAAGTTAGAATCAGTTGCTGTTAAGACATCCAATGGTTGTTTTCGTGTTTGGTTAAAGAAGATCAGTTAAACATTTGAAAAGAAGCTAAAATAAAATGAATTATGTAAACAGAGTCTTTGTCTCTCGGTATTTTTTAACAGCGTTATAAAACGATTGACATAATACAATTTACTACAATTACTAAAATTTGCTGCTTTAACCCTTCAAGGGCAGTGGTTCATTTTTGGACCACTTAATTTTAATTCTTAAATGCCACATTAGCACCAGAATATTGGGATGAAAATTTCACTTTTATTAAGTAAGTGAACAAAAGCATTTTTGTATTTCGTAATTTGTTTGTAAATTCTGGTGCCGTTCACTGATATCACATCAATTTGGGAATTTCACCAACCTTTGCAACAGATGATTACACTTCAAATGCAAACAATGTCCCCAAATTAATTTTAATTCTGACCTTTGTAAGCAAAGTATTTTTTGAGGTACATAAATGGTTATATTTCTCTGGTTGATGACTTTAGGCTGAGGAAAAAACGCGAAAGTCGGTATTTTGCGATTTGTTCACTCCCCTTGATAATTCAGAACAAACCATACAAACTGTCCATGTGACTGAGGCTGGCTTCCTCCTTCATAGATTGAGTTGGGAGCTAAGAGAGAAGTTCTCGTGAATTATTTCAAAGTACATTGGATATTCGAAAAACAACTACGGTAAAATCGCAGCCATTGTGTTTGCCGGTTACCAAGAAGAATCGTCAGAACATGGCACTAAGTCTGCTGAGCGCTTCCGTCGAAAAAATAAATACATTGCACCAAGTTTTGACTTTGGCGAAAATACGACGCTCACAATGCAAAAAGAGCAGACTCTTGCAAATAAAGGCAATAAACGCCGTTTAATAAAAAAGCTCATTGAAAAACAGGAGCAACATAATTTTACTGTAAAACAAGCTGTCGAGGGTGCAGATACGTGAACGTGATGGAAGCCATCCAACTTGATCAGAGGTCAGAACGCATTATCATAGTTGGGGAAGATATTGATCTGCTTGTGCTTTTGACTGCATTTGCTCCCAATTCATCCACGATATACTTCTTGAAACCTGGGAAAGAACAGTCAGGCAATTTTTTCTATTCACCATTAAGTTTCAAGTACTCGCCGATTGTGAAGAAAAACATCCTATTCCTAAATAATTTTAGTGGCTGTGATTCGACATCGGCCTTCTTCAGGCAGGGCAAACTGAAATTCGTCAAGCTTTTGGAAAATCATGCTCACCGACAAAATTTCCTAATTGCTTTTAATAAACAATATGCTACACCTCAGGACGTAAGTGTTGCGGGGAATAAATTTATTGCCACATTATGCAATCCCCAGTACGACGAATCCACAACATTGCACAAATTGGAATACAACACATTTAAAACAACTTATGAAGACCCAATTTAGCCTCGCTTCTCTGCCGCAAACTGAAGATGCAGCCAAAAAACATTCATATAAAGCTTTTCTTCAGATCATTTGCAAAACAACTTATGAAGACCCAATTTAGCCTCGCTTCTCTGCCTCAAACTGAAGATGCAGCCAAAAAACACTCATATAAAGCTTTTCTTCAGATGTATATCAAGAATGGAAGGATGATGAATCCTACTAACTGGGGTTGGAAGTTATTCAAGCATGGTACATTTCCAGTCACCCCAAACGATGTAGCTGCACCACCAGAGCTCCTAAACCCTCTGTCATGCAATTGTACAAAGTGTTGCAAAGGTAGTTTATGTTCTTGTAGGATAAACGGGGTTAAATGCTCAATTACCGTATATACTCGTGTATAAGTCGAATAATTTTAGACAAAATTTGTAAGAAGAAAATGGGGAGCCGACTTATACACGAGAAAGAAAAAAATCGCAGATAATCGGTGAATGGACAAGTCTTTTAAATAATCATATGAGATATAAAAGTGGACAATGGTTATTTCTCTGTGATTAACCAAAAAAAGCTCAACAATAATGTTCGTGTGATTGTTTGCATGCATTTTCTCTTGGGACAGAATTTTCTTCAATACAGAGGGATTCCTTTCAACATTTTAAAACCCTTTTTAAAAAGAGTTCAACTTGAGAATGCTTCTAGATATCTATTTCTTAAAAATCCTACAATACATAGAAGTACTATATTTTAGCAGTCTAAAAAGTTGTTTACCGTTGTAAATAAGGTGCGAATAGATTTTTGAAAGAATGTTTACTTTTTAAGTATAATTGATGTGAATAGGTTTCAAAATAGTTTAAGCTTTTTCGGTTTACATAATTTTACAGTTTTAAAATGTTAAAAAAATCTGATTAGAAACGCAAAAAAGTTTATTAATTTAATGAAAATTTATTAATTTTTTTTATCCTCGATTATAAATCATTTTTCAGCATACTACCAGAAATATGGTTCGACTTATACACGAAAATTTAATTTTTTTTTCAAAATTTTGCTTAAGAATTGGGGGAGGGGTCGACTTATACACGATTGGAGTATATACGGTACATGTTAACACTCTAGCAGTGCGCCTTGCACAAATACCGCAGAAGAAGAAGAAGACTCACAAACCGGATACGACGAAAAAGTAGATATGGACGTGGAGGCGTTCCATGTACAGGATGAAGAAGAATGGGCAGATCAAGGTCCAGCAAAAAAACGCTCTAATCTCGATTTTCCTGTATTTCCTTCAAGTAACTTGAGTTAGTTTTATTACCTTTGCTTATATACTAATTTTTTAATATAAATTAATTTTCTGTTATTATCCTATTGTTCTATAACATTTTATAAAATACATATTTTTTTTTTAGTACACATGCAGTTCTTTCATTTATAAATTACTTGTCCCTTATATTCATCATTTCATAGAATTTTCAAAACATAATCATTTATGCACCTCCTAAAATAATTTTCTTACAAAAGACAGAATTGAATTTAATTTGGGGACGTTGGCTGCAGTTCAAGTGTAATTATCTGTTGGAAAGGTTGGTGAAATTTCCATATTCATCCAATTAAATTTTGAAGTTGTTAATAAAACAGTACAAATCGGCAATTTATGCAGATTTGCTGTTTTGTATAGGAAATGAGACATTTAACCGATAATTGGTACGTAAAAAGAATTTTATGCGGTTTTTTTTTTTTTTTTTTTTTTTTTTTTTTTTTTTTTTAGAAAAAATAGGAAAAATACGTGTTTTCGATCTCTCAAATCTCGCTTTTTATTGGTGTATTTTTTAGTCTTTGGTACTCAATTGCCGCAGACTTTTCTGCTCTACAATCTACAAATTATGACTTTTTCTGTAGAGTGAACGGTTTTTGAGTTATTTGAGAATACTGAAAAAAGTCCGAAAATTTTGAGTTTTTTGCGGTGCCACGTCTGAAGCTCACTAGGAAAAATGGGACAAACTTCAAATCCCTTCATTTGGATGTAAAACAAAGTCATTAAAGCGATTTCCAGCTTTCCGCGAATTATTGTATAAAACTGCCCTGTTTTGAGCTCATTTTACTGGCCTATATAGGGTGGAACGAAACTTCAATCATGGAAAACGTAAAGGCATCATACCAAGTAAGATACGTAAAAGGAGAAATATTGCAATGTGTTAAACCGAAAACATTAAAATTCTGCTTCTTCTTCAGCTTTTTAGCAAATACGGTGGCGCTCAAAAGTTTCTGTCCAGTTAGTTTTTTTTTTAATCGCTTGTCAGAATGTTTCAGCCCAGAAGAAGTACAATTGTTTCAGTTATATCTGAAATAAGTCAGTCTACCGCGTCAAGACGCTTACGTGACGTAGGACTTTATGGAAGAATCGGTGTTAAAAAAACCTTTCATAAGTACAAAAATCCAGAGTGCCCGAGTGGCGTTTGCCAAGGAACACAGTGACTGGTCAAGTGAAATCTGAAAAAAGTACTTGATGGCAGACACTACGTCGGTCGATCTAAAAACAAAAAATATGATTCGAGATAGGTTATTCTACAATACAGCGAGGTCGCCACACGTTATGCTGTGTGGAGCATTTTCTGGAAAAGGTGTCGGTCCGTTAGTTGAATTCCGCAGCAAGAGGAATTGTGCAATGTATAAGGATATCTTGCAAGGTCATTTGCTGCCTTATTGAAGGAAAACTTTTGGTCGTAACTATTTGTTTCAGCATGATAACGACCCAAAGAATACATGCAAGCTCGTCAAGAAGTGGTTTTCGCACAAAAAAATTCCACTTTTGAAATGGCCAGCGCAATCACGCAATCTGAATCCAATCGAAAATTATTGGAACGAAATTTACAAACGCGTGCGGAATTTTAAATATCCCAATTCAGCAGAATTTCCCCCAAATTGAAAGAAGTGAGAAAAAACTTAAAACAGTTCAATTACTACTCTACAACCGTTAATTGAGTCGATGCCACGTCGCTGCGCCGCAATACTTATGCCTAAACGTATGCTGGCAAAATACTAATTGTAAATGTTATTGATCACTGTTATTTTCTATTATAACACCCCTTTTTCCAAACTTGCCAAAATGGCTGGAAACTTTTGAGAACATGCCTTTTCCTTTGCAATTAATTGTGTCAATTAAATTTATTGATATTTATTTGCTATTCCACAAATAAGTTCCTCACTATTATGCCAATAAAATCTAAAAGCATCACTTTGAGATTCCTTTTCATATGGGTATACTTAAAAATTAACCAAAGATTTTATGCTGGCCGGAAACTTCTGACCGCCAATGTATATCGTTAAAGGAAATCATTTTTAATCTGAATTAATCATCAGGTGCGAGAACAAATCTGCTGATAAGAATTCATCTTATATACAGGGTGTGTCAAAATTCCACCGACAAGTGAAGAGAAGTGATAGAAGGAATGAAGATGATGAAAAGTTACCATAGAACATGTGATCGTAAACCACGTATTTAATAAAAAAATAAAGGTTGTTCTGCCCTAATTCAAGTTTGGATGATGAGGATGATGAGACGGTTAGGTTAGAAGATGAGGAGCTGTTTGCAAATTTATGTTGATTAGTGCCAAGATAGCGTACATAATAGTGCACGTACTACTGTATTTGGATACATCCCCTCATCTTTTCGCTTCATTTTGGGAACAACTAATTTCGAGCTTATTCTATCGACGATAATTTTCAGAATTTTCAAGCTTTGCTTTTGCAACTTTCACAAAAGTTGCTCTACACACTTAGCTAATACATTATGCACATTACATTTTGATTGCGTTCACGCATGCTCAGTGAAGCATTAGTAAATCAGCTCATTTTTCATCCATTTTTTATTACTGTTTAATTCTGATTGCAGGATATTGTGTAGAACGTTATTTGTCATATTTTGTGAAAAGAACATTTTGTTATATTAAGAACTCTGAAAATTATAAGCAAAAGAAAGTTGGCAAAATTTGGAACTGTTTTTATAAAAACTTCAATTTCTCTACTAGTGTACATGCTATCCTCATAAAAATGAACACAGTTTATTACAAAAATCCTCTTAATTATGTTCTGTAGTTTGAACGCTTTTGCTACTTTAGTTTTTACTGGCTTATCCAAAATATATTCGTTTTTTTAAACTTCAGGACGGCCCCTCTATGGGGTTTCGGGACGACAAATTTTCGCGAAATATATGATCTATACTATTGTGTTTAAACACCTGAAGTTTCAGGATAATTCTTCTTGTTTGTTTCTAGATATTTAACAAATCGCAAGTGACCAATCATCATTCGCCATATATTGTATATATATACCAATATAATTGTAAAAAAATATTTATTTAAGTGTGTTTTATGGAATTCCATTTATTTTGTATTACTTATTTTTAAGCATCGGCTCTTAAATTTCCAACTGCTTGAATTAGATGAAATTGACCTTATAAGACTCGTAATATTTTGAAAGATAAAAAAAGATATATTGTCGTTAAATGTTTCTGTTAATTGTTTCACTATAGAAGTAGCCCATTTTGTTAACCATTGGACCTCTAACAGTCGATCTCTAAATTAACTGTAATTAGTTAACTTATTCAAAGAAAGCTTTTCTTCTCAATCATACAGAAGGATCATCTGAAAGGCAGGGAAAGCTTTCACTTAATGTTTCGCGAAAATATTATTTCTAAATGATTTTAATTTCCTACCGTTACTTAAACGAATGTGAAATCATCGCACAAGTAGTCAACAAATAAAGTGTGATTTGGAAAGACGGACATCTAATTCTACACTGCATTAAAGTAAAAATAAATAATTTCAAGATTTATCACAGTGCATTTCAGCCTATATTCTCTAAACATAAAAAATAAATAAATTCATTGAGTATTCATAATTTGTAGACGTAGTTTTCACAGAATGCATATGGACAACATTGCACTTTCCAGTAGATTTTGACTTTTTTGCTAATAGCTTTGTGAATTGCAGTTATACCGATTGTTAATGAAAATACTGGAAATTCGAAAATAATACTAAAAAAATAAAGGTATTATGAAGGAGCTTTATCTGGGTAGCTTTTCTACAGTAAATGTTTCTCTTACCGCTAAATGCTTTCAAAAATTACGTCTGAATTTACTGTAATTAGTTCACAAGTTTAAAGTAATATTGGCCAGGAACCAGATAGATTTTTCGCTGTTAGCGAAATGAGGTCAACCAATCAGAAGCCTGCATTTCGCTGTTTACTTCACACAGCGAAAAGTTAGCGAAAATGCAGGCTTCAGATTTGTTATTCTCGTCTCGTTAATAGAGAAAAATCTACCTGGATCCTGGCCCTTACTTTCTCAAATTGAGCATTTCATGTGAAAGTGAAAACTTTCAATTTCCCTTTAGGGAAAAGTGTTTCCAAAAAAGTATCTTAACTTTTTCTCTGTACCTTAACTGAGAAAAAATTACTTCATAAGTTCTAATAAATATAATTTGCTACTCCTTGATATTTCAGACTGATAACAAATTACACGTGTATGATTAAATGTTATCGAAAACGTGTATGTATCATGACTTCTTAAACTAAAGTATATTTATCCCAGCATGAGTGGAAACTTTGGAAAAATAAGATTTCATTCTGTTTACCTTATGATCAACTGGAAAAATCATCCATATAAGAAGATTAACCAATTTCAATCATTATTGCATAAATGTTGTACATTTCAACAAACTTTTAATATTATTATTATTCAGAAATTCCGAATGCATACCAGAAATTCAGAAAGAAGAATTTTTAATTTTTATAATCACAAAACGTATGTCATTAGTTAAAATAAAAATTACTTTTGAGGACTTCCAGTATGAATTCAGAATTTCTAAATAAACAAGAAATTCATTAATGTATCCGTCTATGTGCAGTCTTTTTTTTTTTTTTTTTATCTACTTCTGATGCTTTTTAAGCCATGTTTCCGTATAATCTAACACCAAATGAGGAAATCATAAAGAAACATATTATAATTTTGTAACATTTTTTTTTTTTTTTTTTTACATATAAAATTGACGGATTTGGTCAAAATTTAGCAAAGTTTTACAGAATCCCTATAAAAAACGAATTCGTGATACATCATTAATCTTTATTTATCATATGTATGTAAGATACTCATGAGTGTACAGAACGCAAAATGAATCAATATATTGAAATGTAAAGAAAAAAAATACAGGCGATTATATACAATTATCGATAAAATTTCAGTATTTTTTTATGTAATTTTTAATTAAAACAGCTATAAATAAACAAATAATAGCCCTATAACCAAATATTTAGTTCATTGTACGCTAGCCATTATAAAAGACCTACCAGAAAAATTTCGTTGTCAAATCATAGTGAACTTTTGAATTATCACAAACACCGCTTACCACGTTGAATGAAAATCAAGTTTTTCAGGTTTCACATGAGTTTAAAAGTGCATTGTCTGCTCCTTTTTTAAATGCCAGTAATTTCATTTCTAAAGTAGTAAAGACAAAGTAAAAACAGATTTAAAAACAGAAATATATGTTCTTTAATAAAATGGAATATAATAAAAATGTGATTTTTCATCAAATTCGATGTTTAGAAGGTAGTCGGATACCTTAAATGCCCGGATATATGCGCTAATGGGACGAAATACAGTGAAAATAATGATGTAATTTTTAATTTTGTTATTGGTTCAAAAATGGGCTTAGACTCATTTTCAAATGTTGCTTACTATCTACTGTAGAAAATCGTTTCTTAGAATTCTTACAATTGCTGAAAGTCAAAAAATCAGATTTGACAATTTTGTTCGCCAAGAAATAAGAAAACATTCTCTGATATGTTGTATACTTAAATTTGATAAGCGAATTTTATACTAAATATTATACTAGATATAATCATAGAATAATTCCAATTTCCTTAATAATTAAAATAATAGTATTATATAAGTAGTTTTTTTAAATAGAAAAAAAATGTATCTTCATCTTTTTAAATAATTTTCAATGCATTGATTGATAAATTCTAGAATTTCATCTAAATTCGCATTTTGCATTAACATGTAGTTCAAATATTTATTAAAGAATGTGTACATTTTTAAGGAAAAAAATTAAAATAACTTTACGCTAGACAGGGGATATGAAATGCAATTTTTATTCGTTACATACAGTAAATATAAAGCACATATGAAGAGAAACTTTTTCAGTGATATGCAGTAAAATCTAATTAACAACACTTTATGTAAAAGTCTAACTAAATTTAAAGTTTCATAAAATTTCTGCATTTAAAGCTGATCGAAGTTCTAATTTCTGCATTAAATAACGTCACAATAAAATACATTTATAAACTTTCAAATTGCATTAAATCGGAACTATAACAGAGTCTTCTTCAACATCAGTTAATCATATAAATAAAAATTCCTGATTAATACGACATCCGTAAAATCTCCATTTAGTCAGAGCTATTTTAGGTCTATGTTCCAAACCAGCCAAAATGTCTACATAGTTAAACGCGTCATCAGTAGCTTCAATTACCACAATTAATGTATCGCAATCGATAGAAAAAATAACAAAATTTTTAGCACTAGGAATGAAGTATGAAAATTGCTCTTTTGATGTAGTGTGTCATAGTGACCACCAATGAAACATTGAATGAAACGATGAATCATTGACAACAATGAAACATTGAATCTTTGTACTTTTTGGAAGAAGCGATGTTGGATTTTGGAATTAAAACTCCTGCAATATATTGAAAAGCAGTTTTGTATAATATGAACTGTCGTATCTCTATGCAATAAAACGCAGTGTGACGATTTTGGTACAAACTTTTCCAAATAATGAATTGGAAAATATGGATTACTTTCTTTGTTGCAGAGGAAAGAGAAATACTCAAAACTATTCAGACATGTGGCATTTTGGCCGTATATTCTTTTAATTTGCAGGTTAAATTCTGGAAAAAAAATATTTCCGCACGTGTTCTTTGGTTTTATAAGTCAATACAAATTGGTATTTACTCTGTGACATCACAGCAGTAGCGACTTTTGAGTTTATTTTATTTTTATGCATTATAACTTTATTGATTCCAAATTATTTTCATAACAATTAAGGGGTCTTGTACCTTTTAAACGCGTCGAAAATTAACGAAAAATTTCAAAGTTTAAATTAGTCTATCTTCAAAGCCTTTTTATGTATAAACATGAAATTTTGGAGATTTATTAAACAGATTGTGCTTTGTTATATGCTACCATTAGAAATTTATTAACCCTTTACAGAATTTATGTATTGTTGAAATCAAAATAGCTCTTTCTTTACCCCATAAATCATTGCGCCCATGATATCTTGAGAAAGTATGTATAGATTTTCATTAAATTTGGTAAAGATACTAAACATACATGTGTGTTTAAAATGATCTACTCTTAGACCAAAATTGATTCATTAACTATATAAAAAAAATATTTTTGTAAAAAAAAAAATAAAAATTTTATATTTTTAATGAATAAAAATAGTCATAACAAAAAATATTACCATTGTAAATACTTAAAAATAGATCATTTTAAACATACACATTTGTTTAGTATATTTACCAAATTTCATGACAATCCATACATATTTTCTCACGATAATCATGCGCGCAATGACTTATGGGGTAAAAAAAAGAGCTATTTTGATTTCAACAATACACAGATTCTATAAAGGGTTAATAAATTTCTGTAGGTAGTATATTACAAGGCATAATCTGTTTAATCAATGTCCAAAATTTCATGTTTATGCATAAAAAGGTTTTGAAGACAGACTAATTCAAACTTTGAAGTTTTTCGTTAAATTCCGTCGCGTTTAAAAGGTACAAGACCCCTTAAATAGGAAATGTATTTTTATTTGAATTCATGGTGATCAAGCATAAAAGTACGTATATGAAGTATATGTAAAAAGTTTGTTCCCATGAAAAAGACATAGTTTCAAATGCATTTTTGCATTGGTAAAGCTAAATAAAAATAAAAAAAAAATCATTTGATTCTGCAAACATGACGTTATTCTCACTGATTTTTTAACTGTTAATTATAAAAATTAGAATTGGAGCCTTTATTAATTATTCAATCTTGATTCTACATGTTGATTATATGTTAGCAATTTCTTTTTTTTAAAACTAAATTATTCGTAAGATGAATTAATGCTTCCATAAATAATTCAGAAAAGTACAGAATTTATCCTTTTTCTAATTAAGAAATTTCCGTAATGTCTCCTCTGTTCTGTCATCTTATTTACATAAAATTAAAATTTTTTATTATTAAAAGTCCAGAGGAGCTGAAGTTAATTATCCGGATAAGTTTTCATATTGTCGATTAACCCGTTCAGGACCGGCATCTTTTACACTAATTTAATTCGTTAGGCACCACTTTTTGTTAATTATTTGACTCAACATTATAAATCACAAAACTGTCGTAAGTAAATAAAACCAATTTTACTTTTCTTTTTTACTGGTATCAAACTCAAGCGTTTTAAGCACTCTTTGAGGGTGCATATATGCAACCACGGTCCCGAACGGGATAATAGTATATAAATATGTTTATAGACTCAGAGAAAAGTCAGTCAGTAAAAGCTATTTAAAGAAATATTTTGAATATTTGTACACTGTAAAAAAATCCGACCAGTTTTCCTGTAGGAATCGAAAAAATAGTTGCCCTTATCATACCGGAAAATTTTACGACCCAGCTCGGAATAAAATCCGTAAAATACCGTTTTATTGACTATTTCTTTTTTTAAGGATTTTATTCTAAGCTGCGTCGTAAAATTTTCCGGTACGATTAGGTCAACTATTTTTCCGATTCCTACAGGAAAACTGGTCGGATTTTTTTTACATTGTATTACATTCAGTACATACCTGTTTCCTTTTACAAAGATAGATCTTTAATTTCCACCTGTTTTCTCATCTTATTTACACCAAATTACAAATTGTTTGCTAAAAGGCCAGAGGCCAATGCATTAATCAGGTCCTGAACTTAACGTTTTAGGTCAGTTTTCCTTATTGTTGATGAATACTATATGAATATTTCTATCAAATATTTCAAATTGTAAGTGACAACCACTTTGCTACCCGCCGTCCCAGGGCGGGCATTTGCACTAGTACTAAAATAAATACTCAGATTATACAAAATAGTGTAAAGAAAAGCATACAACTCAGAAAATGGTAACTTAATCCTATATCAAGTCTTTTAAAAGAAATCCTTTATGTGTGTCACTTTTGTTATCTAA
Source organism: Maratus speciosus (assembly GCA_963932465.1). Classification (NCBI taxonomy): domain Eukaryota; kingdom Metazoa; phylum Arthropoda; class Arachnida; order Araneae; family Salticidae; genus Maratus; species Maratus speciosus. The sequence goes on from OZ010790.1 coordinate 256,254,394, forward strand.
ATGGATGTTATGCTGGATATATTTCAGATTTTTGAGCTTTTCTATACTACTTTGAATCATCTATTCACAGATCATTATTTTTATCCTCTTAAGGACAATGGATTTGTAGTATTAAAAAAAAAGAACTTTTTGTGATAAATATGTACTTTGTAAATGCTTTAATTATTGATACGGTAATTGATTTTTTGATCAATTGTTTAAAATTTTCAGTTGTCAAAATAACTCGAGCGTAAATCACAGAATTATGGCCATCGCCCCAAATACATAGATAATGCCTTTTTTTAATATTTAGCATTTTGTTAAAAAAAAAAATGTTAAAAACTAAACATTTTTAAAAAGTTCCTTGTTTTAATTTTGAAGCTTTTAAAATAAAATTGCAGCATTTGTGTGTTTTATTTATTTTTTTTTTTTAATATGATGATAGTAAAGTTTTTTTTAAAACTGATATTAAATCTTTGATCTACAAACAAAAGTCTCACTTATATTTTTTCTCTTAAAATCTAATCAATGAAACTGACAAGGAAACATTTTTTTTTCTTTTTGTTTGTTTAAAGGTATATGTATATTGTTTCCTTACTTGTGTTAACATTCTTTTCTACATCGGTTTTTCACATTTATTTTCCCAATAACAGATACCAGTCATAAAAGTTATAAATGGTCCAGAATTTTAAGATAGGTGAAAAATTCCAAGAAAAGATATGGTATTTTTTCACAGCACATATATTTAAAAGTTTAAGGTCTTTTCTTGAAGTATTTAGAATAGATAGATCAGAAACTTCTGATGATTTATTTTTAAGGATTTGTTCTGTTTTCATTCTTTATCCATTTTCTTCATTTTCTACCGTTATTTATAAGTAAACTTCTAAATTCTTATATAATATACATATATTATATGAAAATATCTAAAAGTATGCTTAACATGTTATTTTAAAGATATTTTTTACAAGTTTTTTGGAATTTTACGAAAGGTTTTCTAAAAAAGTTTCAGTTGTTTTTCAGTTTTGATACTCTTTTTTTTTTTTTTACCTTACGTGACATAAAAAATACTAAATTTTTATATCAAGGTATTTACTATGGGACACTCGAGAGGCTAAATCATTACATTTTAAATGTTCAAAAAATAGAGAAATGTTTTTCTACTGTTTTAAGCGTCCACTTTTTAAAAACGTATAAGTGATAAAAATTTGCAATATTTAAAATGAGCATGAACAAAGAAATACTATGAGTATCAAAAAAAAAAAAAAAAAAAAAAAAAAAAAAAAAACTATGCTGTGAAACCATGGACTGTTTTAAATCTACAATTTGTAAGTTATTGAACAAAATGTAAAATTACTACTTTTATGACAGAAGATCAAAAGAGAAATCTGATAAAATCAATACAAACTGTAATAAGAAAGAAACCTCACATGACAAATATAGATAATGAATCTGCAAAACATTTCTAAAATACTGGAATGGAAATTTGCCGTTTAATTTGAGGAATGATTGCTTATGTGAGCAAATTAGAAAACGCATAATAACTGAAAACACCATACATTCAGACATGGCTATCCATAGATGACAAATTATGGCAGTGCTTGCATAACCCAGTATATAAATTTGTTAATAATATACATATTTTATCATATTAAATATACTTCACCTGCAAAATGCATAACTCATTTAAAAAACATATAAGACAATTCACTCTCATGCACAGAATGCTTACGAAAGTTGTGTGTATAGTTGTACATATGATCTATAAAATTTATATAATTTATTAATCACGTAGTATGCAAATAATTATATATAAAAACCCATACCAACTCTATAAACGCATTTCCAGCATATATATTACATAGACAGTAACATTATTCTGTTGTGTGACTATGAAAAATGAATAGCAAATGATTTGAACTGCATATTTTACAGAAAGCATGATTTAGCCTTCCTCAGAAGTGCATATAAATTTTATTATGCTTGAAATAGTAAAATATCATCAAAATATACCGCAAACGATTTTCGCCATAGAGCCGAATGTAGCAAAACTGAGAACGCACTTTCGGCATTTATCGCTCATACACAGTACTGTGACATAATTCTTTTGTGCATCCCTGTAAACGAATTATAAATGTTTCGCTCTCCATTTTAGATTTCAAACATGCCTTAGTTAACTTCAACAGATTTCAATTACATGGCAATCCGTGTTCCCAATCAATCCGAATTGCAAAACGTAGAGTACCTATAGACAGACAGGAAACAGACAAACTGAAGTCTTATACACTTCTGCACGTGTTGGAAATAGTTAAAAATAATCCATTCGTTCAATACTGAATAAAGTATTTTCTTTGAGCAATATTGCACTGCTTTAGCATTTTGTTTAAGAAGAAATAATTTCTTAATGGAAGGTCAGGAAAAGTGCTGTGCACGCTCACAAAAAGGCCAACTAAATCATCTCAAACTCAATTTATCAAAAAAGAGTCAAGTTCACGCTCAAATTCAAAAATTTTCAATCGAACTCGCTCAGCTCAAATTCATCTAAGAAAGTGGTCGAAATTCACTAGAAATTGTTTTTATTTTTATTTATTATTTTTTTTTTTTAATTCGGACGTGGTTATTCTATTTTCTTTCAGTGGGTTGCATTCACTCTAGAATAATTCGTATGGGTCAGATTGAAGTTTTTTACTTATCTGGTTATAGGGATTTTCACAAAAAGATTGAGCAGAATTATGTTGCAGATGAAAATACATGCGTAATTTAATTTGAATGAGTATATTTTCAATTCACTGCTTGAGAAATAAAATGTATATAAGAACTAAAATCATATATTCTTCTTTCTTTACAGTACAGTTAGGAACACTTTTTACTTCTCTTGTAATATGATAAATTTTATCTACAATTACTTTCTGACACACACAAAACACATATATAGTGTTTGTGATATTTTATGCACAGGTAGACATAGTATGTGTGTATAGATTGTAAGATGTCCAATATTCAGCGATAAAAGCGTACAATACAAATATATAATTGTGCTAAAAATTGAAAAGTGTTTGCTAAATTGAAGTACCCGTTTTCCGTTTATGTCCTCTATGGAGTTCCTATGGCATATATATTTTAAACCTTTTTATTTTCGTCATTCTTTTGAAAAAATCGGGTCTACCCAAACACAACCCGCAAGAGTCAAAACGGAATCCTAAACCGATCCCAATCCGAAACAGAAATCAATGTCTAAGGCCAAGTCAAAGCCTTTTTAACCACTATACATATACATGCCACAAACAGTGTTGTTAAATCTGACGGAGTTTTTACTCAGAAATTTCGAGAATAAATTTTCAATGCTAATTTCCCTTTATTTCATTCACGAAATAGTTATCTATATTATAAAGGACAAACATATCTGTGCGGAACGCATACGTCATTTTGCGAATGGCAACACTTTGAAATTTAAAATTTTGGTTTTGCAATTTTCTTTACTGCAAATTTTTAAACTTCTAACCGTCGCACATTTTAAATTTTTACACCGTTGTATGAGGAAAAAAATGCTCTTTTAAATGCAATTTGTTTGAAAGCTGTATTTCAATTTATTTTTGAAATATTAATTTTTTTGAAGTTTTTAATATCATTTTTCTAATCGTGGCAACAAAAGAACCCCATTTCTATTGAAAGTCATTGAAAGCAAACGGAAAATAGGAGATACTGTATATTTTGTTGTCATTTTCCCATAAAACCTGAAAAAAAAATTAAATTAAAATGCTTGCTATGTCAGCGATTTTTTAAATTTCTAAATATCGCGCATTTTTAATTTTTACGCCGTCAAATTGAGAAAAAAACCTACTTTCAAATGCAATTTGTTTGAAAATTGTATCTTAATTGACTGAGTTATTATGGTTTTTAAAATAACTATTCGCCCGTGGCAACCAGTTTGGTCTCCCTTAAATGTATCCTAGACATTGTATCATGTTACTTTTATTCATAATTTAATTTACTTTCTCGATCCTTCGCCAAAGAGGAAGATTCTGATAGAGAAATCAAGAACTCGGTATTTTTATGTTAGTCGGGCACAGGTGATAAATCGCCAAACTTTGTACCCGTTTTTCATATTTCATGATTAAAATATAATCCTTTCACTCATTTTATTTAAAATGGATAGCTTTAATTTAAAACTGAAACGTTTAAAATTCATGACTTTCACTTAAAAAGAAAATCTTTAAAAAAGAAAAAGAATAAATAATACCATAAACTATTTAATTTCAACATCGAAGCATTGTTTTAATTTACCTCTCGAAAAATAAAAAAAAATGTGCTGGCGAGTTAAAAAATGCCATTGGCGATAATTGTGCCCAGCTAACATTAAAGTACAAACTCTTTCTGATCATGGCAACTTTTATGTAGTTTTATTCGAAAAAAATATTTTGATTAAATAGGTTGCCAGAAAGTACGTTGCCAAATTTCTTTCCTCGCCATGGAACTTTTCTCTATTTCGCCAGGTACCTATACTGGAAAAGTACCTTTATTTATTTATTTATTTATTTATTGTATTTTAAATGAGATGAAGTCGTATGTTAGTTGTTCGATAAATAAATAAATAAGTAAAAGACGGCACAGATGTCATATACGCACCACGTTGGCGCGATTTTTTTCTGACGCCAATGTCATATACGCACCGGGGTACTTAACTGGCGCGAAAGTGTCGTTATTTTGCTTGATATGGTAATCCGGATGTTGTTGTTTATTTATTAATAAATTGTTTATTTACTTTTATTTTTTTTTTATTACATAAATTGTATTTTCTATAGTTATTAATTAAACTTTTTTTTATTTATTGTTATTCCCCTTTGAAAACTATTACACACTAACCAATGAGATGTGTTTCATTCGGGGTTGCCATTAAACAATTAACAAATAATTGAGATTTCTGTGCCACGTGCGATAGCGTAATATATATATAGAGAGAGAGATTTTTAAGCATGAATTATTTTTAAATGTATCTCTATCACGTGTAGCTCGATTATGAAATATTAATCCGCTTGCCTTTAAAACAATGTAAACATGTCAGCATTTGTTTCCGTCTGATGTCCCATAACAAAATTAAAACTTCCTCTATAGAAAAATAAATAAAATAATGTAAATAAGAAACAAATTTATCAAACATGAGATTGAACCACGCGCTTAAAGCACTGAAATGATCGGAAAGACTGCCTTAAGTCGCAAAATCTTGGGCTAAGAACTCCTGCCATGTGAAAGTAACGCTTTTAATAAATTTTAAAACTTTATTTGATTGCATAATATATATTTTTCATATAAAAATTCTTTTTTATGTTAGTGGACAATCTAAAATATATATTACATGTAAAAAAATAATAATTAAAGTTAAAAAAAAAAAAGAATTGTTTTTACCTATACTCTATAACCCGAGGAGCTCGGGTTCGATCCTCTAGTATTTATAATAATCAAAACTAACTATTCAAACTTTCTGTAAAGAATTCGGAATTTTTTAAAGGAAGTTTTTATAAATGATGCATAAAATGCATCTGCAGCTTATGTAGTGTTAATTGTTCTGGAAAGATATTTATTTTTACGTCCATAAGTTGAAATTTCGGTCTTGTACGAAGAGTTCTGACAAAAAAATAATTATTGCAGTCTATTTTCCATGTTTATATTGTTCATTTTAAATTAAAGTGCCATAGACTGCATAGTAAATGACCTCCGTTCCAAAATATACTGTTTCTACTACATTTCTTTCTATATATCCTATTCTAAACACCATTGATTTTTTAATGGATCTCTATTTGTATGTAAATATCTGAATGCCATTAATCTATTTACATGGCTTGGAGACTTAAAAATCTCAAAAATATTCAAACATTGATAAAAATCCACTCATGCAATTTTGAAAAAATCATGCTGATTTATAAACTGTTTGGTAATTCACTCATTTGAAAAAATTACTACTCGGATGAGTTATTTTTTGAAAACTAAAACTGATGGATTTGTCTTGTTGTCAACTGAACACATCCCTGTTCATTCGAAAAAATGGCCACTCGTATTATTTATGTACCATTCAGTATGATTGTGTTACAATAATATAAATTCATTTAGGTATTCATAGATTATTGGATTTCCTATACCTATGTTTCATTCTTGCGAGTTGTTTCAAGTAAAAGACACGATATCATTATCAAATAGTTGTCTGAGTCAATTGTGTTGGTTGGGATGCTATTCAGATTATTCATTTGGAAGAGCATTGGAAATTAAAGCCAGTACTGTTTTCGAACCTCAACCGGGAGACATTTTTAATCATTTTTAATCAGTACTCGATTATTGTTTTTTTATACCAATTAATACGATTCAGCTAAAATTGTATAATGTCTTTACCTATAAATAGATAATTTGAGTTCCTATATCTGATGTTTATTACATCGAGATGATTCAAATTAACAGATGTAATGTCATAACTGAATGGTTGCCTGACTGAATTGTGTTGGAATGTCATCCATTTCAAATAGCTTATTTGGAAGAACATAAAAAATAAGGCCAAAGGTTCTGTTTCGAAATACCAACCTGAACACAATTACACTAAATTGGAAAACTTATACTATCCCTATTATTTATTTACCAATCAGTATGATTGTGTTAAAATAAAGTAAGTGCACTTAGATTTCCTTAGAATACTGGTGGTGCTAGACCTGCGTTTTATTCTTTCGAGTTGTTTAAATTGAGAGACAGAGGGTCTGACTAATGCAATAACATGTGGGGGAAATGCAAAAGAATAATCTCATAATTTCCCATTGGAATAACCAGCATTTTCATTATGAGGTGTAAAATTGTTAAAATCTGCATCAAAATGTTTAAAGTGATCAAAATTCATATATTTTTAAACATTTAGGAACGGAGTGCTGTCCCATCATCCTCTTTGCTTTCTGTGCCCTTCCCCCCCCCCCCCCCCACACACAGCGATGAAAAAAAAATAACTATATAATTAGAAAAATGAGGATTAAAATTTTATTATAAGAACTAAATATTCTAAAGTTTTCACGATAAATTCTTTACTGGTGGCTTCCTCGTAAAGCGATAAGTTAAAACCATCAATTATGATTAATTGGGGACATTTTCTTTTAGTCATCTTAAAACGTACATAGATTTGTTAACAGATAGTTCTGTGAGTTGAAAAGTTCTACCATTGAACTTAAAAACATAAAATTTGCGGTGAATTCCTCCCTTATTATTACTGTTTCAAGTACATTTTCTCTCATACCCTCTGTGGCAAAATGTGCTCGTTTATGTGCTTTACCTTAGGTTGATATGCCTGATATTCCATTTTGCCCTATCGTTTCCAATATTGGTACTGTGCCCTATAAGCTTGCAAAATATTTAGTTTCCAGGTTTTTATCCCCTCATGGTTAACAATATTTATTCGTCTAAAAACACAGTTCAATTTGCAATCGAATTCGTAACTGCAATCCTACCGGTTATAATATGATTCCGTTCCATGTTAAATCTCTTTTTACAAATGTTCCTGTACTAGGTGCTTTAGATTGTTTGAGAAAAGATTAAATGAGTTTCACTATTTACAATATGAAATTGATAACCTGATTATTTTTACCAGCGTTTGTTTGTCTCAAAATACTTTTGTGTTTCAAGGGAAGTTTTATAAAATGTCGGAAGGTTTAGCTATGAATAACCCTTTATGCCCAGTTTTGAGTAATATTTATATGCATTATTTTGAAGTTAAATTATTTAAATTTATACAATTTCCATTTTATACACGTTACGTAGATGATTCCTTTGTTTTATTTGATTTGTCTAAACATAATATTAAGGCTGTTCTTGATTTATTTAATTCAACTGATCCCTGAATCCAGTTTACATTTGAAGTTGAAACGCAACAACGTCTAGCTTTTCTGGATGCCCTGGTAATTCGTAATGATTGTGAGTTTTTGACGACAGTTTACTGAAAACCTTTTGCTGTAAGTTTGCATCCTCATTAGAAATCCAGTCATCCTCCACATCAAAAACTTGCAGCTCTTATTTTCCGTGCACGCAAAATTTGTTCAAATTCCGAGTTATTTAATAGTGAAATTAACTATATAAAAGCAGTTGCCATCGATCGTGGATTTAGTTTGAATATCATTAACCGCATTTTATCTAAACCTCCGATAATCACTGATTCTGTTTCAGCAAATAAAGAATTTAAAAATGGTTATTGTCTTACCTTATTTTCCTAAAATCAGTACCCAAATTTCTCGTATTGTCAATAGGCGTAGTTGTTTCTAAGTTGTTTTCTCGCCAACCAATAAAATCTCATTCTCCAATCTAAAAGATCCAATTGAGGACCGTAATATCTGAGGCATTTATAGAATTTTTTTTGAGTGCGGCCTCTTTACATTGGGCACACGAAGCGTACACTTAGAATTAGGCTGAAAGAACACCAGAATTACGTTAGAAAGCAGGAATGTGAGAAATATACAATAGCCAAGCGTTGTTGGTATTCCAAACACTAGTTTAATTATCCAGAGGGTAAAATTATTCCTAAGTGTAATTCAGTTTTGGGTCTAGAATTTTACGAAGCTCACTATATTTACAAACATAATTCTTCCTTAGTGACTGATATGACCAGCACACCTTTTCCCTCGCCTGTGTGGAGGTATCCTGCGCAGTGAGTCCATTTTTTCAGTTGCCTCTGATCCAGTACACCATTTCTTTAAGATATATAATGTTTTGTTTTTGCCTTTTCAATTAGTCCATAAGGCAGTACTCCAGGCTATAACCGAGGGGTTCTTAGAACCCATTTTAATTCTCTTTTTTTTTTTTCTTTTTCCTTTTTTCTGACTTAGGAAGGTGATCCGGGAATCCTCTAAACGATCGTATGTGATTTTTTTCGTGTCGTGTTTGTACGTATTTGCGCGTTAAATCGTTGTTAAAAATTTTATCTTTTGTATTAAATAGTTCTGTGAATCAAAATATTATTTTTCTACTATTATCCTACTGGTATTTTTGCTGGATGTTGTGACCATATTTTTATGATACCCTGTATATAGATGTTAATGGTACCTAGTGCGAAATTTATGCATACATACAATATGTATGACTATTACACTATCGTACACGGTACAGAGATAACGATTATTTGTTAACTGTTTAATGACAACGCTCGAATGAAATGCATCTCATTGGTTATTGAACAGAATTTAATGCATCTCCTTACCAATAAGACGGGTTACCATAGGGAAGACCCTGTTTTGTCGACAAATGGCGCCAAGTTTGTTGCCAATTTGGAGACCAAAATTAGTAGCCAAAAGTGACGCCAAATTAGTGATATATCTAATATTTCGCCAAATTACCATAGACTTTCATTGTAAATCAATAGGGTTTACCTCTTTACATAAAATCAACAAATTGAGATATTTTAATGCAACAAAAACTAATATTAGCTTAAGGGATTATATGAATTATATTTATGGGGGTCCAAGTAAATTAAATTTTGAATAAACATTATACAATGATACCAGGATACCAATGATAATGTGATGCAATGCTTAGCATGCTTTCCAAAATATAAATTTTAAAGGAGACCAAACTGGTCGCCAAGAGTGGCTAGTATGTATGTAGTTTAGTACTAGCCGCTTCCACATTATTAGCGGCCGCTTTCTATGGGCAGATAGAAGGGGATCCCACCGGATTTATGCTGTCTCCGGGGCTATAGAAAGTCTATGTCGGGTCCTGAACAGACAAGATGTCATAAGTGGTTGCCTGAGTCAATTGGATTGTCTGGGGTGCCGGAAGGGCATTGGCAATTGAAGCCAAAACCTCTGGGTTGAAGTCCTGGCCTGGACACATTTTTATCAGTCGAAATAATTGCTCTTCAAAAAATTCATTTTTATTTTTCTTCCTAGATATTATATACCATTTTAGCAATAATTACTCACCCCTTCTTATGCAGAAAGGTTTTTTTTCCCCTTCATATGAAATATTTTAATGAAAACCAAATAAAATTATTCTCCTTTCCATCATTTTGATAACGACCTGCATTTATAGTATATTTATATTTACTATTTATTTTCAATAGTAGGCTCTTATTAATGAGAAAATAGAAAATATAGTCTAAATTTCTTCCATTTATTTCACAGAAGAACTTTAGCCCACATAAGTTGCTACAAATGATATAGAAAGAGCAAAATATTTCCCATTTGCCTCTGAAATACAAAGTACAATCACAAAAAGGTCCTATCTTCTTTCTCTATCTTTCGTTTTATTTTACTGATAAATTTTGTTTCGTATAGCCAATAAAACATAAACTTTTTTTGTACTTATGGGAAATATTTTCAACTGAAATGTAAACTGTAATATTTGTATCAAGTTTTTTAAAAATTTGAATTTGTATATAAAATATTTAAACAATATTTCAGAAAATTTTCATTATGTTATAATATATATACAGTGTGCCCACGTATAACCTGGCCGACCTTTATTTTCGCAATCGTTGGTCCTAGATGCATACTCCCAATTACAAAAATGGTCAAAATTAGGTGCAGGGTTAAGATGAAAAAAGTTTGAAGCGAGAAAACAATTTAGTGAAGAATTACAGAATCTAAAGTTTTATGCGGTCCCTCGATCCTATAAGTTATATTTAGTAAAATTTCCCTGTTACACTTGCCAATAAGGCAAAAAAGTCCCGTTATTCTACGATTAAAATTGAACGAGTGATAACTGTTTAAATTTGGAGTATATTTTTATCTGCATTTTATGGATCATTAAAAAATTTAGTAGAAATATAATTTCGTAATATATATTACAGAAATCGTTGAGAGTAAAATTAGCATTGCAATATAAATTTGAAATCTTTAATCATTCTGACATATTACTACAAAATGTACAATATATACTGAATACATATACAATACATACAATACACATACAATACACATACAATATATACAATAAAAATAACAGATTTTTTGTTAAATAAAAGGATGAAAAACAACAGCCTCAATACTTTACAAAATGATACATATTTTTAAATGCTGTTAGATTACACTGTCTTTTAACTTTTACTTTATGGCATGTTTTTTAGCTTTTGAAAATTGATTCATACGTATTTTTTAGTACTGAAACCGAAAAATAACCTTCATTTTAAACCATCACGTCAAGAATTTTCTCAAATCGCAAATTGCAAACTTAAAAAGCTAAAAGTTAAAATTGATCCCCCCTCCCCTCCCATCATCATCGGACCCCCGAGCTTTTTAGCTGTGAGAAACCCAGTATAAGCCAAAAAATCTAATAAATTATTGAATTAAATAAAATTAAACTGAATAAAAAAATCTTACATCTATATTATAGTATCAGATTTTTCGCAAATTTTTAACCTTGAAATTTACGATTTGCGAAAAAGCTTAACATGATGGTTAAAAGTGAAGGTAATTTTTTGATTCAGCGTTAAAAAATACATAAAATGTAATTATAAAAGTTAAAAAACACGAACATCGCAAGTTTATGTTATCTAATCTAAAACTATTTCTTAAACTTCTTTACGGTAATCTATCCGAACTTTTTTGTGTTATGCTCTAATATAAGTATGTATAAGATGGTAAGAGTCAAAAATCATAATAATATTGCATTGTTATCGGATTTAAGTCAGTACGTAAAATTTAACTTTGATCGGACATTTGAAAGTAAGTTAAAGTTCGAGAACAAATTTTAAACTGGAAAGGCGATCATTGCAAGTTAAATAAAACCTTATGAAAATAACATAATTTTAGGTAAAAGAAATCATAGTGTCAAATACTTACAAAATAAAACATATGTTAAAATACAATTATTTTAACTAATCTGAAACTTAACTAATAAAAGTTAATCGCAATATTTGTACGATTTCTTTCAAAGCGCAGATACCTTGAAATAAGTTTAACTACTTTATACACGACCCCTGAAAGCATGGTCGAAATAATCTGTTTTGATATGCAAAAAAGTGCTATAAGTCATCCATTTCAAAGTTTCATAACACGGTTAATTTTAATGTTAGTTGAATGAGACTTTTTTTTTTGTCTTACTTGCTAGTCTCGCAGTAAATTTTTAGTAAATATCATTTATAGTACCGGGGGACCGTATAAAAATTTAAATTTCGTAATTTTTTAGTAAATGTTTTTCTTTACCTAAATCGCTTTAAAAATAATTCTTTACCTTATTTAAATCATTTTTGTAACTGGAAGTATACATCTAGGACCAACGGTTGCGAAAATAAAGGTTGGTTAGGTTATACGTGGACACGCTGTATTCCTTTTTTTCAAAAGGAAACATTAATATTTTACGCAAAGTAAAATCTGCGCTGAAATATAAACTTTTGGACACTTGCTTATCCGAAACCATTAAAAATAATTCAAAGGAAGAACATGCCCAAATTTTGAGGAGATTAAAAAATAAAATGAAAATAAAAATAAGGAACATAAAAGAAGGAGGATCGGTCTCTTAAAATAAAAGTTTTTCCTCCTCTATATTTTCTAAACCAAATAATTTTGAAACAGAAAAAATTCTCCTTTAGCACAAACAAAATGACATAATAGATGACATTAAAGATAACTTTTTCTGAAATTAATACTGGTATTTATAGGTTCAGAAATATAAATCTAATAACACTAGTCCTATGAAAATGAAAATTTAATTATTAATACTAAATTCACGCGATAATATATTGAAAGGCTTGAAACAAGCGAATGATCTAGAAATTCTCAAAACAATTTATTGTAAAGGGTTTAATCCTTTAATGATTGTTTTGTTTAGTTTGTTCAGAAAACATTATATTTGAGCCTATTTTCATTAATCATCCGCTAGAAAAATAGTGAAAGAATTTATTTATTCATCTATATCGTGAGTGTTTTGCACAATTCCTGTAAGTCGCTTATTAAGAAAGAGTCAATTTCTTCAGACATGAGGTGTGCAAAACTGGACGTGTATTCTTTTCCATATAAGAACTAAACAGTTTGATTTTTTTTTAATTTTTACTTTAATTCTATATAGCTACTCTATATATTTACTTATCAATATCAAAACAAAAGTACACATAAAATATGGTGTTATGTGACATAGGTCTGTTGGCGATAATTTCATAGTGTCACTCAAAAAATGATAATTTTAAATTATATACTTATTTTAAAGTTTATACACTGCAACAAAAAATATTCAATGGTTTAATATGCATTTTAATGATTTTAATAGTTTGCAGTATTAGTAATTACTACCTTATAATAATAGAAAAATAACCCCAGTCGAGCACATTTCAAGCAGTATCGACTAAAGATATTATAACGTCCACGTGATAACATATAAGAACAAAAACAGACTTCTTTACATTAAATGCATATTATCACACGTAACTTACACATAATGGTTCACTAAACGACCAATAGTAAGCTCCAAATGGCAAAAAATGATTATGTAACTCTTGAGTTACACAGTGCACTTAAGCGTTAATTTAAATAATTATTCAAATTTCTTACCTTCTTTGTCGCATTGTCTTGAAGGCATTTTGCAAACTCATATGAAAGTAACATTTAATTTATGGGGAAATAAGCATCGGTTCTGACATTTATAGGTTTTGGTACAAAGTAAACAACATTCAGCTTAAAAACCAAATGAAAAAAAAAAAAAATCAAACAGTTTAGTTCTCATAAGGAAAAGAACAGAGGACCACATTTGTATAACTTAAGTCTGAAAAAGTTTAGTGACTGTTTCATAAAAAACAACTTGGGGATAGTGAAAAAACACTCACCTTATATACTTTGTCTAGGCTATTTACTTATTGATCTCCAGTTGGCGTATTTTAACGAGAGTGGTTTGAGAGAAGAGAGTGTTTTCTGTGAAATGCACATTCAATTTATTATACGTTGTTGTCATTCACGTAAAATACGTTCTTAATAAAAGAGTAGAGGTATACGCACATTCCGCATGTACAGATTAGAAACGCTTATCTAAACGGTTGCAACCAGCATTCCAAAACTTAGTAATTCTCGCATGTACGAGTTCCGTTAAACTAGTTAATTGGTATGATCTATTAGTAGGAATCCAAAATGAGACAAGTAAATAAAAATTAACGCTAGTAAGAGAAATTTTTACTAAAAAACCTCTCTACCAATCAAATTTTATTGCATGCATGTCGTCAGTATTTTAGATATAAAGGCACTTTATGTAATAATTACTCATGACCTCGTCTGAAATAATCTTGCACTTTTTTATTTTTAAAGGAGTTTGCTCTAAAAGAGAAGTGGTGACATGCAGCGAAAAACATTTAATTGATAGAGGCGAATTTGGACAAAAACGAATTGCCAAGCCCCTTTGTGAGCCTGGCATTGTCGCCAAGCTAGTGTTTCGTATCTAGCCTCACTTCTACGATCGAAATCTTCCAGGCGATCATTGCCATGTTCTAAAAAGTGGGCTTTTCTAAATGTGTACAATAATTTAAGCCTAAGCTGTTCGTATATCACTACTCTCTTATACACCAGGACTACTACTGGCGATTTATTTTTTCTATTCCCAATACTATTTTTAAAAGAATAAATGATATAGTACATTTATATTGCACATGTTACCATCGTGTATGCGAAATATTTTTGTTTTGCGAAAGTGTAGCGACATAGAAACGGTAACGAAAAATCATCTGCATAGCGGTGATTATGAAACACTTTCCAACACATCCAGAATACTATTACAAAACTTCCCAGTTTATTAAGGTGAAATAAATCTAAATGAATCTAAAGTAACAAGTTCAAGTTCATTTTGGTTCAAGACCAGACAGGGAGGCCTACCTAATGGCTTGAGCACAACAAGCCATGCCTGGCTAATTATGTTTACTAAGATTCCCGTTTATTGAAAGATTTGTAAAAGCTATCACAATATTCGGATAGCAACCCAGTTGTCTGAGCGTGCTACAAGGTATGAATTATATGAGAACTGAAATAATTTTAAATGAAACGCTAGTTATTACAAAAATTCCCCATTCCACATATCCACATGAATTTTTAAAACACTACCTTAAAGTAAAAAAATCAAATTTCATGTCGTGAAAAACGATAATACACACATGTTCAGCCAAGAAACACGGGTTTTTTCTGATTGTTAAAGTAATTAACTCATGAAAACAGTGAAAATATTTACAATATCTACAATACAATGTCTTAATGAAAAATTTGGAAAACGCATAATGCATTTGAGAACCCGAATTCTGCTATTACCATGATTAGTCATTAAAATATACGATTTTATTTTGCGCAGCTCTGCATATAATCAACAGATGTGTATGTATACTACATATGCTAAAAGTTAGTTCACTTAAACGCATACACACATTTGAAAATTTCAACTCAGCTTTTTCCGCTAATAAACGGAATTTCTTGAGTACTTTTGTGCGACCCTGCATAAGATTTATAGAATTTACAAACACAAAGTAATATTTTTAAAATAGTTAAATTGAAATGCGCATACAACAACTTAAAACACACTTTCAACTACTATTGTCATATTATTCAATATTTCAATCATTTCTTATTTTTTACTTAGCGAAATTCTTCTGTGTGCCCCTTTAAATGAGCGATAAGCTCTCTGCAAACCATATTCTATATTAAGAACCTTGTAGTACACCTCTGTGACGTATATCAATTTCCGTATTTTTTAAATACTATAATATCATTAAATACCGGGTAAACGATTTTTCATCTTAGACCGTAATGTAACGGAATTGTTTTAAGTGCACTGTAAATGAACCGATTGATTTTTAATACCGAACATGCTATAGTAAACCCCAATAACATATATACATTTCATGTCAATCGTACTCTATTTAGGCGAGTTACAGTACGCCAGAGGAACAGACAAGCGGCCAGAAAGATGGACAGACAAACCGAATTCATAAACACGTTTCAACTATGTTTGAAAGTGTTAATAAAAATAGCTGCTAATTGCAGCCCTGATACAGGTACAACTAACTAATTTTTCATCGCTCGATATTTTGTCCGCCCTTTTTTTCCTTACAATTATGTTTTTTCTCGTGTGTTTCTAAAAGCTCATCGATCAGGTTTGAAACGCAGTAGAGATGTATTAAAATATTTCAGTGTCCCTACAAAATAGCCTACATACAGGCATGATGGGTACTTTTAGACTAGAACATTCAATGATGTACTAGATTTATAGTATAAAAATTACATTCTAATTCGTTCAATGCGTACTAAGAAATTTGAAGGCATGTATATATACATACAAACGAACCTAATGACTAAAAACAGAAGCTTCGTTTTTTATTGTCACTTATAAATGAAATTTGTTAAAAATAATTAACGAATTGTGTTATTTTTTAATGGCTATACTTTGACAATTTTAAACAAATGTATTCAATTACTAAAAAAAGCATCATTATCCGTTGCGTTACATATAAGCTCTCATGAAAATTAATTCTAACATTCATAAAATTAATGTGGATTTTTTTTTTCATAAATATTTGGTCGTTCGGAAAATTACGTCCGTTTGGGAAGATAAATTCGAACCGGAAAATTCTATCATTTATCATTGATTCCGATATCTAATGTCTAATAACTACCGGGTAGAATTTTCCGTTACGAATTGATTTTCCCAGACGGAGACGACTTTCCGTACGACCCAATATTAAGAATTCCTTAGCAGTAAGGAAAAAACTGGAGCCAGGTTTTATAATAATAATAATAATTATTATTATTATTATTACTATTATTATTATTATTCAGGAATCCTTTCATCAACAACTTACATGATGATATTTAAAATTACATTTCTATAAGAAGTATCACCAAATAACACTGAGTAAATCTACTTGTGTTTTATTGTATGTATATCGCGGCCATTAATTGGAATGTAGTTGGAACCATAGTGTATTCATTTGTAACGATTTGCATTTCGATAGAACAAAGTAGATGAATAAAAATATGGAAATCATAATGTGTGATAGTCAGGAGATTTAAAAAAAAATTGTGTTTTACTTTTACTTACATCAGGTTTCGTAAGGGTACCATTATATTCAAGCCCCAATATCAGAATTTTTTTTTTATAGAAAAATAAATCTAGTTTAAACGGACGAAATTTCGCCTCATTTTAGGAGATATTTTCCATAAGAAAATACGGGTTACGAAGAATTTCTTAGTCTGAAAATTCAAGCACCCGTACGATCCCTTTTACATAAATCAGTTCAATTTACTGTTTAGTGTGTATGTCTCGGTGGCTCGCTGCGTCATTTTTAGGGTTCCGTACTTAAAAAGTAAAAACGGAACCATTATAAGATCACTCCTGTGTCTGTCCGTCTGTCTGTCTGTCACAGACATTTTACTCGTAAACTATGGAACGTGGAAAGTTGAAATTCGGGGAAGTAATAAAGACCATTGACCCACATATTTTCAGATTAATAAACATAAATATATTTAGTAAAAAAGTAGAGGAGCTAATTATGCTACTTATAAAAAAAACTCTTTTCCTTGTATATCATGTGGGCTATCCTGTGAAAGCTTTTGTAACGCTGAACTCAAAAATACATTCCTTTTAATTTTAGGTATCATATTTTCAAAGATATTGTTGAAAATGTAGCGCAAAAATATGTCCCCCCCCCCCATCTAATTCCGAATCTACTGAAACTAAAGTTATGGAAAAATTACAGATAGTAGACGTTAATTTAAACCTTGCCGGAAAATTATAGCGATTACCCTAGGTCACATAGTTTTTGAGTAATTAGCATTTTTCTGTTATACACAAATTTCGATTTACGGGCATTCAGAAAAATTGTTGAGCATCACTGAATATACCTATCGTTGCAAAAGAATAAAAGCATTGTTGATAATGATTTTCGAAAAAAAAATCATCGGTAATTAGCCGAGATATTAACCCTTAAAGGTACGGTCAGTTTGGACATACACAAGGACAGGGGCGGCGTATTCTATACCTAGTTAACAACTTTTAATGATATATATGTGTAATGTAATGTGCAGTAACAGTATAAAAGCAATAAACGTCAAATTGTTAAAAACATACTAATTTAAGGGGGTTCGGGACTCTAAAAGTGGAAAAAATTAAAAAAAGACCATTTTCAACATTTAATGTCTTAAAATGTATATGATTTTAAAACACAATTTTAATTGGAATGGAAGATATAAGTATGTCTTTCGTTTAATGTATTTAAAAAATTGCAAGATACAGAATTAGTATTTATAGGGGGCTCGAAACTGTTAGACATTTATCGAACAAAAAATTGGCTTAACAGATTACGTGCAGGATTACAAAATAAATATTGCAACTAGAATGAAAATTTTGG